>JARHVA010004942.1:152500-457500 GCA_037957365.1 Torreya grandis
AGAAATGACCTACTCCACCATGTTCAGATATGATTGGAAATTTGATGTATGCATATTTCACTTGTACTCATTCATATGAGAAATACATCACTGAACCACGATGTTACATAACTAAAATGATATTGAAGGAAGTTGGGATTACTTCCTTACCAAACTCTTTGATTGTAAGAAAGATTGCCTCAACTAATAATTATTTGTAATAAATTTTAGTTTGTATGTATGGCTAGAAATGCTATGTGAGCATGAAGGTTAAATTGGTTGATTGAATATAACTTATGTTATGGGATTATACTTTAGCCACAAAGTATCTTGGTTGTATTAATTCCTCTTTTGATTATAGTATCACATTAACTATTTACCAATATGGAATAATTTAATATCGATTCAATGATTGGCCACCACTATATCCTTACCTATTAGATGATGAATAAGACATGATTGTATCCTTATCCATCTATTTATATCAAGGTAAGCATGCTTATAAATTTATTGAAATCTCTTTATGCAAATGATATCTTATTATGTACTTAAATAGACTTAACTTAATCCATATAAACTCTATCTGATAGCTGGTTGCTATTTATGTTTAGCATGTTGATTTTGTCTAATTGTCAATGAGGAAAACTTTAATTGGTTCTCATATATATATATATATATGAACTTATTTTGACCCATTAACATCATATAAAATTTAAGGTTAACCTCTCTAGTTGTGTGTACATGAGTATGCTGAGCAAGTACCACTTGATTTAGCAAGTGAGGTTTGGGTTCAACATGCATTCAAATGCATACTCTATTATGAAACTTCAAAAAAAAATTGGAGTTGTTTCATTTGGTATCAGAGTAGTGTTTCTATTCTATGGAAATATGGGATCTATAAAGTTACTACATGGTGACCAATGAGTTGTCCAAATTAGGTAGAATTATGAACTAATTCACATGACACAGCCTTTCAAGCTAAAGTTCAAGGTGTTGTATTATTTTTGATTATTGATGTATTATTCCATGTATCTATCAAAATAAAGGATTCTAAGGAATCTAAATTTATTCTATATTAGTTTTTATCACCCCTATCCTTGGTTGGGGTTAACCCTTACTAAATTCAGTTATGTTAGGGCAAGTCTCACTTGTCAACCATTGACTTGTATGGGTGGGTCAATGGGAGTTAGGTGATACAATATTCAATCTTAGAATTAGGGAAATGATGCCCAATATCTATGGTTGTCTTGTATGGGTGAGCCTTTCTTAGATACTTGGAACATTATGACCCAGGGAAGACTAAGGGTTCAATCTAAACTTGGAGGGAATAATAGGGTCTAAAAATGACTAAATTTATTATTTAAGTTGATAAAGCTTGATCTCTCTACTCATAATAAGGATTGCCTTGAGTTATTGATAACCTATGAAATTGCATGGGTGTGTTAGTTAGTGTTCATACTATGGATGGTTTTAGTGGAGTGAAAACATCTCGATGGGGTGAGTTGCTTATGGATAGCAAGGCTGCCCTACTTCTTTTTCTATTTATAACAAGTTTGTTATGTAGAAGATTCTCATAGTGTCATTATGATAACAACTATGGTAAACAACCATAGTTTATGGCTTGTCTTAGGTGTCACTATAAGTGGTTGAGGGAACAATACGATGATTCTATTATGATGACAATGCCTAGGAGGCATTGGCCCATCTAAGATGATGGACTTTTAAGTAAATTGAGAAGGGTTGTTATCTAATACATTGCCTATTTGGCTGATTATAACTATTATGCATCTTGTAAATAGATAAGAGTATGTGATGTTGAAAAATTATGCATTTTAGCTAAGTTGGGTTTGATCTTGCCAACCTCTTTTAAGTTAAATTAGTGAATCAAATGGCTTTATAACTCCAAAAAAGGGTGAAGTTAGCTAGTTTGGCATGTTTATTTTTATCATAGATTGGTATTATGTCTATGAGATATATTTTATTCATGGATATGCTTGATTCTATGTGTATGTTATTTGATCCTGGATGGGTTATACATCCATAGGGATGTCTATTCAGACTCAACTTCATGTTGACAACTATGAGGATGTCTATTGAGATATTGGATATGTCCTGCATATATGAGGATGTTTATTTCAAGTTCTGATTGAACTTGCTAATTATGATTCCCATAGTAGTGATTTAATATTCACCTTGAGCCTTGGCTAAGTGCACCCTTTCCCAAATTGATGTTGTGTTAAAACAAGAATTTCTATTTGACCTTTGACATGTTGGATTTAGTCAGTTATTTGAATCATGATATAATTTTATTGTTGAAATCTTAAGATAATGCCTTGATGTCCATTGATTGTTTGCATAAGCAATCCATTTGATGAGACCAAGGTATGATTTATTGGGAGCTCCAAGGGTATGGATCAAGCTTGGAGGGCCTATTAGGGCGAGTGTGATTGACTTACATGAATAAGTTAAGAGTTTTGGGAAATGATTGTGTGATATCATTTGATGGATATCTAATGTCTTTTTCATGGCATCTAACATTGAGTGGATTGAAAAAAATTCATGGACCTTCATTCTTTACCAACATGTGTGTTTGATTATGGTAATTTGAAAAAACACCTTGACATAGTCACCTATACCCGAATGTGTATTTATATTAAACAAATCTTTTATACTGGTACATTGTTATGTTTATATATTGTATAAACCTTGTAAGTGTGAAAGTGTTTAACCACATGAAATGTGTGAAATTTTTATGCTATCCAGTTGGTTTTATAGGTATTATAGTTTTTTTATACATGTGATTTTGTGTTGATAAACTATATTTTTGAATCTAAGCACTTGTGTTTTGTAACTCCATTTTTGGAAGCTGAGTCTCTTATTTAGGATACCAAGGTATAATGCTATGATGTATTTTATTATTATGCATCACTATTCTAACTTTGAAAATCAATGCAAGTATGAGGTTAAGGGTAAATAAACACTATTTACATAATGGTTTAGATTAGGTATAGGCTAGGGAGTGGAGTCTCTCATAGGTTTAAAATATACTCCATCCCTTTGTATGAGGTAGCCACCTGATTCATTCAGATTGTGCACCATAAAAACTAGATATTAGCCATGGGACCCTCCTGAATAATGGTCACCTTATGGTTAAGTATTATTTTAGCCACCTCTTGAAGGTTATTTCTAAACAATGTGTGTGGAATTTCATTATGTAAGCCTTGTGAATCACCAACTAGTCCTACATTGTGGACATTTATGAAAATTAGCAAGGATAGACTTGATGAAATGCATGCATGTGTTGGAATGTGTGTGTAAACATGCTATGATTGAGGTATTGCCTTGATATAGTTGATATATATTTTGGTATGAATATATTTCTATATTATTTTATACATGACTAAAAAGTATGTTAGTTTTATGTTTGGAATGAACATTATATTCTTGATTGGGTGGATTTTGTATCTTGGGTGCCCATATTTCTTCTTCTTTTTCTATTTGCCACCATGAGATAAGTGCAGTATGATGGTGAAACTATGTTTCTTGTAACCATTGTTTGAGCTCACAAAGTTGTTGGAGAGTATGCAGTAAAACTTTGGGTAGCATGTAAGACTTGGGTTGGCTTATTCTATTATTCAGTGTTGGATGCTACACTACCCCTTAAATGGTATATGTTGGTTTAGAAGTAACCATTCAAAATGAGTTACTATATTTTAGTAGCATTCTATGATAAATGTTGATTATATTATGCTTAAGGCATAATGTGTGTCAATAAAGACATTGTTTCAGTTTTGGATAGATGTTTAAAATTCTAATGGGATTGCATAATTTTTAATTGTCATTATAAAAGTTGTACATTTTTATAGTATGTTTTCCTCTCGATAAGAGGTATGTCTAGATAATGTTTGGTTCTTTAGCAAATTTTTAATCTATATAGTCAAAATTTGTTAAAGCTACCTATTTTTTATAAGCTTTCATATGAAAGAGTTGCGCTTTGAAGGCAATGCTTTTATTGGCTTTTGTTGAGATTGGAATTATCTTTCCCATGTTTGGTAATGTTGTTTTGCTTAGAAAGTCACACCTATATATGTGGATGAATTTAAATAATTTATTTATAACTATGTTAAAAGAGTGGTATACCATTAGTGTATGTGCCAAATAAGAACAATTTAGAGCTATTAGACCTTTTTCCAAGGTTGTAATTGCCTATCCTAGCTGTTAATAAATGACATGTGCATCATATATCATGAAATTAGAACCTGTGTTAAGGTATGTGTATAAGTATTTAATGCTACCATTGCTTATGATAGTTCCTTATGATTCTTCTAGTGTCATAAAATGACATGAGTCAATAAGATATTTTTTCTTATGGATTGAATAAAAGAAATCACATGGCTATAATTATGATTTATGAAGGTATTAGAAAATGTATCTTACCTGAATGGTGTATTACATCCTCTTTATTTATTATTATGTAAGCTAATGTTTATTCTAATTAATATTATAATTGAGTAGTGGAGCCTTTATAAAAAGAGTGATAAAGTCCCTAGGGATAGTTGGGTTCTCAATTGTTGATATGGTCACTGAGATGGCTCCTCTCTAAGAGGGAGAGGATGTTATGACCCCAACCCCATCATAATTTTACATGACTTCTTAAATGCTAATATAGCATATGTATAGTTATTTGTTGCACTTCCCTAATTAGTTAGACTATGTATTGATTTTGATGTTATGATGTTTGGCCACTAGTTGATGTATATATCATATTTTAAATTATGCACTTGATGATGCATGGATTACTTGATGTAATTAATAGTTGATTATAACTCATTACTTCTTTATTATTTTATCAAAATTTGGATGAGATACTATTGATGGATACACTTGGTGGTTACAAGTGTTGCTTATGAGCTAGGTTAGATGCTAGGATCAACTTTTGGGATAGTGGAGTGGTTTTAAGTAGTCAGATGAGTTTCGATTGGTAACTTGGAATTTTTTATTAGTGCCTTGCCTTTGGTCAGTCATTGTTATTCATTCATGTAGTTATATTTTATTATACCTTATCTTGATTGATTTTTATATCTTGTCATATTTTTGTTGAACCTTGAATATTTCTTGACATTATTTCCATCCACTCAAACTTCTCCTTTTCTCTCTCCTCTACATACTCTTTTCCACCCTAGCTCCACTTGAATCTCCATTTCTTAGCTTAGACTCCCTATGAGACCTACCTAGATATACCTCCCCATGTCACTCTCCCTCCCACATGACTTATTACCCTAATGACATGAAAATTCTTAGTGATTGAGTTAATTAGTCATATAGAATTTAAATATTTAATAACCTTTAAAATAATATCTATTTTATTATTTTAATGGTTATTTATTTTTATGAGATAATTGTTGATTAACATTTTAAATAATATAAATTTTTTATTTAAAATTACTATTAATTATGTCTATTATTTTATTTACTTGATGGCCTGCATTTTGAAAAGAGGTCATTAGTGACCATTAACCTGAGAGAGCTTTGGTGTGGGGGTCACATGGGGAGAATGGTTTGAAACATTGGAGGGGAGATTTCTCTCTCTAATTCAATGTGAAAGGATAGGGGAGTATGGCATATAGGAAAGGAAGAAAGAAAAAGTCAGGGGGTAGGTAGAAGGGAGGACACATAGGGAGGAAGGAGGTGGGAATAATGGAAAAAGGAAAGTGGATAAAAAGGAACACATGGAGGGGAGAATAAAAATGAATGGGGGAGTTTTGGATTTAAGTTTTGGAACTTGAGTGTTAGACACTGACAGAGGGTTGATCCACATAGATGGAGCTCTTAATGATCTAGTCATTAATATGTTGACATTATTTGTGTCTCCTTCTCCCTATGTTAGACTGGTAAGTCCCCTTTGACTACATTTTAGTTATCTTCTGGAATGAAAATGATTGATATTAAAACCACATATACATTTTTTCCATTATTATTTTGAGCACAAAACTTACAATAATTGAGCTGTAGTATGCAGCTTGGTTAGGATAATTATGTTCAATTATATTTCTTTAATTTTTGAATGTGTTATTATTTGATAAGCTATATATTTCTATAAATGTGCATATGCCATGACCTGGCTCTTTTACAACTTGTTGTACTTAAATTGGGCTGAGTGTTTGTATGTTGATGGAACCCCAATATTATGAGAAATATCATATATATATTTTGAATTTGCTATGGTTTCTTATGTTTACATTTCTACCAATGATGGGTTTGACTTCTATAAACCCAACACTTGATCTTGGTAATTTCAGGATTTTATGTGTTCTTTCCTAGTGTATTTTGACCTATGTAGATGTTGATGGGTCACCATGTCCTATTTAATTGGTTGTACACTTTTGGGGGTTTGATCCATGATTTGTAGCTAAAAAGTGAGTTTGGGGTTTTATTAATTCTCATGGGTAGAGATATTTTTTTGATAATTTTATCCCTTTAAACTAAATAGTAGATTAGATTTTTATTGAGACCCTTAAGACATATTTTACTTAGCATTTATTGTGTATTTTGCATTTGAATTATAAAATCAACTTGGGGATTCTATTAAACACATGGGTAGTCAATTTAGATTTAGATCTAAACTAGATCGACCTATGTTATAGAAAAATTTGGTGGGTAGGGTTTTATGTTGGTTATATTATTATAATAATAATAATAATAATAATAATAATAATAATAATAATAATAATAATATGGGATTCTCTAAATTTTAAAGACTGTGTTCATAATTTATTTTATGCATATCATTTGAATCACCCCATGGTTGGGAAATTTCCATAGTTGGTTGTGTGTGTGGATATTAAATAACACATTTTGGTTTGTTAGATATGTTTTATAATTGAGAAGAATTCATGTATATTTCATTTTTATTAAATGATTGGATATAGATGTATGTATGCATGCATGTATGTACATATGTATGTATGTAGATGTGAAGTATTTTTAGATTCCTCCTTTTGACAAACTGATTATCTGTCTTCCCTTGAATAAGATCAATTTATCAAATTTATGAATGTGACTTTGGGTAAAGGATTGGTATGATTTGGTTCTATCTTACCCTTTTCAATGAATTGATTTAATTATGATACCTTGCATAAGCTAACATATGGTCAAAATTCCCTATATATGGTTTTGATTGTGACCTTTCATGTGTTAATTAAAGTTATTAAAATTTGTCATGTCTTGAATATGAGTTTTATATTATTGAGTATTTTTGAGTCATGGGAGTTAGAAAAAGCTCTATTAGATCATCTTTTATAACAAGGGTTTATGATTTTTATTTTTAACCATTTTAATGTCATGTTGTCCCATTAACTCATATGACCTAATTTTAATATTCAGGGATAATATGAGATCATGAGACCTCATAATGATCCTCAAAATCCCCTATATCAGTTATTACTTTTTAATTGAATTATTATTGTATTCTTGTTGGAATCACTACTACCCTTGTGGACTATTTTGGATTGTTGGATCCATTTTGGATTTTTGATCTATTTTGATATTGGATTGTTGTCTTGGGAATGTTGTATGGCTGAGTTGATTGGTTATCATGTTTGTCTAATTTTATTATTGAATTTAGACTTAGTTGAATGTAACTATTTAGTTATATGTTATGCCTTGTAATTTTTTACATGATTGTTTGAAGTATAGTATTATTGGGTCACCATTCCTAGACTAGACTTGAATGATAAAGCATTAGCTGATATGCTTGTATGCCTATGGTATAAATTTTTAGTTAAATTTTTTTGGATGACCACATGTTTGGAGGGGATCTAAGTTGTTTACCTTAGAATCTATAAAAATATATTTAGTTTTTAATCCATTACTATATCATTTGGCAGCCTATAGATGGTTATTCCTTCTTCTAATTTATATCAGTGATGGGTGGTTACACCCATCTTACCTTGGAATGGTGATTATGTACTTTTTTGGTGTTATGTTAGTGTGTTATTATGTCTATTAGTTTAGAATATAAATTTATTATAACTTCCTCATTGACCCTATTTACTAAAATTGCCATCTAAGTGATGGTTGGGGTGGTAAGGGCCACTAATGATTGGGCTCAAAGGGCTAGTTAGGAGAGTTATTCTATTTTGGGTTTGTTGATCCATTCCTAGATGACTTCATGGATAGGTATGATGTGATTGGTAATATTTTATTATGTGTTATTTATTTCCTTCTTAGCATAAGATGTTATAATGCCATTATGTAACATGTTTAATAGATGCAATTGTAATTACTTTCATTGGATTTTGGTTCAATTACATTTGACTTGTGGTAAGCTAACATTGTATGTGGATAAGGATCCTTTGAAAAGAAGGAATAGAGGTTTATAAACATGAATGTGAGGTAACATGTGAATGTTTACTTTCAAATTCTGAATTTGATCATTTAGATATACCTAAGTTTTATCTTGGGATTGATAATTGTTTATCAATTGATAATACCATGCTAGTGTATTGCCTTGTTATCTTCATCATGGATCATATGTTAAATGATGTTGTGACAATTTTAAAAGTGTAATTTATTCCTTATGCAGCCTTATGGAGTTTTTATATGTATTATCTTGATATGTTTAATCATGGTACTTGAATTGAGATTGTGTAGGCAACTAGATTAATTATTTTCGTAATTTGGGCATGCTTAAGTATGCTAACTTGGATTAATAACAAGATATAATCATATTTTTAATATTAGATATTGAGTGTTATCTACTTATTTCCTTTGGATCTATATATATGCTTATGGCTCATTTTCCCTTTATATACATTGGAAGTAATCTTATGATAGCATGAGTAGATGGAGTTATGCTTTAGTGATTTTAAATTGTGTATGGAGTATAGAGATTCCTTGGATGTTTCAAGTTTTGTGTGGTATATGTGAACAAGTTTAGATGAGATGGTAGCCATGCATATATGGAAAGTGTAAATAAATTTTTGCTTCTATACTTGGGACTTGTAAGATTGCATACACAAATATGTATGTTGTTGTTAACCAATTCTCTTGATGTTGTCTTCCATATTAAAAGGATGCCTATTATGTTAATAAGTTATTTCAGAGCTTGAATGAATTTATAACTTTGGAATAAATAAAGTAACCTTGAATTATTGCAATAGGAGATGGCAATGTCATCTGATACCTCTCTCTTGATTAGTGTTTATACACATTAATAGTGGATACAAATGTTTATGTTGGACATCACTTTTATATGCTGGGTATGCATATTGTTTTATTACCTTATTGTTTGGATTTTTATTGATGAGTGGACATGGTTGTTGGTGTGAGCTTCGATATTTATAATTGATCATGTAAAGACTTTGATGTTATTATGTATTATATGAATTGGTTCATGATAGAACTCATCGTGTGCTTGAACAAACCATAATGGCATTTATGAGAAATGCCTTACTCCACCATGCTCAGACATGATTGGAAATTTGATGTATGCATGTTTCCCTTGTACTCATTCCTATGAGATATACATTACCCAACCATGCTTGTACATAACTAAAATGATATTTAAGGAAGTTGGGATTAATTCCTTACCAAATTATTTGATTTTAAGTGATATTATGTCTCAACTATTAATTATTTATAATAAATTTTGGTTTTGTATGTATGGTTGGAAATGTTATGTGAATGTGAAGGTTGAATTAGTTGATCAAATATATATTATGTTATGGGATTTCACTTTGGACACAAGGTATCTTGGTTGTATTAATTCATCTTTTGATTATAGTATCACATTGGGTATTTGCCAATATGGAATCATTTAATATTGATTTAATGGTTGGCCACCACATGAATATATCCTCATCCATCTATTTATATCATGGAAAGTATGATTATAAATTTATTGAAATATATTTATGTAAATGATATGTTTTTATGTATTTAAAGAGGCTTAGTTTAATCTGTATGTACTCTATTTGATAGTTGGTAGCTATTTATGTTTAGCATATTGGTATTGCCTAATTGTCAATGAGGATAAATTTATTTGGTTCAAATATCTATGAAATTTTGTGACCCATTAACATCATATAAATGCTAAGGTTAACCTCTTTGTTTGCGTGTATGTGAATACCACTTGATATATCAAGCAATGTTTTGGTTCAACATGCATCCAAATGCATACTCTATTATGCAACTTCAAAATTTTTTTTGGGGGTTATTTCATTTAAATCATGCATAGTCGATTGTTTCATTATGGAAATTTTCCATTTGGATATTTTATTTGATTATAAAAACAAATTAAACATTATCACGAGGCCACAAATTCATCATTACAACCATTGAATATTTTAGCAAATGGGTAGAAGCAATTCCACTTGAGTTTACCACTAAAGATGACATATGTAGATTCTTTATGAAAAATATAATTTGTAAGTTTGGTTTATCTTCATCTATGATTACAAAAAATGGGTCATAATTTAAGAATAAAATATCAAAGCATTTTTTAAATAAATATAAAATCAATCATACCTTATCTACACCATATTGCCTATAGGGTAATGGTCAGGCATAAGTGAAAAACAAGAGTAGTGTTAAGATAGTGGTAAAAATAGTCAAAGATACATTATATATTGGCATTAATAGATAGTTTAGATCTTATGAGAATACCATACTAGTGTTTTTACCCTCAAGCCACACCTTATTATTTGGTTTATGGTATATAAGTAGTTCTAGTAATTGATATTTAAATCCCATCTTTACAAGTTTTTTTTTGAGGATATTATTATAGAAAATGAATACCATGAAAAATGATTATATTAGTTTGTAATAGTTAAGTGAAAAATGCACACAAGATATCATGCATATATAGGTTTATCAATATCACGTCAACTACACATATAACAAAAAGGTTCAACCACATGAGTTTAATGTGAGTGATTTGGAAATCAAAAGAATACCAAAGCCAAGAAAGATAAAAATGGAAGATCAAACCAAATTGGTTAGGCTCATTTGTAGTTAAAGAAATGTGGGGCATAGGTGTAAACCTCATATCTACACTCAATGAAAAAATACTCAAGATCCTATTGAACATTATGCACTTGCACACATATTACACAAAAAAATAAAATAAAAATCAATTTAAAAAAATTAAATATTCAAGAAAATATAAAAACATCAAACAAAGAAAAAATACAAAAATATTTATCATTTCACATGTTTACTAGATTTTGCATATGTTATTTACTTTATTTTAGTAGGTATCATATCATTTCTATACACATATGATTCATAGGTAATTTAGTGTGATATTGGCATGCATACAATATATGACACATGATCATACATGTATTAGACCTTTCTTTCTACATGTGACACACTACATTGGGAAATATTGCTTTTATATGATCAATATTGACATATGTTCTATTGTTTTTTGATACTATTCAATATCACATTGAGCATATATTCTCAATTTTAAAAATTCATATACTCATATTACTATGTTACCCATTTTACTTGATATGATATTCTACATGACATTTTTCTAACATATGTATGTAGGGACTAATATGCCATGCTTATGCTAATCACTTCTATTTCATTTACTTCATCTCTTCATATTGATTTCTTGAGTGTACTTCTTGTTTGTATATTTATCTTATTTATGGAACATTTGAACATGTTCATTATTTTATGGCCACAGTGCCATGAATCTTGCTTGTTTATTTTGTGTGTGTGTATATTTACATATGTCCTTCCCTTGAGTGTTGGAAATATTGTCATTGATGTCAAAGGTCTAGTATTATTGGTGATAATGGCCCCATTGCATTTAATGTTGTTTGTAATAAATATATCTTGGCTAATGTGAGTTAATATTTATTTAATATTAACAAATATATTTTTGGTTGCATATGAGACAAAAAAAGGGCCCATGGAGAAGTCAAAGAGCCACGGGATAAAGACAAAAGAAGGATGGGATGCATTTTCCCGTGAAGAGTCATCTTGGGGAATTCCAAGAGTCACCAAGTGAAGACAAAAGAGGAAGGGTGCAATTTCTCATGAAGGGACATTTTAAGGAATATGAAAAGTCACCAAGATGAGGACAAAAGATGGAAGGAAGTTTTTGGTCATGAAGGGTCACCACATGAATTTTCAAAGGCAAGAATATGAAGGGTCATACAAGTTTGGTGCCATTTTCATGAGGATTGAAGGGTTACAAAGGGGGAAGGCCAACGGTCATTTGGAAAGATATAAATAAAGGCTTGAGAAGCCATTTGTAATATGAAAGAAAGAGGTTGATTTGATATTGTAATATCTAGCTTAGAAGAGCAATTGTGAGAGATGAATATGATTTGTCTTTGTTATATCTAGTTTAGAAGAGCAAAGGTGAGAGAGAGGAAGGAGATGTTGTAATGAACTATCATTTGTTGAGATAACAACATTGAGAGATAGTTGTATGGTTTACACAAAGGGGTTGGTGCTCCTATGGGTTGGTGCTCATGAATTATTGCTAGGTTGGTGCTCGGCAAAGGGGTTGGTGCTCTTATGGGTTAGTGCTCGGCAAAGGGGTTGGTGCTCATGAATTGTTGCTGGGTTGGTGCTTAGAAAAGGGGTTGGTGCTCTTGCAAGTTGGGACTTGCGAATATTATTTGGGTTGGTGCTTGTTCTTATACTTGAGATTGTTCTCTGTGGTTTTTCCCACATTGGGTTTCCACGTTATATCTGGTGTCTCTCTCTCTTGTGTGGTGTTTATTGTTTTAATTTTATTGCATATCTTGAATATTTAATTAAGTGGAATTTGATTAAGGGAAAGCTTTATAAGATATATGATATACTGATTCACCCCCCCTCTTAGTATATTTCATGCTTAACAATTAGTATCAGAGCAGGTTCCTTTTTGAAAAATTTTTACAGCTTGAAGGTAGATCAAGAAAGCACATGATGGCCATACATAAAGGTGCCTTTGCAAACAAAAGAATAGTTGATAAAGAAGAAGAAGAGGATGAAGCTGAATTAAATATGGAAGGAGAACTCATGTGTGCCTTAGAAGAGTTGAAAGTTTTTGAAAATAAAAATAAAAAATTGAAGCACCAGATCAAGAAAAATGAAAAGGAGTCAAAGGAGATAATTGAAGATCTACAAGCACACTTTGAAGAAGCAAAGAAGAATGAAGAAGATCTAATGACATAGTTGGAAAAAGAAAGAAAGAATGTGAAAGGTATGTTATTGAAATTGCCTCTTTAAAAGAAGAGATTGAGAAAGCAGTCAATAATAAAATAGTCAATGATTCAAAATTTGAGAATATCACTAATATGCTGAATAAGATATTAGAAAGCCAAAATGCAATATCAGATAAGACAGGTATTGGTTTTGAAAATAAGAAGAGCTATGTTGAAGCTCTTACAAATGAGGAAACAAGAAGGGAAGAAGTGAAGAATATAGAGGACAAAGAAGGCTGGAAGGAACAAAGCTATAAAAGGTAATCATGGCAGAGATTCACAAATAGGTCTTATTTTTATGGTTACTATTTTTATTGTAATAGATATGGTCATAAGAAATTAGAATGTAGAAAAAAAGCTAACAATCTCAAAAATAAGGAAAAGGAAGGTCATGTAGAGTCAAGCAGAAGCTATAACTCTTTTGTTCCTCTATCAAGCTTTGATGAAGAGACCATAATTTATTACAAGTATAATAACTTTAGACACATAGCTTGGTATTGTAGAAGCGTGTTCAAGTCAGTCAAGAAGGACCATAGTTTTAGGGCTCCATTCATCAAGAAAAAGGTTTAGACATGGTAAAAGAAACAATTTGAAGGTTCTATGTTGGTCTAGATAGCTTTACATGCAAGAAATGAATAAAAGCCATGGTTTATTGATAGCGGATGTTTGAGGTACATGAAAGGAGAAAAGAGAAAGTTCATAACCTTAAAGAAGATCAATGTTGGCATAGTGAAATTTTGGGACAATACTATTGCCAAAATTGCCAGAAAAGAAGGTTGTGAATTAGAAGAAAAGATTCAGATGTATTGGTTGCAGATGCTCAAAGAATAGGTAATAACTTATATATGCTATCAAACATCAAAGGTCAAAAATGTTGTTTGAGTTAGATTGAAATTTTTTGGCTATGGCATTGGAGAATGGGGCACATAAATTTTGACAATCTTGTCAAAATTTGCAAAAAGCAAGCAGTCATGAATCTTCCAAAGATCACAAAGCCATCTAACACGCTTTGTGGACCTTGTCAGCATGGGAAGTAGGCTAGAAGGAGGTTCAAAACAAAAGAGTACTAGACCACTTAGATGCTAGAGCTTGTTCACACTGATCTATGTAGACCTATAAGGACTCAAAGTACTCAAGGTGATAAATATTTCATGTTGCTTATTGATGATTTTTCACGTATGACTTGGATAATGTTTTTAAAGAAAAAATCAGAAGCTTTTAGACAGTTTAAAGCATTCAAAGCATTAGTTGAGAATGAAACTAATTTAAAGATTAAGTGTCTAAGATCAGATCAAGGAGGAGAATTCATGTTAGATGAATTTATTGAGTTTTGTGAAGATCATGGAATAAAGAGACAGTATTCAGTAACTAGAACTCCACAACAAAATTGAGTAGTTAAATGGAAAAATAGAACAGTTCAAGAGATGGTGAGGATAATGCTAAATGAATCCAAGATAGCAAATAAATATTGGAGAGAGGTGGTTGGTACAACAATGCATATTCAAAATAGAGCTTTATTAAGAGTAAACAATGAAAAGACTCCTTATGAGCTATGAAAAGACAAACCAACAACAGTTGATCATTTTAGAGTTTTTGGTAGCAAATGATTCATAAAGAGAACTGATGAAAAAATTGGTAAGTTTGAATCCAAAGCAGATGAAGGTATATTTCTTGGTTATTCTTTCAAAAGTAAAGCTTATAAATGTTATAACAAAAGAATCTAGAAAATTGTTGAAAGTGCAAGTGTTAGGATAGAAGAAGATGGAATACAGAGAATCAGTGATCCAGTAGTCATTTTTGAAATCATTGAAGAGGAAGGCTTTGAATAATTAGATGAAGATGAGGAAAAGGAGAAGGAGAAAAAGGCACTAAGACTCCATATAAATACATTCAAAAAAATCATAATGAAAGTGACATCATCAGGGATATAAAAGAAGGAATTCACACCAAAAGAATGATGGTAGTGAATCTGAACAAGTTAATTTCTCTTTGTTATCTAAAATTCAGCCTAGAAAATTTTTAGAAGCTAGACATGATGAGCATTGGGTTAAAGCTATGGATGAAGAATTAGATCAAATAGAAAAGAATGATACTTGGGAATTAGTACCTAGACTAAAAGATCACAATGTGACAGGAACAAAATGGGTTTATAGAAATAAGTTGAATGAAAATGGAGAAGTGACCAGAAATAAAGAAAAATTAGTATGTAAAGGATATGCTCAGATTGAGGGAATAGATTTTGAAGAAACTTTTGCACTAGTGGCAAGGTTAGAGACGATTAGAATGTTTATTGCATATGCAGTATTTAAAAATTTTAAAGTGTTTTAGATGGATGTCAAATCTGCCTTCCTAAATGGGAATCTTGAAGAAGAGGTCTACATTGAGCAACCTGAGGGGTTTATTCTCTCGAATATTAGTAACCATGTATGCAGATTGAAGAAAGCATTGTATGGATTAAAACAAGCTCCCAGAGCTTGGTATGCAAGACTTGATAAGTACTTGCAAGATCAAGGATTCAAGAGAGGATTTGCTAATAGTAATCTTTACATCAAAATAGAAGGTGAGCATCAATTGGTTATTGTGGTATATGTTGATGATATCATTTTTGGAGGAAATATTGAAAAGATGACAAAAGAATTTTTTGATAGAATGCAAAAATAATTTGAGATGTCTATGCTTGAAGAATTATCATTTTTCTTAAGGTTGCAAATATTTCAATCAAATAAAGAAATTTTCATATCTCAAAGTAAATATGCCAAGGAAATGTTGAAGAAGTTTGGTTTTGAGGATTGTGCACCAGTTGGCACACCTATGTGTATAGGAAATAAGGTGAGAAAGGATGAAGATTCACCTGTTATAGATCAATCTTTGTATAGATCTATGATTGGTAGTCTTTTATATTTGACAGCATTGAGACTAGAAATCATGCATGTAGTAGGTATGGTTGCAAGATATCAGTCATCTCCAAGAGATAGTCATGTTCAGTTGGTGAAAAAAATATTTAGATATATCAAGGGGACATTGGATTATGGATTATGGTATCCCACAGGTAAAGATTTCAATTTATTTGCTTATATAGATTCAGATTGGGCAGGGTGCTTAGATGACAAAAAGAGTACAAGTGGAGGAGCTTTCTTCCTTGGTGATAGCTTAGTATCATGGCTAAGAAAGAAGTAGAACTCAATATCACTTTCTACAGCTAAAGCAAAATATATTGTAGTAGTATTGTGTTGTACTCAAGTGCTTTGGATGAAGAAAACTTTGGAAGATATCAAGGTAAAGTATGATGAACCTATTTCCATTTTTTGTGATAACACAAGTGATATAAATATTTCAAAAAATCCAGTAATGCATTCAAGAACAAAACATATTCCCATTAGATATCACTTCTTGAGAGAGCAAGATGCAAATCAATAAGTTAAGATAGAATATATTAGTACTATAGAGCAGATTGCAAATATTTTCACAAAGGCACTACCAAAGACACATTTGAGTATCTGTGAGAGAAGTTGGGAGTAATTCCCTTTACTTCTTGCCATTGAGGTTCAACATCAGTTGAGGGGGAGCTAAGTGTTAGCTCCAGGTAGGCCCTTTGCCATTGATATCAAAGGGGGAGAATAATAGGTATAGGTATAGGTATAGGTGCAAAAATAGGTACATAGAATAGGTACAAGTTGCTATAGTAAGGGGGAGTTAATGTATGTTTTTAGATGATAGTATGTCTAGGTAATAGGATGTGGCAGTTTCAGGATTGAGGTTGCCATCAATGACAAAGGGGGAGATTGTTGGAAATATTGTCATTGATGTAAAAGGTCTAGTATTATTGGTGATAAGGGCCCCATTGCATTTAATGTTGTTTGTAATAAATATATCTTGGCTGATGTGAGTTAATATTTATTTAATATTAACAAATATATTTTTGGTTATACATGAGACAAAAGAAGGGCCCATGGAGAAGTCAAAGAGCCATGAAATAAAGACAAAAGAAGGATGGGACGCATTTTCCCATGAAGAGTCATCTTGGGGAATTCTAAGACTCACCAAGTGAAGACAAAAGAGGAAGGGCATAATTTCTCATGAAGGGACACTTTAAGGAATACGAAAAGTCACCAAGATGAGGACAAAAGATAGAAGGACGTTTTTGGTCATTAAGGGTCACCACATGACTTTTCAAAGGCAAGAATATGAAGGGTCATACAAGTTTGGCACATTTTCCATGAGGATTGAAGGGTCATAAAGGGAGAAGGCCAAAGGTCATTTGGAAAGCTAAAAATAAAGGCTTGAAAAGCCATTTGTAATATGAAAGAAAGAGGTTGATTTGATATTTTAATATCTAGCTTAGAAGAGCAATTGTGAGAGATGAATATGATTTGTATTTGTTATATCTAGCTTAGAAGAGCAAAGGTGAGAGAGAGAAAGGAGATGTTGTAATGAATTATCATTTGTTGAGATAGCAACATTGAGAGATAGTTGTGTGGTTTACAGAAAGGGGTTAGTGCTCCTATGGGTTGGTGCTCGCGAATTGTTGTTGGGTTGGTGCTCGGTAAAGGGGTTGGTGCTCCTGTGGGTTAGTGCTCATGAATTGTTCCTGGATTGGTGCTCAGCAAAGGGGTTGGTGCTCCTGCAAGTTGGTGCTTGTAAACATTGTTTGGGTTAGTGCTCATTCATATACTTGAGTTTGTTCTCCATGGTTTTTCCCATATTGGGTTTCCACATTATATTTGGTGTCTCTCTCTTGTGTGGTGTTTATTGTTTTAGTTTTATTGCATATCTTGAATATTTGATTAAGTGGAATTTGATTAAGGGAAAGTTTTATAAGATATATGATATACTGATTCACCCCCTTCTCAGTATATTCCATGCTTAACATTGAGTGTGTACCATTTGAAAATGCCACTTGTTTATGGTCTCTTTAGACCCATATTTTTATGATATTTGAGTATTCTTTTGTGTGTGGTTAATTGTTTGTTGAAATTTTTTTAACTTATATATATTTCCATGATACACATCATGCATCTTAGGTATTCTTATGTATGAATACTATGAGATTCATTGATATATCTACTTAGACATGATACCAATCAATGCTTATTTACTACATGATTCACACAGTTATATCATAGTTATCTTATCATTTTTAAATAAGGTGATTATCACTTTTTAATTCCCCTCACCTTAAAATGAGGGGCATATCAGTGGAGGAATTTCATAGTGACATGATTACACACATATAGTTGAAAAATTGGTAGAATTTGATTCAATTATATGATTCAAATATATATATGGGACAAAATTATATACATTTGGCACAAATTTAGGGTAGATTGTTCATATTTGTGATGCATATTATACATATTTTATAGAGCATATGTTAGATTTTTGTAGATAATTTAGATCGAGACACATTTTAGGTGCATATGCCATGTAAATGTACCAAATTATAGATAAATTATACCAATATTCATACACTAACCTTACCAATATTCAACATTTGAGATAATAGTGGATTATTTTATAAGTGTAATCATAGTTACGCACTCTAAATGGACTTGGAACTATTTTATATTATTTTAATTTGATATGGTTATACTATTTGACTTGGGTGAGATTAAATAGATTATGATAAAACAAAGTTTTGAAATTGGCATTTTGATCTCTCAATGGACTTGGCATAACTCACCCTTATACTGGGTTGGGGACATGATCACCCTCTAATTCTCTCTTCAAAATTTTAAGGTCGAATTGTGAAAATCTCTCTAATTATTTAGTTAGGAATCATTTTTACCAAAGAAAACTATCAAGGTGAAACATGGTTTCATCAACACACATGTGTACTCCTTCCTTGCTCTCTTTTATTTCAATTAAATTTAAATTGTTCATTTTTAGATTATATTAGCTAATTACACCTATAACAAGCTCTTGGTTGTAGGTCACACACATAAAACAAATTTAAACATGGCTCAAGAAAATCAAGGTGTGTTGTACACACCATGATATAAATTTATTTCCTTTGAAATAGTAATTTCATCCTTATGCATTACTAGATTAAGGGGGAAGGAGAGGAATTATGGGGGGAAGGAAAATGTAGATGGTTAAATCTATAAATGTTAAACTAGTATTTTACACTTGATTAATATCACTCAAGGCTCTACCCTTTAGATCTTGACCTTGTTTGTAGTTTATAGGTTCATATTTACCATCTCACTTGTCCAAAATACTTATCTTGTATTTTGATCCTATTATTTTGATTATCTAGATCACTTGTAACCTAAAATATGGTTAATTTATTATATATTTCCTTTTCTTTCAGTTATAGATCTCTAAAAACCTTATATGTTTTGAGATAATTACATTTAGACTTGGATAATAGCTTTGATGCCACTATCCTTTCTCTAACACAAGTGTTTGTGCCTTCTAAACACTAAAATTTCAAATATTTATATATATTTGGATAGACCTATTATGTTTCATTAAACCTTCTATGAAGGTATTTTCAAAATAAGTGGTATAAATACAAGTTAAATCCAACTCATTAATCATATAACAAAAATAGCAAGAAAACACTTATTCAAGCTCATTCAACCAATTACACAACTGATTTATAATACCTTATTCTTCCCTATCTCTATATCAGTCATAGGAGTAGTCATATTATAGGTCTAAAGCATGCAAATAACAAACCATGATCATTATTTGTCAAGTTATAAACTATATCAATACATCCACATGCATATAAAATTCTACACTAGTGTTCACAAACAAGCCAACACATTAGGGATAAATACATATGTTTGATACCTTATTCATAGTATTGAATATGTAGGCAACACTCGTTAACAGAGTGTTCTTTGAGGTTAACTTGAATTAATGACCCCACTAAACCATTTCTTACAATGTGGTAAGACCTAAAAGGAAGATATCAGGTTTGAGCTATATTTTGATGTGAAAATCATGTGTGCATGATCTAAACACATAATCTAAAAAGTAATAGAAAACTCAAAAAGACCTAGTATAATTTTTAGTCAATAATGTGTACAATATAAATACATTGAACCATAGATAGTAATTTTGACACAAGTGTATACATGAAGACACAAGTTCTGTGTTGACAAAAAATATATTTTTTCCAAATCTGATGACCATATCAGAATCATCATGTAGTCTATTTTTACAACTACATTAATAAGATTTAAATGCACATCAGTGTATAAGCTAAGTACAATTTATCCTTCATATTTTTATTATCATAATATTGAATGTTGTACTTTATATATTTAGCATATTCTTAGATTCAATATTTATTACTAGAATATTAGTAGAATATAAATTCTTTAATTGGGTAGATATTTTAGAGTAACCTACTCCTTGCTTTGATTAGGCTAATTTTTCAAATAATAGTCTTAATTTCAAAAAAGGGTTAAACAATTTATTGAGCTTTTTGAGTCTAATGAGAACCATAATCTATATCATGCATTGACTATTATGTAGGTTTATTTTGTATTACAACTACTACCATGAGCTTTATTAATATATTGTATCTAGATTTAACACTTTATGCCTTACCTTATATGTCACTTACATAATTTGAATGATATATATCTTGATATTATGACATACCTTTCTCATTAATGCTATAATATTCAATGATTACATCATACGTTATACATTTAACTTTTATTGAAATGAGTGAATTTAAGGACACATAACTCATCTTAAAAGGGGTCATTTTAATGGGATTTTAGGTTGATGTAGAGTAATGGGGGACAAACATGGGGTCTTAAGAGTCACATTATTTTTAAAATAACAATACTTTAACTTGGAGATACTGTTTGAGACCCTTGGATAAATAATTTTAGAATGACCTAAGATAAACTATGGTATTTTGAATGTAGTTTATAAATTTATAATTTTTTTAATACTCAAAAGAGAAATGTACATAAAATTAATGCATTTATGATAATGATAGAGTATTTTTTGTGAAAAATAAGTAGACTGAATGTGTATGAACACACATTTTTGGAGTAAATGAATGATTTTTTTTTATGAGATTGTATATATGGATAGAGAAAATATTGAATATTGTTGAGAATATTTTTATTAATGTGTGTGTGTGTGTGTGTTTTAAATAATTTTAAAATTCAAAAAATTTAGAAAATTTAAATGGAAAGTAAGAACAAAATAATTTGACCTTAACTTCATATATATATATATATATATATATATATATATATATATATATATATATATATAAAATTTTCTAGAGCATAGCTAACAATGTGTATATTGTTGAGATATAATTTTTTTTTTTTTTTTAATAAGTAAAAATGTTATTAAAATATTTGTAATGATATATGAATGAAACATAAACATGTATGTTAATTATAAATTAATAAATAATTAAAAACAATAAGTAAACATTAAAAAAAACATATTCAGAAACTATGTTCTCCTATCTACATACTTATATAATTTTTCTAAATTAACAAATTTTCATACTCAAATGTGTCTATGAAAATGTAAAAAACACTGAAATTTATAAAAAGTCACTTTGGATCATCTATCACATGTTTTAGACTAGATTTAGATCCTCCAACCCTAAAAATAAGGTAGTTTTGGAGGTAAACTCACAAGGGTGAAAATAATATGCTTAAATAGGGAATACACCCTTTTGTAAAGGCTGCACACCCTTTTGTAAAGGATATATGCCCTTCATGAAAGAGATAATTCTCATTTAATGAATACTTTTGTTTATTTATAACACTTACAGGGGCATTCCTGCTAATTAAAAGGATGCACACCATTTTTAGTCCATTAAAAATTCTATACAAACTATCATGTCCATGATTTTTACTCTAGTATTTCACATTTTATAATCTTTGAGATGGTTTTTACAGCTAAGAGTCTAAAAATTCTCAATTTAATTTATCTCAATTAGTATAAACTCATCAATTTTTATTTGATTTGTATACTACTTAGATTTAAAAGCATAAAGATAGATCATGGTGTTAGGTAGTCATCACAAAATACTAATTAAGGATCTAACAAATGAAAAAATTGAAGTCAAGAGAGAAAAATAAAGAAAAATACAAGTAGATAGGAGAACATCTATAAGATCTAAATAAGGTGAAGATACATCTTCCACACCAAGTAATATTTAAATTGAAAATAACATGCCCAATTGCATGGAATTTAATTTGGAAATGTCTTTAAATGAGATAAGAGTCAATCAATCCTTGTTTGATAAAGAAAATCAACATGTATAAAATGCAACTAATGAATTTGTATTAAGTGATGAAACACACAAAGAAACACAATTTAATGAAACATATATCTGTAATGAATTTTTTTAATCATGATTACAATGAACATCATGTAATAACCTTAATTGAGCTCTCTCCTAATGAAGAGGAATTTAATTCACCTATAAAGTCTAGTTTAGAAAAGGATTGACTATCTCTTATATGGTTGAAGTGCTAAAACCATTAAATTCAACACATATGTAGCTCTTGCACCCACACCTTCAAGGATAGTCTAACAAAAACCAAAGTATTTTATTAAAATATATGATATGATATTAGAAGCTATGCAAGGTAAAATTTCAACAAGTATGGTTAAATTCCATTCTCAACTTATATGGGATTAAACATTTGAGAATAAAACTTATATAAAACAATGTCAATTATTGGTTCAATTATGAAAATGTATAAAATGTTCCTTGTGATGCATAATTTAGATTTAAGAATGAGCAACCAAGAGGGAAAAAATAATTCAATAATAAATAATGTATGTGTTGCATTTAATTTAACATGTAATAAAACTCGAAAAAAAGATAGTAATGTGGCAAGACAGGTAATAACAAAGTCTATAACAAGTAATAAAATATCTAGAGGTTGATTTCCTCGTCAAACAAGTACAACCCAAAATTGAATATGAAAACTATAACTAATTTTTTAAGGAATAATATCAAGATTAGATGACCCTTTTCTCATAGATTATTGAGAATTTAATAGCAGAATCCCATTATAAGACAAGGTATTAGTTGAAGGAACAAGACATTTGATTGAATTTTTTGGCATGAAAACATAAGGGTCTCACCTAATATAAAATATGTTGTTAAAAATGGAATTAGTTCAAAAATTCATGAGCCACATGCAAAACTCTTCATAGACATGACTTAAATAGAACTATATAAAAAGTTTATTAAAACTTTTAGTGGAAAATTTATGACTAGATAAAGGTAATTTGAGATTTGAAAACCTTTATATGTTAAAATTAACCAAACATGCACCACATGTTTTTTTAGGATCCATGTTGAATTTTATATGCATTTTGATGTTTTTTTTGTATATGTGGTACTTTACATACTAATGGGATTATGTAGGAATGTATAGAGACTATCCACCTAAAACATTAAGAGAGTTAATCCCAAGTCTTTTATGTTAAAGTCCTAAGATACAATTTATTTTTTCTAAGAGATTTTTAGATGGAATATGTAACACTTGTGGTGATTTATCATATTTGACCAGATGTACACATGAGTAATTTTTAACATGAATTTGGAAATAAACTAGTTGATTTTAAGAAGTAAAAATCTATAATGTATGTATTAAAAGATGGAAAAGAATTATCAAAATTTGATTTTTTAATGATCTAAGTATATGTATTTGATTTCATGTTTTAATTCATTAAAAATATTATCTACCAATATGTGAGACACACACACTAAGTAAAATGGTTAGATAATAAATTCAAGTTATGAAAGGACAAATTCCCACTTGGGACCATTGTTTTCTTTGTTGAATTTGTTAAAAACTACACACTACAACCACAAAATGAGATTCAATCCTAATACTATAATTGAATTCAATTTGTAACTTTTGTGCATATTCATTAAGATATGTACCTAATAGCCTAGAGGATAGTATAACTATTTTAAGGGAATACCACTCTTACATGAATGATGGAAGATTACATGATCTAGATTCTGTCCAAGGTTGTTTTGAGATATTTTATATAAATATGAATGTTTTACTAGTTGAGGAGGATGTATAAGAAGAGTGGGGGTAAAATATTTATGGAGTTTATTTTAGTCTAGGCATGGAAAAAGTGGGCACGATGCTATTGGTTCATGTGTAAAAATATCCATTAAAAATGAGAAAGATAAGTACAAGGATGTTATAAATTTAATTGATGTTCCAAATATTATGGATTGCTGATTTTTTTTTCTAATGGACAAGATAAATATTATCACGTGCAAAGAATCTTTTGGTTAATAAATGAATAAAATAAGGCAATGCATGAAAATTATAATAAATTACCTAGATCAAGTGATTTTCACTCATTATGAAGATCAAATTCTAGTTCATGGACTATTTATACTAGGTACATGGCATGATTTTATTTAGGCTATATGTAATTTGATTGGAATGAATGCAAGTCAAATGAATCTATTGAATAATGGTATTATAGAACCCAAAGGCATATAGAGACTAGTCATTGATTAAAACCACTCAGGGATCATGAAATGGTATCAAAAATTGATTTTGACCACATCTTAGATCTTGTGCAACTAGGTAAAATTTATTTATAATATAGATTTAGCCTTAAACATCAACGATATTTTGCTTTCCTACATGTATTTAAAAATTGTTTACACTTTAAATATAGGGCATGTTTTCTTAGTAATTTCATTTGAAGATAATGATGATGGAAAAAACTACTATTTATCTCATTATGTAGAGTAAAACTAAATTAACTATAACTATCATGGATGAGGAAGACTTATTTTATTCTACTAGAACTGTGGTGGCTATAAGAACCTGGATTTGAAGATGACTTCATAAAAAAGTAAAGCAATGGTTATTTTAAGAATTTCAACTGATTAGTGTGATACTTCATTATTAAAATTTAGACATTGTGACAAATGTTTAACTAATAAATTTTCATGGAAATTATCATAACAAAGTTTTTTGGAAAATTTGGGAATTTGAGAATGAATTAATTCTTGAAACACTTTAAAATAGAACTGATCTTAAAGGTACATTGGATTGAATTGGTAAGGTTAATATTCAATTCAAGTTACATGTTGAATTTAGTAATGTTAACTTATTTGATTTTGTGTATTTCAATTTATAATTAGTTTTTCATTATGTATTTATTTTTATTTTAAATCATTACTAACATATTTAATATTGGTTAGTGGTACTAGATGAGCTTCCACCTTCATGTGGTTGGTTTTGTGAGTAGAGAATATCATCTTCTTGAAATAAAGATAATCATAAAAAAATAATACAAGTTATAGTTCACAAAATATTATGGTATTTGTATATAAATATAGATATAATGGACCCTTAAAATTTGTATTATTATTAAATTTATACACTCACCCAAAAGTCTCTGAGAATATGGTTTATCAATTAGGTGCATGGTTCAAAAGTTACATGTTATACTGAACATTTTTGGTCCCTAAAACAAGTTTTTCATTGTGAGATAAAACATATCACCATTTTTTCCTCATCATAAATGGAATATAATCCTCCTTGGTCTTCTTATATGACTTCTCCATGAAACTATAGGAGCTTACAATTTTTATTTACCACTCACAATTTCCATTCAATGGCTATGCAAAGTTCATACCATTTTCTCCTTAGGAATGATAAGATTATAGTTAGGGATGCATCTAGTCACCTATAGATTTTGAGTTAAGAAGTTGATAGAGAGAAGGTTAAGGATATCATTAGGGATGCATTTAGTAACCTATAATTTTTGAGTTAGGAAGTTGATGGAGGGTAGATGAAGGATATTTTTGAGTTTATACACCCATATATATATGTCCTAAAATATGTTTTATTGATTATGTGTGTAGTTCAAAACTTACATGTTGTCCTAATTAACTTTTGGTCCCTAAAATAAGTTTTCACTACAATAAAAATGGGCTTCTATATCCCCCCTAGTGAGTGGAAGATAATCCTCCAATGGGTGCTTATAGGACTCCCAATACTCCCTCATGTAATTATAGGAGTTTATGGTTTGTCTTTGCCCTCATAATTTGCCTAAATCAATCTGCAAAGTTCATTTAATTTTTACCCTTAAGAACAAAAGTATTTTCTTAAATAATGTATCTAAATGCATAAAATTTTGGAGTTTTGGGGCCAATAGATGGTATACATAGGTCACTAATTCATTTATATTCCCATTTAGATGTTTCCATGAAGATGGTTCATCAATTAGATGTTCAATTCAAAAGTTTCATGTTATACTAACCAAATTTTGATCCTTGAATAAGATTTTTATTATAAAATAAAATGGGTTACGATGTAATCCTTGTTGTGAGTGGAATAAAATAGTCTAAAGGGTGTGTTGATGTTTAAAATAGTTATGTCAAGGAATCATCCCTTTTGCCTATTTCAAAGGTTAAAGCAGAATCATACTACTTTAATATTTTTTGGTATAAAAGATCATAAGGGATATATAATATGTGTAAATGGGTTTTTAAATAATCTAGGATAATAAAACATTATGTCAAATACTCAAAATAATTCACTATTAATTTAAAAATCAAATTTTATCTTTAAAATAATAAAATAGATGTGATTATGTAATCAATTCTATTTGACAGAAAAGACCTATGAACTAGATAAACTCTTGAATGAAAGATTTATGTTCTTTATGAATATTTATGATTCAATAATTGAATATTTATGCTTGAATCAAATAAGATATAGAGAAAATAAATAAAGATAACATGCAAAAAAGTGTTGATCATGGTCATTGATGTCAAAGAGAGCATGTGGTACTAGTACATGAATGACAAAGAGGTTGTGTTTGATAGCTTGGAGAGATATAACACATATGCAGGTTTGTGAGGACAAATAAAAAGTTGTGAGGAATCTATAGATCTCCTAACGAAGTTTTAGTGTGTCATTTGATTATTTGGGAAGAGAAACATGCATCTTATATCTTAAGATAAGCTATATAATTAATACATGTCATGAAGATATGACTGCTCCAATAAGTTTATGTATTTAATACATGTACTAAGAAAGTCAATAGTGGTCAAAGGTTTTCATGGAGATGTTGTCTATAGTGCCAAGAAGGTACCCTAAATATTTTGAGTCTTAAAGTGTTTTATAGTTCAAGATATAAACCTCAAAAGTTACTTTAGCAAACTGTGATGGCCCAAAAACCATCAAGTTTAACTACATTGAAGTCTAGGGTCAAATAGTCTAGATAGATCTAATAGTAAGCATTTATCAGATCAAGATCTAATGGTGAGCATTTAATCTAATGAGATAAAGATCTAATAGTACACATGATATTGCCATTAGGTATCCAATGGTGTGTATTTAGTCAATATGTCAAAGAATTCTCATAAGATGCGTGGGGCTACCAAGTGGTGGAAGCTCATTGGATTCAACTAGTCAATGTGCATAGAAAGCACATGGGGCTACCATGTGGCATGATAATAAAAGTGAAGATCTTAGATCAATGATGAGTATTGAAAGATAAATAATAAGATAAACCATAGAGATTGATGGAGTATATTTTTTCAAAGTTTTTAGGGAGCATGAGATGAGGTCAACGTGTCTGATGTTTAACATTTTCTTAGTGACCATTGGAATTTGAATATCTAAATTAACGAGGGAAAACTAATACTTGGTTTTTATGCAATATATTTTGATCCAAAACAAATTTCTTGATGTAGTAAAAAAATAGTTGTAGAGGACTCCAAGGTGCATCCATAGACATTAGTTATAAGTTTAGAATACTCGTATAGTTAAAGATATTGAGCACCAAAGTTAACTTTGTGTTTGACCTTGTTTTACAAATAACCTGAGAAGGGTAATTGAGTTATTCTTAATGGTATTTCGATGTTTCAGGATTAAATATCTATTGGAAAGTGTTATATATCATGATCATAATCTATGTGGATTTTGGAGGTTTGACCAATCTATCTTTAGTATGAACAAAGGCTTATAAGTTGATTATGATTGATGAATGCACTGTCAATTTGAATGACCATGTTGCAGGAGTGAGTTGAAGATGTTCTAGGTAGAGTTAAGAAAGAAAATGAGTATGGAAATGTCATATAAGTATCGAAATATTATGTTAAGTAATTTTTTGTCATAGTATTCCATTGATAAGTTATGGAGAGTCAAAATATCTTGACTATATTTTCACTGTATATGACCAGTGTAAGTGGTCATTTTGAAAGAGTTGAATTGAGTGCTTAGAGCCTGTGTTGAAGTGTCTAAAGCACATTTAGGTGTTAAATAGTTATTAAAGGGTTTACCCATATGATATAGTCATATTTATATATGAAATACTTGAGTTTTTTCTTTATAATTTTGAGACTATGTTTTCTATATATGAAGACATAAAGAACAAGGATACCTAATTGGTAGGTTCGAGTGTTGAGTTGGTGTTATAGATGGAAAAGACCAATAAAGGAGTTAGAAATGGGATATTAGAGAAATTTTTGATGTGTTTTAATCATTGGTAAATGATGAAGGTGGTCCAAGTAGTCTCACATATAACATTAGAGTACGCAGGCCTAATTGTTTTAGGTCTCACCAAGACCTAATGGTGTTTTAGAGCTAATGAGGTAATGATTGACATATGATGAGTGTGTCTCTCACATTTAATATGTGTATGGACCTATTATAAGTATGGTTCAAATATGAAAAGAATCTTGGCTGACTAAGATGGGTTAAAGGAAGAGAGTGGTATAAGTACAAGGTCTACTTGAACTAATTATGTTAGTTGTTTATGTGCAGATTAAAGCGAAGAAGAGAACGTTTGAAAGAGAAGGAAAAGGTCATTGAGGACCATAAGAGAGATAAGAGGATAATTCATGCTTATTTTATTAATTTTATGAAGGTAAACACATAGGCCATTGGACCTAATTATCCTAGAAGAGGTAGTTTGAGCAAGTTAGCCATAAAGGCAACTTGAGAGAGACTGGAGGTAAAGAGTGTAGAAAAAGGTGACCATAATAAGTTAAAGAGTATAAAAAAATGTTTAAGGTGATATGTTTATATAGATGAGTGGGTGCTTAGTTTCCTAGGGGGTTGGTTCCTCCTTACAATGTAAATATTGCTAAAGGTTTGGTTGTTGTGGGTGCTTAGTTAAACATGGGCAATAGGTCCTTGTGGGATTGGTGTCTCACTAAACTAAGGGATGGGTGTTCGTTGATTAGTTAGTGTTGGTATAAATATTGGATTTTTTTTTATAGGACTATATTCCATATTATAGGGTTCATTATGTTTTATCCCCCAAGAGGGTTTCCCACATATATGATGTGTTCATGTGATGTATGCTCTTATGTATGCTTTGGATGTATGTGCTTTCATGTTTATGTTGTTTGATCAATATTAGTGTATACTAAATGTTTGAGTTGAGAATTGAATTTGATTATTTAGCATCACTAATTCACCCCACCCCTCTCAATGATTATACCTCTAATAATTGGTATCAGAGTAGGACCTTCATTTTAAGTTTAACCACTTGAAGGTGATCCAAGGTACAATATGGATAAAAAATTGAAGAAAGAGAATCAAGAGTTGAAGGCTCAAGTAGAGGTTACTTATGCATGTCTAAAATCACGTGAAATCAACTCAAGGCACTCTTTAAGAAGTACATAGGTAAGATGAGAAAGTATGATCAATAAGAAGATCAAAATAAGATCATGGTCTCAAGCTTTAAGGCTATTATGGATGATTACATCAAGCTCAAAAAGGAGATAGAATCTTTGAAAGCAAGCTCAAGATCAAAATATGATAAAGAGAAGATCAACATTTTTGAGGATCAATCAGAGGTTACAAAGACAACTCTGAGCTCAAAAGAGGAGGAATACATACATTTAAAACTCAGTTAGAAGAGACAAATGCCAAGTTGAGTTCAAAGTGGGATGAGCATGATGAATTGAAATCTAATCTTGATTCTATAAATATTATTGAAGATCAAGCATGTATATTGAAGGATGACATGGCTAAAGAATCTAAGAGGGATAAGAGACTATCCAAGTTCTCAAAATTTAGGTAGAGGCTGCAGGTTCAATTATGAGAGCTAAAGAGGATGAGAGCATTTAATTGAAGACCAATCTAGATTCAATGAAGAATGAACATGAATAATTTGTTATCAAGGTAAAAAATACTGATAAAGAGCAAGAGAGGTTATCTCAAGATAAAAAAGATGTAAACACCAAGATCAACAAGAAAAGATCCATTAGGAACCCAAGTGCCATGAGGTATGAAATATATTTTAATCGTCATTTTTTGCTTGTCATAAGTTTGGTCATAATGAAAGAACTTGTAGAAGGAAGAGTAGTTGGTCATCTAGAGTTATGGATAATGTAGTCTATTATATTTTCATGACATGAGACATATTACTAGATTATTCTGTAGAATACATGGGAAAAGACTAACCTAGGTATGGAGACCTAAGACAATCAAGCTTGAGCATAATGAACCTGATAGACAAGATGGTATATTTTTTAAGATTTGTAATATTCATCAAGCAAAAGGTATGAATGATGTTATTTTTTTTAGTTGTCATCAAGTTGGCCATATTATAAGATTTTGTACAATCAAGCTCTCAAATCCAAAATAAGGTGATCAAGAAAGGTCAATCCTTGGTATGGAAACCTAAGGAAGTAAAAAATAAGAAAACCAATTCCATTGTGCTGAAAGATTAAGGTGGACTACTTGCTAAAGTAAAAGAGGAATAAAAATTAATAAGGTTTAGGAATGCCAAGAGAATATGCCATCTATCTAGATACAAAAGTAAAATCAAAAGTCAGTAAAAGTAAATCTCAAATAAAAGACCAAAGTGCTAATTGAGTCTAGTTATGAGGTATATATAGATCCAAGAGAACATCTGGCTATTGTTGAGAAAGTTTCATGCAAAGAATACCATTTTTCAATGCCTAGTGATGAGGTTCTTTCTTTAGATGAAAAGGTATGTCATGAATATTTGTTGTCTCCATGTATTGTCAATTCATTCTTAAAAGAAAAGGAGAATATTGTAGTGGATGGGCATGTTGCTTTTCTTAAGCCTAAGAAGAAGAATAAGAACTATAAATATTAGATGACTAAAGAGAAGGAATATGAAGAGTTGTGGGCAACTCTTTATTTCACATTGTTCCAAGACATTGTGGGTCAGGGTGTCTCTTTATAGGCTTCAAAGAGACACTTGACAAGCAAGAGGAAGCATGGTGGATACCAATTGAGCTTTGATTAATGTTTCAAGACAAGAAAGGTCATAAAAATATGTGTTGGTTTACTATGGAAGGACATGATAAGATATTTTCAAAAATAATGATCCTAACTTCAAAGTTTTGATCCTTTTTTAAGGGATGGTCTAGTTGGTTTTGAAGGTCTATAGATAGACAATGGAGGTTTCCAAGTATGTGATCAAGGATGGTAAGATATTGTCAATTTATTAAATTGATTGATCAAATAATGAAGACCGAAGACAAGGTTGATATGAAGTATGAGGAGAATGTGTTGTCATATCTTTGATATCATGAAAAAGGTCTCAGATTTTTGTTGATTATAAGTTGTGAATTCTATGGACTAAGGGGGAGCTAAATCAATTAGCTTGAGTGGTTTATAAGAGGTGGTCATTATTTAAGGAGGAGAATTTTTGAGATACTTTAGTTCAATAAGCTTGTATTATTTGGTATGCTTCATCAGCTCAAGTGGAGCAACTCAGCTAAAGGTATGTTTTTCAATTGGTTTGATTCTAAGGTGTGTGAGAAGTCATTTTATAGGTGAAAAATATTGAGAAGGTTAGACCAGTATTTTTGAGGACAATAAATTGAAGATGTTCATGGTGTTATAGGGAACTTTCTAAGATCTGTGAGTAGTTTTTCAGGTCCAAGGATTAGAGAAGTCAATGTTCAGATTGGTGCATGTCGAAGGGGGATCAATTGATTCATATGCTTGAAAGTATGTAAGTATCTTGAACATATTAAATAAATATTTGAATAAATACATGATTTTAAGTAATTATTATTGGAATATTGAGGAAGATACCCTTTGTCATTAAGGTCAAAGGGGGAGAAAGATCAAAATGAAGAAGTTCAATTAAAGTCATTATTCAATTGAAGTCATTTTGAGGGTGTTTTTCCATCAATGACAAAGGGGGAGATTTTTAAACATGGTCATTGATGTCTTAAGTTATCATTAATGTTAAAGAGAACATGTATTACTAGTACATGACTGAGAAATAAGTTATGTTTGATAGCTTGGAGAGATATGGCACATATGCAGGTCTGTAAGGACAAAGAAGAAGTTGTGAGGCATACATAGATGTATTAATAAAGTTTTGATATGTCATTTGATCATTTTTAAAGAGAAACATGCATATTATATCGTAATATAATCTAGACCATCACTGCACATCATGAAGATATTAGTGATCCATCAAGTTTATGCATTTAATACAAGTACTAATAAAGTCAACAGTGGCCAAAGGTTTTCATGGAGATGTCTATAGTGCCAAGAAGGTACCCTAAAGATTTTGAGTCTTGAAGTGTTATATAATTCAAGATATAAAAATTCAAATTTTCTCTAGTAGACTATGATGGACCAAAAACCATCAAGTTTAACTACATTGAAGTCCAAGGTCAAATAGTCTAGATAGATCTAACGATGAGTATTTAATTTGACTAGATAAGGATCCAATGGTGCATGAGGTCTTGTTAGTATTGATCCAATGGTGTTTATTTTGTCAATATGTCAAATAATATTTAGAATATGTATGAGGTTTCTAAGTGGTAGAAGCTCATTGGAGTCAACTAGTCAATGTGCATAGAAGGCATGAAGGGATACTAAGTGGCATGATCATGGAAGTATAGATCCTAGATCAATGGTAAGAATTGAAAGATAAATAAAATTATAATACATAGATATCAATGGAGAACATTTTATCAAATTTTTTAGGTAGCATAAGATGAGGTCAATGTGTTCGATGTTTAATATTTGCTCAGTGACCGTTGGAATTTGAATATTCAAATTAATGAGGGAAAACTAGTGCTTAGTTTTTATGTTATATATTTTGATCTAGGATGAATTTATTAATGTAGTAAAAATAAAATTTATAGAGGACTCCAATATTCATCCAAATACATTGGTTATAAGTTTTTAATGTCCATCAAGTCAAAGATATTGATCTCTAAATTTGACTATGTGTTTGATCTTATTCTGCAAATAACTCGAGAAGGGTAATTGAGTTGATCTTGGTAGTATTTCCATGTTTAAAGATGAAATATATATTGTAAAGTGTTGAATAATATATGAATACCATCTATGTGTGTTTTGGAGGTTTTACCAATCCATATTTAGTATGAACAAAGGCTTATAATTTAACTATGTTTGATGAATGCACTGGCAGTTTGAATAACCATGTTATAAGAGTGAGTTGAAGATGTTCTGAGTAGAGTTAATAAATAAAATGAGTATAGATATGTTATATAAGTATCTAAAGCTTATGAGAAGGTAGTGGTTGTCATAATATGCCCCTGATCAATTATAAAGAGTCAAAATAGTTTGACTGTATATGATCAGTCTAAGTGGTCATTTTGAGAGAGTTGAATTGAGTGATTAGATCTTGTGTTGAAGTGTCTAAAGCATATGAAGGTATATTAGAGGTATTTAAGGGTTCAACCATGCGATTTAATCATATGTATATGTGAAATACTTAAGTGTTTACTTCATAAGTTTGAGACTGTGTTTTCTATATATGAATACCTAAAGAGTAAAGAGACCTAATTAGTAGGTTTGAGTGTTGAATTGGTGTTCCAAGTGGAATGGACCCATAAGGGAGTTATAAATGGGATATTAGATAGAGGTTTTTATTTGTTATAATAATTGGTAAATGATGAAGGTTGTTTAAGTAGTCTCACATATAATGTGTGAATATGTAGGCCTAATTGTTTTAGGTCTCACCAAGACCTAATGATGGTTTGGGGATAATGGGGTAATGACAGACCTACGATGAGTGTGGATCTCACATGTAAAATGTGTATGGAACTATTATAAGTGTGGTTAAAATATGAAAATCATCTTGGCCAACCAAGATGGGTTAAAGGTAGAGAGTGGTATAAGTACAAGGTCTAATTAGACTAATTGTGTTAGTTATTTATGTGTGGATTCAAGTGAAGAAGAGAACCTTTGAAAGAGAAGGTATAAGTTAGTGAGGATCATTAGAGAGTGAAGAGGATTATTCATTCTTGTAAAATTAATTTTATGAAGGTGAACACATATATCATTAGACCTAATGAGCCTATAAGAGGTAGTTTGATCAAGTTAGCCATAGAGGTAGCTTGAGAGAGATTGAGAGTGAAGAGTGTAGATAAAGGTGATCATCATAATTTGAAGAGTGAAAATAGGTGTTCAAGGTGATCTATTTAGGTAGATGAGTGGATTCTTGGTTTCTTAGGAGGTTGGTTCCTTCTTGAAAGGTAAATCTTGCTAAAGGTCTAGTTTTTGTGGGTGCTTAGCTAAATAAGAGCAATAGCTCCTTGTGAGATTGGTGTCTAATTAAACTAAGGGATGGGTGTTCCTTGATTAGTTGATACTAGTCTAAATGTTGGATCTTATTTTATAGGTCTGTAGTCCATCTTGTAGGGTTCATTGGGTTTTATCCCTCAAAAAGATTTCCCACATATATGATGTGTCCATGTGATGTATGCTCTTATGTATGATTTGGATGTATGTGCTTTCATGTTTATGTTTATTGATCAAGATTAATGTATGCTGAATGTTTAATATTTGAGAATTGAATTAGATTATCTAACATCACTGATTCACCCCACTCTTAGTGATTTTACTCTAGCAATAAGATCAAAAGATTAAAATGAAAACCAAAGAAAGAGACAGATATAACAACAAACATTAGAAAGAGTTATATTATAAACTCAATCTAATAAATAAAATAAAAACAAAAAAATAGGAAAAAAGCATTAATCTAATGAATAAAATAAATTTATCATTAAAAGAAAGCCACAACAAACCTGAATAAAGAATCTAATAAACTTAATTTAAGCTAAAGATGAAATAAAAGAAGAAAACAACTAAGGTCTACTCCAAAGATTTAAGGTTAATTAAGAAAACAAAGATATTAATTAAATAACTTAAGTTAATTGAGGTTATATAATTAACAATAGCAACTAAAATTAAAGAAAATAAAATAATCTAGGTCTATATTTATCAAAGAAACCAACCAATATTCAAACTACTCTTAATTAAACAAACTAATTAATCAAAAACCTAAATTAAAAATAAATAAAAGAGACAATCAATTAAAAATTAAACAAATATTTTTTTATTCTTCAAAGTAAGAGTTGTCTTAATAAGTAAACCAAATTTTATTGAGAAACATCATTTCTGATAAAAAAAGTCTTTAACATAACAACCAATGCAATATGAATTAATCAAAAAAATATGTCACATATAGTAAAGTGTTCATCGATATTTAGGTCTAGTAGTCAGATTCTACTCATATCACTACAAATATGCATTCATCATAAAATATTAAACCTAGCATTCCTCATATAATTGGTTTATAAATTGAACAAAAAAATCTAGATATACTTGTGCTTGCTAAACAAGTTCCTTAACTTTCAAAGAAAGTATCCTTGATCTATCTGCAAGAGTTATTTATCCTAGATATATTACATAGAAAGAAGTATGAAGATAAACTTGAAATAAATCAAAATATTAAAAAACACTTGTATAATTTTCCTCCTTTTTTATATCACTTTGATATTTTTTTATAATCAATTCCTCCAAAGATGGTTGATGAATAAGTTATAACTAACTTTAGTTAGTTATTGGTTAGGACTTAATTGATTTTAATTAAGTCAATTAGATTTAAATTATCAATAAACTCATTTAATTTTTTAAAATTAATCTTAAGATGAAAATTAAAAATAATAAATCAATGAGACTGACTCTAATCGGGTGGGGGACCTTATACATTATAAATACCTAAATAAAATAATTTATGAAAAATATCTAAAACAATATAAGTTATTAAATAAAAATTATTACATCTAAATTTTTATCCATATACTTTATATATATGTTTAAATATACATATTAAAAGATACTATCTAAAAATGTCTTAAACCATGAAACCACTATCAAACAAAAATTAAAATAACGTATCTAAAAAGTATTAAATAATAGCATAATATCCCTGAACACTTTAATTCATCATCTAAATCTATCAGTATTTCAATAAGTGGATAGCCCTTATTAGTTATATATTCAATGTAACTCATGGAGGTTGTCAGGAACTTGATCAACTTAATTGCATTTTCATTTTCATCATCATTTACCTCCAACTTAACTTTTTAAACCATCCTACTGACTATTGGTGATATTGAAGGATTGATTTATTTCCTTTTACATTTTATTGTTACTATTATCTCTTCCTCCATTAGATGATGAGGAAAATTTATAAGGTGAGCCTATGCATATGGACTAGCAGGTTTAGAAGATAAATTTTTTTGATTCAAAGGCACTAAAGCATGAGAGTGTAATTTAGCAACTTATTGTAAATCATTTTTAGGCAATTGATCATTCTAATGAGGAGAATGATAGGAAATCAAATTATCTTTTGATTGTAAAGCAGTTTGTATTCTCTGAGAACCACTTGAATTTCCACATCCATATGAATGGTTTCTTTAATAAGTTATTATCAAATCTTGATTTACTATAGCATTTACAGGGTTAAACAATAAGACTTCAAGAACATTATATAAATAGAGATCAACTACATCAAATTGGATTAACATACGAGTTCCCCTATTTAAAGGTCTTGAGAAATTCTTAACCGACGTCCTACCAGTAGAGAAATGACCTCTAGACACAAAAGGATGGGAAAATAAATTTTCCTTATTCTCAGGTTGATCTATTCTCCATGCATTTCCTTGGCCATTATTTTAATTTGGGGGTGTCGACCCTGACATTATGAAAGATAAAAATCAACCAAAACTCTTTGGAGACCACATATCAAAATATACAACCCCATATATTCAATGTCTAAAAATATATATAAATTTTAATAAATATTGAAATTCTAAAAACAATATTTCATAAAGATAAGGTTCAATCTAATAAGAACTAAAATCAACACCCACAAAACTCCATCCACTGTTATCAAAAGATCAATCTAATAAAATAAATATAAACTTAATTTATAAATTTATAGAACTAACTACTTCAAAATTTTCAAAACCTCCAAAACATAGTTTTCTCATATTTCAAACAAACATAAAAATTTTACTTCTACATACTGTAGTTTAAATTTTCTTAACACAATTTGTGTATCAGTGTTAGAAAATAATAAAATAGTTCTAAATGAGAATAATATTACCAAATATCATTTTTTAAAACGAAGCGGTAAAGATCAAAATATTTATGAAACTTGGTACCAAACATTTTGTATACTTCATAAATCTAAACTTACAACAAAGATTTATCTTCAACAAAAAAATTAGAGATTTGTAGCTTACTTCAAAACCCAAGAAAACAAAACAATGACATGACACTTTATACAAAATTTGTATTCAAATGCCAACTAAATCCAACATTTTATGAAAAAAGTCACATACTTTGAAGGTATTCTTTTCTTATATGTCATACAAAAAATAATTATATTTCTTCAATGAAGATCAAATGCAAAATATATTAAAGATTTTTATATTAATCATACCCTATGATTTTGAAACAACTTGTGCTCAGACCAAAACCATTATAGGGTGAATTGCATGCAAATAATTTCCAAATAGTCTTCATAAACACTAAAATGTTCTAACCAAAATTCTCAAATGTTTTTCTCAAAGCCACATCAATAAATTTGCATCTTCTAGAATCATCTCATAATCAACTATTTCAATTAATTTGTCAAGAATAAATGACATGCAATGACAAATTCATCAGTTTCATTCCATAGATGGACATCCCTATATAATACATGCTTAAAATATCATTCTTTAAGAATATAATTTTTAAAAATAATTCTCAATAAGATCTATATTATTCTTCATTAAATAAAAACAAACACTTGCATGCAAAATAAATTGAAGTTTCTATGTACATTCTATAATGAAAGTAAATCATTAAACCAACCTCTATCAAACTAAAAAATTTCATAACCCACTCTATTCAAGATTCCATAATACCTTATACTTTCTTCTACTCATGAAAATGAAATGAAATCCATACCTTGCTTGCATTTTGTCTGATAAACTTTCAACTGTTAAACATGGAATATATTGAGAGGGGGGGTGAATCAGTATATTATATACCTTATAAATCTTTCCTTTAACCAAATTCCACTTAATCAATCATTCAAGATATGCAATAAAATTCAAACAATAAACATCACACAAGACAGAGAGAGACACCAGATATAACGTGGAAACCCAATGTAAAAAAACCACAGAGAATCAATCTCAAATATATTCATGAGAACAACACCACATGAGCACCATACCCCTTTTCCAAGTACAAACCTCAGCTACAATTCATGAGCACCAACCCACAAAAGCTTCAAACCCCTTTGCCGAGCACCAACCCAACACCTATTTGTGAGCACCAACCCACAGGAGCACCAACCCCTTTACCGAGCACCAACCCAACAATAATTCATGAGCACCAACCCACAGGAGCACCAACCCCTTTGTGTATACCACACACCTATCTCTCAATGTTGCTATCTCAACAAATGATAGATCAATAAAACATCTCCTTCCTCTATCTCACCTTTGCTCTTCTAAGCTAGATATAAAAAATACAAATCATATTCATCTCTCACAATTGCTCTTCTAAGCTAGATATTACAATATCAAAATCAACCTCTCACTCACATTACAAATGGCTACTCAAGCCTTTATTTATAGATTTCCAAATGACCTTTGGCCTTCCCCCTTTGTGACCTTTCAATCCTCATGGAAAATGGCACCAATCTTGGATGACCCTTCATATCCAACCATTTGAAAAGTCATGTGGTGACCCTTCATGACCAAAAATGTCCTTCCCACTTTTGTCCTTCTCTTTGGTGACTCTTTGTATTCCTCAAAGTGTCCCTTCATGATAAATTGTTCCTTTACTCTTTTGTCTTCACTTGGTGACTCTTGGTATTCCCCAAGATGACTCTTCATGGGAAAATGCATCCCATCCTTCTTTTGTCTTTATCTCATGGCTCTTCAAATTCTCCATGGGCCCTTCTTTTGTCTCATATGCAACCAAAAATATATTCGTTAATATTAAATAAATATTAACTCATATTAGCTAAGATATATTTATTACAAACAACATTAAATGCAATGGGGCCTTTATCACCAATAATACTAGACCTTTGACATCAATGACAACATTTCCAACATCAACTTTTTCTCCTTGGTTTCAAAGATTCACTTCCATAGTGAGCTTGTTAAGAATGAAAATTGATAGAATAAAAGTTTCCTTTGGTATTCCTTCAAGCTCAAAGTACTAAAAAAACTACATGTTAGACCAAGACTAGATGATAACTTGTCAGTACTTATCTCCAACTCAACCAAAGTTTTTAAGAATTTTGACAAAATTAGTCATGACCAAAGCTACCACTAATCTACCACTTAAAAATATTCATTTGATACACAACATAAGATTTGAATGCCAAATATTATGGGGGTATAAAAAAGATCCAAAAATATATGCCAAATATTGAGCACATTAAAACACATAATTTGCTGCCTAAAGACCACTAAAACACACTTTGAACTCATGATAAAAAAAAATCAACTAAACATTTCATCACCTTTGTATTTATCAAAATAGCCACATAAGTCAATCCAAAATAACCATGTAAGCCCATAAAATCAACATAACCACCATCAATGTAATGAACATTTGACCCTTATAAGAATTACAGACTACCTTTTTGTTCAAATATTTATGACTTTCAACCCCTTTGTCATAATTAAAAATACTTATGTCAGAGTATTTAAAGTTTATTTCAAGACCATTAGAAATATTTAGGTTTTAAAATCAATAATAATTATAGATATTGATTTCAATACACCATTAGATTTAGCAATATATATTTTAAATTATGATCCAAAAATATCATCCATTCAATAATGATCAAATGAAACCAATTGAGCACATTTATATTCAACCTTTAATCACAAATGTTACTTGCTTGATGAACCTATATATCACATAAGATTATGAATTTGACCATTAACTGATACTCATGAAAAATGAATTTTGCTAATATAGATATACTAAATATTTTTATTGAATTCATTAAATGCTTTTGAAACCACTTTGTAATGTAGATCAATAATTTCACTAAATACAAAGTCATAATAAGTATTTAACATAAAATGCATATTCAAAAGACATAATGAACTAAGAAAAGAAGGGTTGTCAAAAAATATCATCAATATGATAGAATCATTTCAAAGTACTTATTTTGAGAAAGAAAAGAAGGGTTGTCAAAAAATAAGATCAAAACTGGTGATCTTGCTAGTTGATTTTAGTGACAGAATAAGGTAGTAAAATATAAAATTTACCTATTAAAGATAAAATACCTGAGAGTGAAATCTAGGTTAAGTGTTTCTCAGGTAGCTAGATACGAACTCCTTTATTTATAAAATTTGAAAGGATGAAGTGTTCAGTCAATGTGGCATGAAGAATAAGAAGAATTGAAAAGGGAATTTTGAGCTAAATAAGCAATAAATTGTAAAATCTTTAAAAATAATTTCCAAAAACAAGTAATACTTTAAAATACATTAATAACTAGTTTCAAATTTGTTTATCAAATAAAACTGAATCATGTCATGTAAATCATCTTACCATTATTGAATACTTACAGACATATTATAGTTTCCATCTACTTTCCTTCTTCTTGATGAACTTTGTTGAGGTAACCACAAATGATCCATTCAAATAAAAATAAAAAAGAAAAGAAACACATAACAAGAAGCAAACGAGAAAAAAACTAAATCAAAAAACTAAAAACAAAAATTTATTAACAAAATAGTTTTAAATGATGGCTATTGACTGAATAACTCAGCCAATTTCTTTCTAAATCTTGTAAATGAAAAGTATTTTTACCAAGTACAAAAATGATTCTATAAGTTCTTAACCAAAGTGAATCAAATTTATGATGCTTACTTGGATCTTCATGAGCTTTATCCCAATAAAGAATGATATCTCTAATTTTAAATGCTTTATTTGAAAGTTTTTTGTCAAAAAAAATATTTAACTTCTTTTTGGTTTCTTTCAACTTGTGTAAAATAATAAATTTACTTTCATCCATTGCTATTAAATCATTTAATCTTTGTTTAATTAGATTTATATTTTCTGATAAGTACTGTAAAGCTATATTATCAGAAGAAATTTATAATTCTATCAGAAGTGTAGCTTTAAAACCATAAGTCAACATAAAATGAGAGTATCTTTTAGCTGTTTTGACAAAATTTCTATTAGCCAATAATACCTCAAATATTTTAAGATGCCAATTTCATTTATTTTCACAGACTATTTTCTTCATGATAAAAATCAAATTTTTATTTGTGAACTCAACTTGTACATTCCCTTGAGGGTAATACTTAGAGGAATAATTAGAAATAATATAATAACTTAATATAAATTCTAAGTATTCATTAAAATCAAATAGAGGACCGTTATCTAAGACAATATTATAAGGTACATCAAATATGGAAAAGATCTTATCTTTAACAAATATAATTACTTCAAATGTCACTAAAATTTTTAAAACCTTTACTTTAATCCACTTTTAAAAATAACTAGTCACTGTTAGAATATATCTATAATTAGTAGGAGGATGAATATCAGATATAAAATCAATTCTCTATTTTGAAAATAGTTTTTTTTATAATAATAATAGGATTCAAAGGCATTGCTGGTAATCTATCCCTACCAATAAATAATTGACAAGGCATGCAAGAATAAACTAAATTATAATGATCTTGAAATTATGTAGGAAAATAATAACTTGCATGTAAAATTTTATAAGCTATAGTTTTTTTAACATAATGACCACCGTAACTACCTTCGTGACTTCCTCTAAGAACCTTATGAGTTTGAGCATGAGTTAGACATCTTAGAAATACACCATATTGATTTTGATAAAATAAAAGATTTATAAGTAAACAAAATTTTAAAGCTTGCACTCTTAATGACCTTTTTTTAATCTAAATTTTTAGGACATGCCTAGTTTTGAAGATAGGTCATGACACCAATCATTTTTTGCTATTAAACAGTCCCAGTCTTCCATTTCAAGTCTAAACAGAATTTTTTTTGAAAAATTAGTAACTCTCATAGACTAAAAATGAGGTTTAGCATTTAAAGAGTCATCAATAGATAAAACTAAGACATTAATACTAGAAGATGCATTTTTAGCTCAATGCTTTTCTAATTCATTTCCTTTGATATTTTTAAATGTTTCAAATTCAAGATCAAATTCTTAGATTTTTAAAATCCACTTTGCTAACCTTATTTGAATAGTAGGTTATTTTAAAAGATATGATAAAATGGGCACATTAGATCTTACAAATTTTTTATTTACCATTAACAAATGATGAAATTTAATTAAACAAGATACCAAATATAAAACAAATTTTTTAATAAGAGGATACCTAGTTTATGTGTCTTTCAGAATCTGACTCATATATCCAATAGATCTTTCATCATTACTTTTATCCTCTTGCGTAATCACAACATATATTAATTTATCTTTAACATTAATATAAAAAATGAAAGGCTTACAGAAATTAGGTATAACAAGCATATGTGCACTTGTAATAACATTATTCACACTGTTAAAAGTAGAATCAGCTCCTGTATCCCGTAAATACGACTGATTTTTATTAAACAAAATTTGTAAAAGATTTGATTAATCAACAAAGTCTGATATAAACTTATGTACGAAATTTATTTGTCCAAAAAATGACCTAAGATCTAATTTATCTTTAGGTGGTAGTAATTCTTTGATTACTTTAACACGTTTATGATCAACTGAAATTCTATCCTTAGAAATAATATGGCCTAATAACTTACCTTTAATAACACTGAAAATAGATTACTTAAGATTAATAGAAATACTATATCTTCTACATCTTTCAAATACTTCATGTAAATGATCCAAATGTTTCTTTCTTTTTTTATAATGGACTATAAGATCATCTAAGTAGACTTGCATAACAATACCAATTAAATCATCAAAATCTACATGCATAGGTCATTGAAAGGTCACACTTGCATTCATAATACCAAATGACATCTTATTAAAAGGTAAAATTTTGTCTTCAATTTGTGAATATTATCTTGTGTCTATTATCTAGGTTCATAAATATTTGATTATAATGTAAAAACCCATCAAGTAAAGACATCATTTTAGATCCTACAACCTATTGCATAATTTGATCTATACTTGGAAGAGAAAAATTATCCTTTATAATAGCTTTGTTCAGATCTCTAAAATCTATGCAAAGTTTAATATCTCTATTCTTTTTACATACAAGTACTAGATTAGCTACCCATTCAGAATATGTTATAGGAAAAATGACACCACCATCAATCATTTTATCAAACTCTTTCTTGGTGGTGTCTTCTATCAAAAGGATTATCTTATGTATTTTTTCCTGATAGGTTTAATACTAGGTTTAATAGGAATATCATGTCTTACATAATTTTTATTGTATCCTTTTAATTATTTTTAAGACCAAGATAAAACATCAATAAACTCCTTAAATTTTTTTAATAAACTTAACCTTCTCATCAGGAGTACATTGTATTCTTATATAAACAAACTTTGGTTTTTCATCAAATCCAAGGTTTATTAGAATAGTCTCTCTAATAATCCTTCTAGAAGGTTCTTCACTCTATGAGAACTTAGGTTGATAATTTGGAGTAAACATGGGTCCTAAGCTCACCAAACCAACAAGTAACTTAATAGTGTTTAATTATAAATAATATTCATAATTAAAAACATAATCATCATTATCAAACTAATTTCCTTTGATAAAGCATCAATATGTTCATCATAATAAAAAATAGGCCAATTTTCATTTAAGTTAGGAATTTTAGGTCTCAATATTTCAAAAAAAATAAAACTATACAATATGTTCTATTTCACTTATTGTAAGGTTTGAAGTAAAAATAACAAGTTTATCAACATGTAAATTAAATTATCTAAGAATGTACATGATATTAAAAGATTCAAAATGTTCAAGTAAAGACCAAACTTTTTGAGTATAGTGATGAAGATGAGTCTGGTTTGTCTTATAAAATTTTCTTACTTATCTGATAATTAATTCAGAATTACCAAAAACTTCTAAGTGTTCAACATTCAAATCTATAACCTTTTAAAAACTAAGACATAAAGCTTCAAACTCTATTGTATTTTTAGTAGTATCAAAAGACAATTTATAAGCATAATAATATATTCTGCCTATGGGAGAAATATGACAAATTCTTGCACCACTACCAACTTATGAACAAGTCCATAAATAATTCTTAAAAAATATTTTTTTTTTATTGTTTTTAGGTTCATTAGCAGTCATTAACGCATATGTACCAATTCTCATTTCAATATAGGCCATGGTAGGAGGCATTAAGTCAATATAATTACTAGACCAATCTTCTCTTTGAATAAAGATAATTTCATTTATAATTGGAACCCAAGTGGTATTTTTTCCAACAAATACATAAATTACTTTAGACTATTATCTACCTAAAAGCATTGCATAATTGCTAAGAATATCCAAAACCTAAACATTATCACACACCTAATCCTTTCATCTTGTGAAAATTTAATTACAAGATCACAAATTTTATCACAAATTTTTGTTTGACATGAGTCAAAACCAATTAAATTTATAATATCTATTTCATAAGAAATACCTAATTGATTAACTATAAATTTGGGCATAATATTATTTGATGCACCTGTATCTAAAATGTAGTTATATATGACTTTATCAATAATTTTAACATATATATAAAAACATGGTATATAATCTACAAGAGGGTCATAAATTTGAGAAAAAATAATACACTGAATATGCTCATCATTTTTATTTTCTTCCTAAATTCTTAGAATGTTCTTAGAATTTAGAATTTTAATAGCCTCATTAATTTTCTCTAGCTATCCTGGCAAACTTGCAGCTTGTAATAATAAAAACCCTACCTTAATAGATGATAAATCATCAATAATATTATAAATCCCTACTTTTGGATGACATATATGGATATAATTTTAAAGCTTAAAAAGATGATATTTAGAATTATTAAAACCTATTGATAAAGGACCATTATGTTTGAGATTAATTACAATATTATCTGATGTTGTATTATTTTGTATATTTCTACTTTTATCTTGGTTTTGAGAAGAATTTTGACTATTATTTGTTGTATTGGAAAAAGATTTTTGTCTGGTATGAACAACATAAGCATGTGTGGTTTTAGTATCATCTAAAGATTGACCAATCCCACACATATTTATATTGTCAGCTAGATCAATTGAGATACTTTCCTCATCTTGAATATATCTTTTAAATTTTTGTTTAACCACACATGTATTTAAGTCATAGTCTAGTTCATAAATGTTACAATAAAGAACTTTTTATTCAATTTTATTCTTTTGAGGAAATGATGACTTATCTGATGAAGATGGTTTAGCATTTAATTGTCTCTTGATGACAACCACTTCATTTCTAATATTATAAATAGATTTTAGATTTTTTGCATTGTTTGAATTTAATCTTGTCACAATATTATCATTAAAACCAACTCTTTTAAATTTGTTTTCATACTCTATGCACAAAGTTATAGTTGCATCATAATCCATAATATCTTTATCCTCAACATCCATTTTATATTTTAAAGGTAAAGTATTATAAAAATATAACCTTGATAACTTCTTAGATGATCGAACATTAGGTGAAATGTTTTGATGCAAACTAGTAAATCTACATAAAAACCCATAAATGGTTTCACCCAGATCAATTGAAATGTTAACCAATTCATTTCCTAGATCTAAATCCTTTTTAAACTTACCAAAACATAACTCTAACTAGTCTTCAATATCTTTCTAAGTGCTGATAACATTTGATGAAAGACTAATAAATTCTTGGTATATTTTACTTTCTAAAGTTTGTAAGAAAACTCTGAGATAAACTATTTTATTAGAAATACCAATGGTAGAAAAAACTAATTTGAAATCAAATAAATAATCTTCCCATGACTCACTAGGGATTTCTAAAAACTTAAGAATGTTAAGTCCCTTTAACGAAGATAATTTAACTGGATGAATACCAATATTGATTGGATTTACACAAATCTAAGGATTTACTAAGGATTGAGCAATGTCTTCTTCTAAGTCATTATCTTCATTAGTTACTTCAGCGCTATCTCTATTATTTTGAAGACCTGGAATCAAATCTTAAACCCCCTATGATTGTTCTTGATCTTCCTCCATCTGAATTTTAAATTATTTTAATTACTTGATTGGATTGATCAGTAGGAGAAATAAAATCTTCAAGATGAAAGGATTATGAAAGAAAATGAATTATAGGTTGAGGATCAACACATAATATTGCTTCTTTTTCAAGTCTAATTCTATGATTATTTTCTTAAATATGAGTTTAAGTTTTACGTGTAAGACTTGCATGAAAGTTAATAAATTTTTTTCTTCTAATTCTTTGTTAAATACTTTAACAAGATGAAATAAATCATAAGGCTTATTATACCAATAAAAATGAGTCAAATTAGAAGTAATGTCAACCTTTTCTTCAATAATATCAATTAAAAGATGGATAATTGGGTCTAGACCTCTAATGGTCATGGCCAATAAGAAAATAGAATTTATAAAAAATTACCAACAAATTCACCAAAATTATTGATGATTAATATAGTTACATCAATGAATCATCCATTTCATCTATCATGAAGGCTAAAGCAAAGCCATACCAGTTTAATAGTTTTTGGTCTAAAATATCATAAAGGATATATAAGATGTGTAAAGGGGTTTTTAATTGTTCTAGGATAGAAATAAAGTATGCCAAATACTAAAAAATACTCCATTATTAATTTAGAAATCAAATATTCTTTATAAAGAAAGAAACAAGTGTGATTCTGTAATCAATCCTATCTGATAGAGAAGACTTATGAACTAGATAAACTCTTGAAGGAAACATTTTTGTTCTTTATGAATATTCATGATTTAACAACTAATATAATATGCTTATGCTTGATTCAAAAGAGATATAGAGAAAAAAAACAAAAATAACAGACAAATGAGTACAAAAGATTACAATGAAAACTAAAAAAAGAGACAGATATAACAACAAATATTAGAAAGAGATATATAATAAACTAAATCTAAGAAAGAAAATAACATTAATCTAATGAACAAAATAAATTTATCATTACAATCAAGTCACAAAAAACCTAAATAAATAATCTAATAAACTTAATTTAAACTAAAAATGAAATAAAAAAGGAAACAACTAAGGTCTACTCCAAAGTCTAAAGGTTAATTAAGAAAACAAAGATATTAATTAAATAAATTAAGTTAATTAAGTTTAGATAATTAACACTAGCAACTAAAATTTAAAAAAATAAAAATAATCTAAGTCTAAATTTATCAAAGAAACTAACTAATATACAAACTATTCTTAATTAAACAAACTAATTAAACTAAAACCTAAATTAAAAACAAACACAAGAGAAAATAAATTAAAATTTAAATAAATATTTTGTGAGTCTTCGACGTAAGAGTCATCTTAATAATTAAATCAATTTTTATTGAGAAACATCAATTTTGATACATAAGTCTTTAACATAACAACCAGTACAATATGAAGTGATAAAAAAATAGGTCGTACACATTGAATTGTTCATCAATATTTAGGTCAAGTAGTTAGATTCTATTCATATGATTTCAAATATGAAATCATCATAAGATATTAAACCTAATATTCATTACATAATCATTTTATAAATTAAATAAAGAAACTTGGATATACCTATGTTTGTTAAGCAAGTTACTTAGTCATTAGAGAAAGTATCCTTGATCTATCTGTAAGAGTTGTTTATCTCAGAGATAATGCACAAAAAGAAATATGAAGATAAAATTGAAGCAAATCAAAGTCTTAAAAAATACCTATGTAATATTCTTCCTTTTTTATGTCAATTTTATCTTTTTTACAATCAATTCTTCCAAAGATAGTTGATGAATAAGTTATAATTGATTTTAGTTAGTTATTGGTTATGACTTAATTGACTTTAATTAAGTCAATTAGATTTCAGTTATCACTAAAATTATTTAGACTTTTAAATGAATCTTAAGATCAAAATTAAAAATAATAAATCAAGTAGACTATTCTAATTAGGTGGGGGCCCTTATACATTATAATTACCTAAATAAAAAAATTTATGCAAAATATCTAAAATAATATAAGTTATTAAATGGAAAATATTACATCTAACATTTTATCCATATATATATATATATATATATATATATATATATATATATATATATATATATATATATATATATATATATATATATATCCGAAAATGACTTAAACTATGAAACCACAATCAAATAAAAATTATGTTAGGGATTAGCCTTTACATTAATTTATTACATTATGCGAGTTTAGATATTTACCGAGAGGTAAATATAATTGGTGAGTTAGTTATATTTAGTAGTAATTAGTTATTATAATATTATTATAAATAATGCTATGATAATAGATTAGAATATAATATTATTTAGATATATTGTTATGAGTTATAACAATATATCATATATAAGAGATTAAGAGATTTGGGGTGAGAGATTAATGGAGAAATAATCTCCATGAATATATGAATGATGTTCATATATATATGTAATGTCTCAAATAGTTTTTAATATTATAGTATGAAATAATATTATTAGTGTGTTTTTAATATCTTCTGTATTCCAATATTGTCTCTATGTTTGGCTTTATTACACAATGCATGAGGTAGATTTTGTGAAGACTTTGATAAACCTTGTCAAATTAAAATAAAGTATTTAAAAAGTATCAAATGGTAGCATAATATCTTTTAAAACTTCTATTCATCATCTGAATTTGTTAGAATTTCAATAAGTGGATAACCTTTATCAGTTACATATTTAGTGTAACTCATGGAGGTTGCTAGGAATTTGATCAACTTAACTGCATTTTCATCTTCATCGTCATCTACCTCTAACTTAACTTTTTAAACCATTGAGATGACTATTGGTGATGTTGAAGGGATGATTTATTTCCTTTTTTGGCTTAGTGGTATTATTATCTCTTCCTCTAATAGACAATGAGGAAAATCTACAAGGTTAAGCTAGAACAATTTGCATATAGGCTAGTAGGTTTAGGAGATGATTTTTTTTAATTCAAAGTCACTAAAGCATGAGAGTGTAATTTAACAACTTGTAAACCATTTTTAGGAAATTGATCATTCTAATGAGGATAATGATAGGAAATTGATTTATTATTATTATAAAGTAGTTTTCATTCTCTAAGAACCACTTGAATTTCCATGTCCATATGGATGGTTTCTCCAGTTAGTCCTTCTCAAACCTCAATTTCCTTTAGCATTTACATGGTTAAATAGTAAAGCTTCAAGAATGTTCTAGAAAGTGCGATCCAATACATCAAAGTAGATTTATATATGATTTCTCTTATTGACAAGCCGTGAAAAATTTCTACCTGACCTCCTATCAACATAAAAATGACCTCTAGGCACAAAGCTATGAGAAAATGAATTTTCCCTATTTTGAGATTGATCTATTCTCCATGCATTTTTTTGGTCATTATTTGAATTTTGGGGTGTCCACCTTGACATTTTAAAAGATAAAACAAATCAACCAAAATTCTTTGGAGACCACATACCAAAATCTATAACCCCCACCCCCACCGACCCACACACACACATATTGAAATTTGAAAACAATATGTCATCAAGACAAGGAAAAATTGATAAGAAGTGAAATAAACACTCACAACAATATATAAAGCATTATCAAAAGATCAATCTGATAAAAAAAATATAAACTTAGTTTATAAATTTATAGAACTTACTGTCCTTCAAAATTTTCAAAACCTCTAAAACACAATTTTCTCACATTTGAAACAAACATAAAATTTTAACTTCCACATACTATAGTCTAAATCTTCTTAACACAACCTATATATCAATGTTAGAAAATAATAAAATAGCTCAAGATGAGAATGATATTGCCAAATATCAATTTTTTTTAAAATCAAATGGTGAAGATTAAAATATTTATAAAACTTGGTACCAAACCTTTTATATACTTCATATATCTAAACTTCCAACAAAAATTTGTCTTCAATAAAAAATTAGAGATCTATATCTTACTTGAAAACTCAAGAAAACAAAATGGAAAATTGACACTTTGTATAGAATTCATATTTGAATGCCAACTGAATCCAACATTCTTATCAACATTTTATGTAAAAAATCACATTTTTGAATGTATTCTTTTCTTATTTATCATATTAAAAATAATTATATTTCTTCAAAGAAGATCAAATGCAAAATATACTAAGAAATTACATATTAATCACAACCTATGATTTTGAAACAACTTGTGCTCAAACCAAAACCATTATATGGTGAACTGCATGCAAAACATTTCCAATTATTCTTCACAAATGTTAAAATGTTCAAACAGAATTCTCAAATGTTCTACTCAGATCCACATCAATCAATTTTCGTCTTCCAGAATCACCTCATAATGAACTATTTTGAATAGTTTGTTAAGAATAAATGAAATGCAAACACAAATTCATCAATTTCATTCCAAAGATTAATATCCATATATATTTCATGATTTAAATATCATTCTTTATTAAATATTTTTTTTTAAAAATAATGCTCAGTAAGATCTATATTATTCTTCATTAAATAAAAATAAACACTTGCATGTAAAATAAACTAAAGTTTCTCTATGTATTATGTAAATAAAGTAAACTATTAAACCAATATCTATCAAACTTAGAAATTTCATAACCCACTTTAGTTGAGCTTCCATAATTTCTTATACTTTATTTGTCTCATGAAAATGAAACAAAATCCATACCTCACCTACAGTTTGTCCAACAAACTTTCAACTTTTTCTCCTCGACTCCAAAACTTCACTTTCATAGTGAGCTTATTAAATAATAAAGTTTGCCTTTTGTATTCTTTCAAGATTGAAGTACTAAAACAACTATGTGTTAGACAATGATTAGATGACAACTTGTTAGTACTTATCTCCGGCTCAACCAAAATTTATGAATTTTGAAAAAATTAGTCATGACCAAAGTTTTCACTAATATAACACCTAAAAATATTGATTTGATGCATAATACAATATTTAAATGCCAAATATTCTTGGGTAATAAAATAGATCCTAAAATATATGCCAAATATTGAGTGCATTAAAAAAACATAAATTGTTTCTTAAACACCACTTAACCACACTTCAAACTCATGATGAAACCAACTCTAGTAAATATTCCACCACCTTCTCATTTATCAAAATATCTATGTATTTCAATCCAAAATAACCACATAAGTCCATAAACTCAGCATAACCATCGTCGATGTAATGAACATCTGACCCTTATAACAATTAAAGACCATTTTTTTATTCAAATATTTATGACTTACAACCCCTATGTCATAATGTAAAATACTTATGTCAAAGTATTTAAATTTTATTTTAAGACCCTTAGAAATATTTAAGTTTCAAAATCAATAAAACTTATGGATATTACCATTAGATTTAGCAATAGCTATTTTAACTTATGATCCAAAAATATCATACAATCAATAATTATCAAGTGAAACCAATAGAGCACATTTACATTCAACCTTTAATCACAAATGTTACCTGCTTGATGAAACTATGTATCACACAAGATTCTTAATTTGATCATTGATTAATACTCATGAAGAATGAATTCAGTTGATATGGATGCACTGCATATTTTCATTGAATCTATTAAATTATTTCAAAACCACTTTGTAATGTATAGTAATAATTTCACCAAATACAAAGTCATAATAAACATTTAACATAAAATGTATGTTTAAATGACATAATGAACTAAGACCCCCAACTAGTAGTTTTAGATGTTATGATAATGTCATCAATATGATAGAATCATTAAAACTACTTGTTTTGGGAAAGAAAATGAGGGTTATCAAAAAATAGGCTTAACAAGGATCTTACATTAATCCCCAATGAAAATGTAAGAGATTGAAATTTTTTTGTAACCCTAACAATTTCATTACATCAATTACATAAAGTTAGTTCAATTTTACCTCTTAAAAATGAAAATATTATCTTAATTGATGCATTTGGATGCCTATAAGTCTATATTATAGGGTTTAGTGAGGGCGAATAAAGATAAACACCTGTCTATGTGTGTCTTAAAAGATGGTTCATTGATTGGAAGTGCAATTGAAATGTTGTGCATTATATTGACCAACTTTTGGTCCCTCAAAAGAAATTTCATTAAAAGATAAAAAATTTCACCATTAATTCCTAATCATGAGTGGAACATAATCCTCTATCGGGTACTTATATGACTCCTTGTGCCACTTTAGGAGCTTATAGTTCATCTGTACTCCTCACAGTTTACTTGTAACGACTGCACAAATTTGATTCCATTTTTTCCTTTAAGAATGAGAATATTATCTTCATGGATGTATATGAAAACATATAAGTTTTGAGTCTATGGGATGATATGGGTTATAAAAATATCATTCTCTATTTTATATGCCCATTTGGATGTGTTCATGAAGATAGTTTGTCATTGAACACGCAGTTTAAAAGTTGTGTGTTATACTCACCAAATTTTGGTCCCTAAATCAAGTTTTTTATGTGAGAGAAAATCTGATGTTGCTTTTACATTACATGAGTGGAATATATTCCTCTTTTAATGCTTAGATTAATCCCTTTTGTAATTTTAAGAAATTACATTTTGTCTCTACCCTTCATAGTTTAAAGTTTGTTTTGTTTTTTCATTTAATAATGATGATATTATATTAAGGTATGCATCCAAATTCCTTTAATTTTTGATTCTGGGTATAAAATATGCCACTATTTCATCTATACACCCATTCATATGCGTTCATGAAGATAATTCTTCTATTAGGCGATTCAAAAGTTACAAATCATGTATACCAAATTTTAGTCCCTAAAGCAAGTTTTCACAATGAGAGAAAATAGGCTTTCATTTCCTCCTAGTTATGAGTGGAACAAAATATTATGTAAATTTATTATAGGAATACCCCATGAACTATATAAGCTTATGATTTATCTCTACCCCTCATTATTTTCCAATAATAGTTGTGTAAATTTTGTTCCATTTTTTCCATTAAGTATGAAAAGATTATCTTAAGGGATGTGTCTACATTACTATAAGTTTTGATTCTAGGATATAAATTAGGGTATATGAAATTAAATATTTATTTTATATGCCAATATATATGTTTTTATGAAGATATTTCATCAATTAGATGCGTGGTTTAAAATTTACATATTCTACTGACCAACTTTTGGTCCCTAAAACAAGAGATAAAATGTGTCATCATTTATTTCTCATCATGAGTGGAATATAATATAAAATTTATTATTATAACTCCTAAATTTAATTATAGGATCTTATGGTTTATCTCTATGTCTCACAGGTTATGAGTAATGTTTACACAAATTTCATTCCATTTTTCCTCTGAAAAACAACAAGATTCTATTAAAGTATGCATCTAACAGCATGAAAGTTTCAATTATAGTGGATTATGGAGGTTATTATAACATAATTATTTAATTTATATACCCATATATATGTGTTTGTAAATATGGCTTATCGATTAGTCATGTGGTTCAGAAGTTATACATTATACTGAGCAACTTTTGATCACTAATTTTTTTGTCATGAGATGAAAAATGTACCCATTTAATATTAATCATTAGTGGAATATAATTATCTTATAAATAATTATAATACTACCAAATTGAATTTTATTATCTTATGATTCGATTTTACCCCTCACAATTTGCCTATAATGGTTGTACAAAGTTAATTTCATTTTTCCCTTAATAACAACAAGATTCTCTCAAGGAATGCACCTAGATGTTAAATTTTTTGGATTTTTGGAGATGAATTATATTATAATAAGGTTATTATTATGTTATATTCCAATTTGGACATGTCCACGAATATATTTAATCAATTATGTGTGCAGTTCAAAAGTTGCACATTATATTGACCAACTTTTGGTCCTTAAATTAAATTTTTACTATGATAGAAAATATTTTATTGTTTCATCCTAATAAAAATTTGAATATAATAATCCAAGGAGTGATTATATTTCTCCCTTATAAAAATTTATGATCTTATTTTTTGTTATATTCCTCATGGTTTACTTGTAATAACTACGTAAATTTTGTTTCATTTTCCACCTTAATAATGCTAAGATTATCTTCGTGGAAGCATTTGATCAATTTAAAGTTTCAATTATGGTGCCTTAGTAATGGTATAATATTTATTAATTAATTTATATCACCATATGGATATTTTTTCAAACATGGTTCATCGATTGGGTGCACAGTTCAAAACTTGCACATTATACTAAAAATGTTTTGTCCCTAAAGTAAGTTTTTGTTGTGAAAGAAAATGTGTTTACATTTCATCCTCATAATTATTTGAATATAATCATCCTTTGGGTGATTATATTAATTCAACATGAAACTACTTAAGCTTTTGCTTTTTCTCTACTCATCATGGTTTGCCTAGAATGGTTACATAGAGTTCGTTCTATTTTTCCCCTAAAAAATGATAAGATTCTCTTAGGGGATGTATCTATCCTCCTAAAATTTTGGGGTCAAGTGTTTTATATAGGGTATAGTAATGTGATTTTTTAATTTAGACACCCCTCTATACATGTTCGAAAATATGATTCATAGATTAGATGTGTATTTCAAAAGTTGCATGTTATATTTACTAACTTTTGGTCCTTAAAGTAATTTTTTAATATGAGAAAAAACATGATGTAATTTCATCCTCATAATGAATGGAAGAGAATAATATAATGGGTAATTAGAGTAATCCCCATTAAATTTTATGATATTACAGCTCATCTCTACCCCTAACTATTTCATTACAACGATTGTGCAAAGAGCAATAAGTTTGTCTTTAGGGATGCCTTCAACCACCTAAATTTTTTTATTATAAGGGTTGATATATGGAATAAAAATTTCATTACTATGTTTATACTTACATATATATGTATACAAAAATTTTGAATTTCAATTGGATGTATAGTTTAAAATTTATGCATTACATTGACCAACTTTTGGTCCCTAAAGTAAGTTTCAATCATGAGTGAGAACATGTTGAAATTTATTAATAATCACAATAGGAAGATAATCCTCGAGGAGGTGATTATAATATTACAATGTGAAACTATAAGAGTTTACAGTTTTTATTTACCCTCATGGTTTTTTTCTCAATGTTTTCATGAAGTTTGTTCTATTTTTCCCCTTAAGAACATTCTCTTTAAGGATGCATCTAACCCCTTGCAAGTTTTGAATGTAGCTACCAATGGAGGGTATAAAAATTTCATTCATGTGTCTATATTTAAATCCATATGTGTATAAAAAGATAATTTTTCAATTGGACATATGGTTCAAAATTTATGTGTTATATTGATTAAATTTTGGTCCCTAAAAAAAGTTTTTGTTGTAAAAGAAAATGTTTCATCATTTCTTCCTCATCACAAGTGGAGAAGAATCCTTTGGAGGCTGATTAGAGGGATAACCTATTAAACTATATGAGCTTATTTTTCATACTATATGTTATCAAAGGTTCTTATAAATTCCCATCAAAACATGCTATGGAGTTTTTGAGTATGCAACAAATTATAGAATCAGAATGTAGACAAATATAAAACAAGTTAGATTGTTCATTTTTTTCCTAATTAGTGGATGCTTTTAGAAACATAGGTTAAAACACATAGATGGTTCTTTATTGTTACAGTTAAAATATTTTTTTAATGAAACAAATAATACATGTGTATAAAACATGTATAGAAATACATTGAGAATAACCATCATCAAATCTCTATATTAATCTCTCATATTTAGAATTATTATCCTGTACATCTAAACACTATTTAAAGAGAAAAATGGATTTGAAACTTAACATTCCTTATCCTTTCATTTCACTAAAAGGAGTCTTTTTTATTTTTAAATTTTTTAATATACAACCATGTGCTGAATATATACAAAATGATGTACACTATATAACATACTACACATCGTACATTTGTCATTCATATATGCTCTCCAAATTTTCAGTCCTATTTATAATACCAATACTTTTAAAAACTTAAAAAATTATCTCATCCAAAGTCAAAGTTACAAGAAGTGTGTTTAATTATAAATTGATGGATTTTCTTGAGTTGAACTGATGGGTTGGTTCAAAAGTATTTCTTTCAATAATCACTCAAGGTGCCATTTACTAGTTTTCACCTCTTACACATTACTTAGCCACACTTTTAAGTTTTAAACTAGGTAGTTTACTAATATACAACCATTTTAGGTTTTAAATATATTGGCATAGCTAGGAGGCTATCATTTACAGGTTTTCAACCATGATAGCACCATGACTAATGCTTGTAGTCTTACCTAATTCAAAAATCTTCAAAATTAAACCTCACAATACCTAGAGATAATGTGGAGGCATGGAGTGTGTATATTGAGTTGAAAGAGGTTGAGAAATTGGTGGTGCACTGGGGTTGTTTCTGAAAATGATGTTGTTGTAGAAGATGGTGTTATAGGACTTGTGTCTAAGGAAGATACAACTATAGAGTCAGCTATTGGAGGTAGGTGTTGTGTTTGACTGATTGGTTACATTTATTTGGATACCTTCTTAGACTTGAGTTCTTACATGAGCAAGTTTGGTGGATCAAATTGAGGATCACCAATTATTGTAGAAATGGATTTGTAAAGATGTGACAAGTCTTGTTTAAATTAATTCTAGTTGACTAAGGTGTTTGGACCATAATGATCAATATGAATAATTGGGCTTGAATCTACATTATTTCCTAGATGTATCCATCCTCTATAATTGCAATGATATAATTTAATGTAAAATCTTTCACTAAAGATCTTGTAACATTTCTTCCAACCTATATGTGTATCACCAAGGTTACACACCAAATCATTTAATTATACCATGTAGCAATCTTATCCATGACATTGTCTCATGATCTAAGATACTCCTTGAGCACAACATGCATGTGATGTATCATAGATGTATGATCTTCTATGGTTTCCTTGAATTTTTTGGCCTTAAAAAAATATAGTTGTACACCACTCAAAGTGTCTTACAACTATTGTTTCCAATCTAGCATAGTGAAATAAATTGTTTTACTTGTTGTGTAGTAGTGTCCAAAACTTAGTTGTATTCCACTCTCACTACACCATTGTTAGTAGAGTTTCCTATAAATTCCCACCAAAATATGATATGGAGTTTTTGAGTGCACAATGAATGACATAATTAGAATGTATAAAGATATAAAATAATTTAGGTTGTTAATTTTTTTACGCTTAGTGAATACTCATATAAATGCAGGTTAAAATGTAAAGAGGGTTCATTATTGTTAAATTAAAAATCATATTCAAATTTGATTGAAATAAAGAATACATGTGCATATTGAAACTAAAATAAAACATTTAAAATAACCATCATCAGATTTATATATTAATCTCATGCATTCAAAACTCTTATCCTTAACATCTAAACACTATTTAAAGAGAAACAAGGCTTTGATGATTCACATTCCTTATACTTTCATTTCAATTAAAGAAGTATTTTTGTATTCTTCAGACTTTTAATATATAACCATGTGCTAAATACATAAAAAATGATGTATAATATACAAAATACTACATATCACACATTTATCATTCATATTTACTTTGTGATTTTCACTCCAATATCTACTACCAATATTTTATCCCTAAGAGCTTCAATGCAATGGTTGTGAAAATTTATTTTTGTTTTCCCCCTTAAGAATGACAAATTTCTCTTCAAGGATGCCTTTGATCACCTAAAATTTTTGATTCCAGAGGATGATCGAGATAGAAAAAGGTAATTTTTAAATTCATAAGTCCATCTAGACATGCCCATAGATATAATTATTCGATTGGATGTGTGGTTAATTTTTTTTAAATTATATTTGGGTCCCTAAATCAAATTTTCACTGCAAGAGAAAACATGCCAGTTTTTATTCCTCTTGATGAGTTGAAGAGATTCCTTAGAAGGGTACTTAGAGGACTCCCCTTTGCAATTGTAGGATCTTATAATTTGTATCCACTCATCATGGTCTCACTATAAGGGTTTCATAAATTTCAGTCCATTATTTCACTTAAGAACAATAATCTTATATTCAAGGATGTGTTTGAACACCTATAAGTTTCAACTTTGAGGGATAATAGAGGGATAACGAGGGGATTTGATAGAAGATAAACCTCTAGGGGGTACTTAAATAAATTCCACGTGGAAATTCTAGAGAATATGATTCATCCATATCATTTTAAATTACGTTATAAATTTATTTATTTTTAAAGATACATGTCACAAATACTATAAAAAACATCTTCTCAAGTTGATCAAAGTAAGCTGTAATTATACTTATTTTCTAGACATAATTTCCAAATAAAAATCATGAAAACTAAGCATTAACTTTATATTCATTGGCATAAACCTATTTGAAAACTTCTTTATTTATGAATAATTTCAAGAAGGATAATGTAAAAAAATGAATAATAATAATATAGACATATAAAAATTCAATTTATATACACAAACTATAACATTGTATGATTCTTATAGATATGTCAGATATTATGTATGTGTATCTAAATTATGACATAATGAAATAAAAAAATGGCCATATCGGCATACAATCTAAACCATATAGATGTATAAAATGGGTCAGATAGGTATATAAAGTGGGACATATATACATATAAAGTGTGCCATATAACAATACAAAATTTTCCATATCGAAAAACAAAATAAATTGCACCTAGAACTACCCATATCACTAAAAATAGATCTCTTATTTCTCATTACCTCTAAATAAATTATGCTTCTTCACCTTAGATGTAGAACCTAGGGTAATACATGTCTCATTATAGGGAGAGAATCTCCTCTTAGTTTGTGAATAATAAAATGTATGTGACAAAACTTCAAAAACCTGTTTTAGTTGTACAACATAAAAAATAGAAAATAATTCATTAAAAAGATGTATGGAAAATGAAAACGTTTCCAAGAAAAAAAATCAACAAGATGATTGTGGACCCACCACATGATACCCAAAGGGGTGCACAAGGTTACGTGACCTCAAATTTATCAATGATGGTGGATCTCATTGAGAATATATATAGGGTTAGATATGTGTATATGAATATAAATATGACACAGTTTCATTAATTCAAGTTAAAAAATGTAATTTTACCATGTGTTCTCATAAGTCTTTGCCTTTGAATTAGGTGTTGTTGTGGATATACTTGATCTTGGGACATAAATGTAGCATCAATCATAGGTTATTATAATCCATATAGGGCACCCATAAAATCTTTCATTACCTATATAAGCAAAAAATGAAAGAGGTCAATTATGAATCAATTAAAAGTAAAACTATTTTAAGATACATTTATAATATTCCTTCCACATAGAGAGAGAGAGAGGGGGGGGGAGAATATCATGGAACTCAATGCTAATAACAACATTACGATCAAATTATTGTAATCTATATGGGGTACTAATACTATTCTAGACAAAAAAAAAATGAAAGAGAAAAATCACGTAACTTAGTTAAGAGAAATTAAATTTTTTCCTTATACATAAAGAAAGAAAGAGAGGGATATAAAGAGAGAAAAATAGTGATAACAAGAGGGAGATAAAGAGAGAGTGAAAGGGGGAGAGAGATAATGCAATGCTCTCTCTCTCTCTCTCTCTCTCTCTCTCTCTCTCTCTCTCTCTCTCTCTCTCTCTCTCTCACACACACACACACACACACACACACACACACACACACACACACACACACACATTATGTATCTATCTCTTACAAAAGGAGAAGGGAAGGCAAATCAAGAAAACACACTAAAACTATAGTATATAAAAATATTAAAATAATATAGGAAGTTGAAATTTTAATTTCAAAACCTGAGTGTAGGGTACTGCAACGTTAATCTTAGCCTCAACAAAAAATCCAAAATAGGTGAGATACCCAAATTTTAATTATCATTTATACAAACAAAAAATGAAATCATTCAAATATTAGTCAATTAATTAAACATATTAAAATATAAATATAATATTCCTTTACATACATAAACAAATTATAATTAATTACCTATATGAATACATATTTTGAAGCAAATATTTTTTGTATATCTAGTTGTATGCTAACCTGAAGTATAAAAAAACTATAGATGGCATGTATTATTGTATACTAGTAACCTAAGGTGTTGAAGTAAGTACATATAGCATATATTATTTTTTAATACTATCTTGAGGTGTTGAAGCAACCATAAATGACATATACATCTACATTCTAGTGTCCTATACGTATGTGTATGTAATCTCTTTAGGAATACCTATTTAATTTACAAATGTAACCCCTATATGTCTAACCTAACTAGGTGGCCCAATAGAATTCCTCACACATGATGTTTAATAATGTACAATAACTACAGGATGCATGTTAGTTGTGCCACCATGTGAATCACCAATAGTAAGAGGGACACTACTCTATGTGCAAGCACATGTATCTTATGTATATTTACTCAGTGTATGCATTCTATGGTCAATTATGACCTATGTGAGACTAATAACTACTAAAGAGTATCCATTTATGTACCATGATCTAGGATTTTGGGGATGAAAGTATATGTTATTATTCTTTTATTTTGTCATGGGTGGTTTTGGTGATGGTTGGCACTAGGTCTATTAAATAAGGACCCACCCCCTACCTTGGGATGCCTTCATGTCAAAATAGTTAGGTATTTCTTGGAGAACAAAATCATAATACATATTTATTAAAAAACACAGTGGAATCTCATTGTTATTTCATGGAGGCTCATCAAATACCATCCACCTCTTATCCCAAAATTTTTTCTAATCTTTGCAAGTATACACCAATCAAGCTAATGTGTTTGAAAATTGTTGATGGTAATTCAATGGTTCTAGGAAAATGAAAAAAATCACATTTTTAAATTTTTCTTTTAAATATCCTCCTATTAAAATTTATTAGAATAATAATATTTCAATACTTCTCTTTGATGTAGCATTACATCAAGTTGGGAAATGTCATTTCCCATTTTGTTACAAACAACCTCCAATGTATCAACAAGTGAATTATGTGCACTAATTTTTTAAAAGTTGTGAAAACTATTAATGATAGTTTAAAAATTTGGTCACTTTAAATTATATTATTTATATAATTATGCTTCTTATTTTTTCAAATTTAAAATGATGGGGGTTTTCATTATGATTTTATTAGAGGTTTTATTCAGGAAATGGGTCCATCAAATAAATAATCTAAAATTATAAAAATAAAATTTTATATTAAGTAGTTGAATGCTTTCAAAAGGGAAATTAATTTTAGTTTCAATTCCCCTTGCCGTGTGACTATTATAAAAATGCATGCCAAAAAATATCATTACAAACCCTAAGGAAACAAAAAACATACTTGGGACCATGATGCAAATGTGGAAGATTGATGTATGTTTTTAGATAATAATAACATGTATGCCCTCTATTTGTCTCTCTTTAATCATTAGTAAACAAGGAGAAGTGAGAATAAAAATGTGTGTTTAATTGTTTTATGCTTTTTCTGGTCTTAAAACACAAATGGTGCATGCCCATTGAGGTCCTAAACTATGTATTCCATTTGCATGTAAAGGACAAACACCCTTTGGGACCTCAAAGGGTGTTCATGCTTTGTGTGACAAAGGGCATATACATTTTAGGATTGTTATCAACCCATTTCCCATCTAGTTTGTTTTTTTCCAAAAAAGGCACGTTCCATTTTAAAAAGAGCACTTTCCCTTTGTAAGAAATGAAACATTTTCATATAAATGACCCATTTTTTATCCCTTGCATTTATGAATTCACCCTTTTCATACATGAGATAAGCATCTACAAGTAAAAATTAGTTTTTGGGTATAAAATATAATTTCAGAGAATTTAGATTGGTTCACAATTTGATTATTGGTATGTAGATTATGGGGGCATATGCCATGCATCTACACTTAAATTATATGACCAAATTACATATTCATACATTTTGGGTGGATATGCATGGGCATATGCACACAAGCTTCAAACAAAAATTAATTTATTTTACATCTACATACAATTGTATATTTTAAATTCATCACATGGGGGTATGATACTAATTCATGCACACATTATACTATATCAAATTTAATGGGAATGGTACTCATTTATGCCATAATTTAATTACTTTTTATTTGAGACCATAGTAGGGGCATGGATGTTATCCATTATATTTTGACCATGCGTATATGAACTAAGGAACAAAGTGAAAATTGAATCTATATGCCATATACAGTGGTTATTTAGTTAAAGTGCATAATGCATATTAGAGATTCAACACCCTCTAATATTATAGATTGCAAATCCATTGTGTATTTCAACCCATTTACATATTGGAGTTACAAATGCAAGTAGTGAAAATTAAGGTTTATGTGTCCCTAAATGGGTTATATTTTCTATACATGTTCACTTCAAATTGGGGTTTGATCACCCTCAATCCACCATAAGTTCAACAAAGGAAACAATCCCTCCAAATTATTCAAGGGAAGCAAAAATTCTCTAATTCTTCAAGGAAGTATCATATTTATAAAAAAAATAAAAAAAATAATGATTTCACACATTAAGGTGTACTCCTTCCTTGTTATTTAAAATATTTTTAAATTCAAATTGAATTTCAATTTTCAATTTCACATATGGACATTAACTACTTTTACATCATTTGTAGTAATTACAATGGAACATATTACATGATCGGATCTTCTTCCAAAAGATAAAGTGTGTTATAGACACTAAGGTATATCTTTCTTTTTATTATAGTAATTTAATATATAAATTAAAAGGGGTTGAAATGTAGACACTCAAATTTGGTCATGAATACTTGATGATTTTATTTTTGGCCCACTTTTATCTTACTTGACTTAAACACTTAATTTGGTCCTTGTTGTACCCCAATAGACCCCATTTTCAAAATTTGAATAAGGACCCATTATTTATAAATTTATTCACTCATGGTCCATACCAACCTTAGAAATTATAATATTGATCTAATATACATAATTATAAGGTTGTTTTCAAAGTCCAATGTACATTATAAAGTTATAAAAGAAAGAAAATCAGAGCTTGGGCATCATTCATGATTTATTTAGCCCCTTTGTTTTTTTTCTATTTATAATGCTTATTCAAAGTTGAGTTTTGAGTTAATTGACTAACATGACTAAAAAAACATTTTAGTTTATTTAAGCTTTGATGTGTAGCATCTCATTCCTAGGATTTAAATTTTCATCGAGTTCCATAGATCATGACATCTATTAGCATTCTATTTACTTGTAGCTGACCATAGCTGTAATAGAAATATGTTTAAAGTTTTTGAGTTACTATGAGATGTACACATGAAAAAATATTGTTAAATCTTGACTTAGTCAGTATTCATGAGAAGTTTAATTTTTTTGAGCTCCTAGAGCCCCAAGATTATTCCATGTGGAATAATACAATTATCTCAAAACCTAAAAGATCAAGACAGTTCAATACATTCAAAGTTCCTGAGTAGCTGAGATCATGATAGGTAGTATATTATCATTCACTAGGGACATTTTAGTTGTAATTATATCACCAAAATTTCTATGTATCTAGGTTAATTAAATCCATCCATATGGTACGATATTGTCAACTCATAAACTATCAGTTGAAGGTACATTTTTAGAGTTTTATTTTCTTCAAATTCCTATGGATTCTCCATGTGTCATAATCTTAGAAGTTTGGGACTTATAAATACGAAGGTATAAGAGAAAAATATAGTAATATTTGGATATCCTAGATCCATCCAAGTGTCATCATCTCAAAAACTTGAAGATTATCATTCAAAAGTATAATGCTAGAGTTCTATAAACCCTAGTGCCTTGAGATGGATCCACGTGGAACCATCAAGTTCAAATAGTGCTCACAAAGAGAAGTACATACTTTAAATTTTGAAGAGTCCCAGAACCCCAAGATCATGTGAAGTTTAAAAATATCATTAATTCATATATTGTTGAGCACATAAATTAGAATTACAAAATTCTAAAGACACCTAGGTAAGTAAGATCGAAATAAGTGTCATAATCTCAAAGATGCATAACCATAATATTAATGTAATATTTAATATCTAGGTAAAGGCTAATATATGGGATATATACACTTGGTTCTTGAGGATGACTAAGTATTTATGGTGAATGAAAATATGCCACATGGCAAAGGACACCTGCCAAAGTTGACTTACAAATTTTAAATCAAAACAAGAAATAGAGCTAAAAACTATTATTGCATTAAATTCAAATGAATTGAACATTCAAGTATCAATATTTTAATGATATAGTAAAATCCTTAAGGATATAGAATCACTTTTCTATTAATCAACAAACTTTAAATTATGAATATGAACCACCAAGTTATCAAAAGCCCTAATTTTACTACTAATAAATTTGTAAATTAACCCAATAGACTTACATGAAATTATACAATATATTAATGGATTTTTCATCTAGAGAAACTAACCAACCTCCGTATCAATATTATATCATTAAAGGGAATGGGTATTTGGACATAATATTTGACAAATGGGAATTACCATTCCCTCATTAATCTTCCATTTGGGATGAGATAGACAACATCAAACCATATTAAACCCATAAACGACTAGATAAAGATAGGAGAAGGTCATTCATTATTTGTCATAAGTCAAAATAATAGGGTTACACAATGTGAAATATAAATATGAGGTAATGTCATGCATATACTTACTTTGATATTTATTTCTTAATGACACTATTACTAGAGATTGATTTCACTTTAGGCTTCAAAGGAATGTGGTAGCTTATATTTTTGGGGAGGCCTTTGAAAGATATTTATACTTATTATTGTCTGAAATAACTTATAACTAGGTCAAAACTAATGCCTAGTTAGACCATAATATAGTTAAATGTAAACTAAAGCACTGGCTTGAGAAAGGTAAAAAATTAAATATTCAAGGAGTTATTTCCTTAGTTCCCATATCTAAATTTAGGATATGTATTAGAATAGACATGGATTTGTCTAATGGGTTGTATGGATTTTATAGAATCACTTATGTACATGAGGCATGGGTGCCCTTGCTAGATGTCATTTTGACTTATGATAAAATTATGGAACTCAACAAGGTTATTAGTGTTAGGGTCAAGGCATAGATTCGATGAAATGCCATTTGATGGTAATTTTTATATGATGTATTATCTAGTAGATGAAATTATCAAAGTGCACATAACCTATGGATAAACCTAGGAGCCATCAACAAAATATGTAAATAATAGGGTATGTGATGACTTTTCCAAACTCCATGTTTATAGGCTTATAAGGGAAATAAATAAAATTATAGAAGAGATATACCTAATAATATACCAAGCCAATTATGAGCTCACCATGCCTAAGATTTTTGACAACATAAGAAAAATAATTCCGAATATGGAAGATTATTGGTATTATCTTGATTATACTATAATCAAGATAGCGGTAATGAGGGTCCCTCCTCTAAATTTGCCCTATTTTGTTCTTGACAATATGGAAAAATAAGAGATCAATTATAAAATATATAATAGTGTGGATGAGGATCTTAGTGCCAAGTACCAAGGGTACTATTACAAGACCCCTCTAAGCATTTCCCAAATTCAATATTTACTGAGAAGCCACCTTAATTTAGTTAGCAAGGTTAGGGCTTGTTATGGTTTAAATAAAACATAATACTGAGATTGGGGCCTAAAAATAGGGAAAGGAACATATTAATGACATTAGGAAAAAGGGAATTCATATTCCCTATGGACATAAGAGTTTAGAACATGATCAAATTTATGTCATTGTTATAGATGATTCAAAGGTCTATAGTCACATGAATCAACATAATATGTCAATGATACAGGCCCATGTAATACAATATGATCCTTCAATAACAAGGAAGTGGGAAAATAAAATTGTGGAGGATGAAGATAAATATAAAATCCATCAATGGCCCTAGCCTTATTCTCAATTATCACTAGAGCATGGTCATATTTCTCTCCAAAACAAGCAAAAATTGGTTTATGAAAGGAATGTGCCTATCAAAGGGATATAGATCCCTAAATTAGGAAAGAATTTCTTAAGGGACTCCCAAGACATCAAATAATAGATAAAATGTAGTTTTAAAAAACAACTACAAGGACTTTACCTCCTATAGGTGGACAAAAAGAAATAATTTCTTTGACATTCTTATCTCCATTAACCACAACTCAACATGTAAGTCTTCCTACATTCTTACAAAGTTATTATGTTACTATACCACCTACAGTTTTAGTTATTTCACCTACATCTATTAAATCCCATTCATTTCCCATCCCATCCAATTTAGGTCAAGGCCCTATAACTAGCTAGCCATCCATATTAACTTATAAGAGAAATCCCAAGACTCCTCTTGTATTTCCTCAAAATGTGCAACTAGAAGCATTACCTATTGAAGGTCCATTTACCAAAGAGGATCCTCTATATGAGGAATTAGAGGAAGAAAAGGAGGAATAAAAAGTAAAGGAAATGAATCCTATCCAAATGTTGGATAATGGTGAAGAAGGAGAGTGTCTAAGTGAAGAATAGTGGTTGTCCAAAGAGGACATATAACCTGAAGAAGACACAATTTATTTTGAGAAAATATATTAATAAGAAGAAATGGAATCTAAAGATATCAAACTATTGGGAGAGGGTTAAGAGATGGAAAAAAGTTAGATAATAAATGTAAAAGCTGGGGGAGAAGTGGAATGAGAAAAAAAGAGTCAAAATCTATTGAATTATTGGAAGAAGATAAGACATTAGAGTCAGATGTAGAATCTATATTGAAAGAAGCTCCCACTCTAGGACTTACTCATGCACCTGAGACTATAGCTCCAAGTTCCTCCCCTGAAGCTATTGTTATAAAATCATACACTCCAATAGAGACACTAGTTGTTGGTCAAATCAAATATATTCTTATTGAATAAGAAAGATAATCTTTTAAAGAGGTAGTGCCTTCCGTTACTCCCTCCATTCCAATTATAGATACTCACATGGTCAATCTGGAATCTAGTAGTTTAGTTGATGCATCCATTTATTCATTTTAATCATTTTATAAACATAGTTTAGAAATAAAGTCATTATATGCCCATGCTCTTATTGAAAAATCTTGGCGCCCATGCTCTTATTGAAAAATCTTGGCCACAAACCTCTGATTATTTTAATTATTTAATTACTTCAACCATTGCCTCAATAATGGTTAAACACCATGACCCTAAAAAGAAGGTTAATTTTGAAAACCTGATGTCTATTTTTATTTTTAATCCCTGAGCACCACCTATACTCTCTACCTAATTAGACATGTATATCCCTTAATATATTCAAGCTGATTCTTCCATAGTGACAATTTTAAATACTCTAAGATGGACTAGGTAAATGGTGGAGACTATGCCATAGAGAGACATCTCAAGATGGAGTAAGATTAGTCAACCACCTATTAAAGTGTTCAAATAAGTGAATTAATTCTTCCTCTAAGATTTTTTCCACCTACCACCTCTACATGGACTATTCACCATAAGGAACAAGGTTAACTCATTGTCCCTTCCTTGGTTAAGGAGTCCCAAGAGTTGAAAAAGGATAGAATAGGCTTAGCCCTTATAGAATTACCAATAATAAACACACATTTTGACAAAAAAGATGGCACCATATAGAGGGTAAGGAGGAGTAAAATAATGCATAGGAGAGGGGAAGAATTAATATTGGAGTAAAAGGATAATTTATTTCCCTTGGTAAATAAACTAAAAAAGAACCCCATGACCCTAATGAAAATATAGAAGACTTTTCTTCTTTCATAGATACAATAGGGAAGGCAATGTAAGAAATGTATAGAATCTAGGAGCAAGCCAAAAAAATGCTACTGTAGAGCCAAATCATTCATTCCCCAAGAGATATAATAAATAATGTTTAGAGCATGAAAAAGAAGTTATATGACATCATGAACACTATAAGAACTTCTAAGGGTGAATCCCAGACTCAATGAGGGAGGGTCTTAACTTTCTAGATCTATTTGAAATAATTAGGAAAGAGGCTCAACTTATTGGTATCATATGTCAGAAAAAGTGCCTACAGTGATTTGAACCTCATGACTACCCAAGAGGTTGCATGGGCTTTAAATTATGTGATACCCAAGAGAGACAATGCTTATAATTGGCACCAAGTGGTAAAAAACTTGGTAGCATAGTTTAGCAATCAATAAAAAGAGGATATGGAGATTTTGAGAGATATAAGACTCACCAATGTGATAATTCCTATAGGATAGCTGGTGAATAGGCCCAATTTTCAAGGATTACTTAAAGTAGTTGCTGAGAGCTTCAAAGCTAAAGTTGAAGGAATTATGTAACAAACTAGTGAGGAAATTTTATAATTGATTAATTTTGCTAAAGACAAAGTGACAAAGTCATAATACAATAGGAAGAAAATATTTGGATTACATAATGGGATTTGAAGAATATTGACAAGGATAAATGGTAAGAGTATAATTAAGGAAACTCATAGAGCTTAAGTTATTTTCAATTAGAGGAGAATGATGTGAATGTCTATATTGTAGAGGCCATCCCGTTTGAGCTCCCTTTCATGTCAAAATGAAGATATATAAAATTAGAATGTAGCCATAACATATGCTATCTAATTAGGGTCATTTTCAAATCATTTGTGAGACCATACGTGACTATTTAATAGTCAAAAAATGCATTTGAATATATTTTTTGAGAATTTTTAAAAATTAGAAATATGATATTTTTGTAATCGAACGTAACCTTTAGTTAAAATTAAAATATTAATTTGAATATAGTGTTTAGAGAATAAATGGATATTTTTAGGTTAATTCGAACTTACACGTAAAAATTACTAAAAATAATAATTGTCAAATTTACATGAAAAATGTGACAAAAGTAACATCCGCTAAAATAATCCTATATACTTTTTTTCAACTTTATAGTTTATCTCTCTCTTCTTTCTTCCTTCCCTCCTCCTCCTCCTCCTCCTCCTGCTTCTTCTTATTCCATTTTATTACCACATACAACAATTTATTCTCAGAGTGATTCCACGATATATGAAATGTTTCCCTCTAGAGTCTATACCACGAGAATCATGAGAGATTTTTATTTCAATTACCTTCGAGGCACAAATCTTCAATTCAACATCCTATAATGTATTGCCAAATTTAGACATTTATTTTGTGAAGGGCATAATTTTTGTTTCGCGAATTCATTTGAGATATTGTTCACATAAAAATGAAAATATCGAAAATAAAAATATATTCATAATCGATTCTATTTGGTTAGGGTCATTTAAAAAACATTTTATAAGTTATATATGGTCATATAAAGGTTCTAAAATCTATTTTAATGTATTTTTAGATAATTTTTTAATTTTAAAAATGTGATGTTTTTAAAATCAGACATGAATTTAAATTCAAATCCATCCATTAATTTGAATTTAATGTTTAGAGGATAAAAAGATATTTTTAAGTACATTTGAATTTGCATATAAAAGTTACTTTTAATAGTGGTTTTCAAAGTTGCATGAAAAAGTTACTAAAAATAGCAGGTTTAGTTAATTTTAGGTAGATTTTTGATTTATTTAGATTTTTTTAATTTTGTATATCAACTCCAATTTGGAGTTGAGATTTATTTAAATAATCCTATGTACCTATTTTAATTCATTTTAAGAAGAATCAATAAAGATTTATTGTTTATGAAATTCTAAATTAGATATATTTATTAAGGTTTTATTTTGGTAGTTTTTGGTTTCATCATCTTTTACCAGAGTTGGGTTCAGCTCTTGGAGGTAATATTTTTTGAATTCGTATTTGGTTTTGAAATTATATTTTCAAAAAAAATTGTGTTTGATTAATAGGTATAAAATATGGAAAGAGGATGAGGAGGAATTTCATAGATGAAAAGAACTATGCAACAACTATAGAGGCAAGTGGAAGAATTAACTATAATTATCATATATTAAATAAAAATACAAGATGATGATGAAATAGAGGAAGAAAAAAATCATGAAGAAAAAAATCAGCAAGAAGAGGAAGAGCAAGAACAACCACCATCAATAGAATAAACAATGGTTAGGGTTTTAAAGGGAATGAGTGAAAGAATAAAGGTGGGAATTTCAAAGTATGACAGTCGTTTAAAACCAAAGGAGTTGATAAACTGATTAAATAGTATGGAAAAGTATTTAGAATGGAGAAAATTGAAGGAGAAAAATAAAGTAAAGTTTACTTGCACTAAATTAAAGTGTTATGTAATGATTTTATGGGATCACTTGTAGAAAGAGACAGAGAAAGGGTAAAGAAATGTTCAAGACTTAAAATAAGATGGAGAAGAAGTTGAAAGAGAAATATCCTCTGATAGATTATGTGCAAAAATTTTAAAAAAGAGTTTATAATTTAAGGCAAACAGATCACAATGTACAATACTATACAAATGAGTTTTATAAGTTATCCATACAATTGGAACATGATGAAACATAAGAATAGATGGTTGCAAGGTATATACATGGTTTAACATTTTATATGCAAGATAAATTGAGCATGAATAGAATAAATAACATGGAAGAGGCTTACCAATTAGATTTAGAGGTAGAGGAAATAAAAAATAGATAGACTTTTAGAAGACCAATTGGGTCAAAAAAAGGGCAATAATCTCCAGTAAGGGGATAAGGTGAGTTCAATCCCACTAGAGGTGGGCCCAATCCCACGAGAGGATAATAATTTTTTGGAACAAAAAAGAAATAAGATAATAGACTAGGGTTTCAAAATCAACAAATAGGAAGGGGATTTTAGAGAGGAGGCTATGGTGGTGGTAGGGGATGTAATGGTCAATGCATAACTTATGTCTATGTGGAGAAGAAGAACACTGAGCATTTTAGTATCTACACTATCATGAACAAGAAAGGAGGCATAAGGATTGAATGAGAGTGGATTTGGTTGAGGTTGAGCCATAAAAACATAATATATAAGTTACCATAATAGACATAGGATAAAATCATGATAAAGAAAATAATGATAACTCTAAGGAAAGAACATGTGCAGAGTAAAAAAAAGGTGGTGATTCATAGTTTTGTGCAAATAATTTTTAAACAAGGTGCACATTAAGAGGTAATGTATGCAAAATAATTATAGATGGTAATAGTTGTGAAAATATGGTTTCTAAATAAATGGTATAAAATTAAGGTTGTAATATGAAAAACAGCCTTATCCTTATTGGATTTCATTGTTTAAGAAATGAAATGAAGTTATAATAGATATAAGGTGTTAATCAAGTTTTCTATATGAAAATTTTATATGGATGAAATATGGTGTGATATTATCCCAATGAATGCATGTCATGTGTTATTAAGACCATGATAACATGATAAAAAAATAATTCATTATTGAGAAAATAATAGATATATTATTTTGAATGCTGGTACAAAGGTGGTTTGATTACCTCTTAAAGAATAAGGGCAAGTAGAAATCATGCTATCCATGAGATAATTTATAACTTATATGAAGATTACATGTTATTTTTATACATTAATAGAAAATAAAGAAGACAAAATTTGTTAAAATGCCAATAAATTCAACCTAAATGTTTAAATAATATGCATATGTTATAACTTATGAGTTAAAAAATGGTTTACCAACAAAGAGGGACATTCAAAATCATATTAATTTGATTCTAGGATCAAATCTACTCAATCAATCAACTTATAAGATGAGTCTAACAAAACATGCAAAGTGGAATAGACAGGTTATTAAATTTTTAAGAAAGAGTGTAGTGAGGGAGAACACGAGTCTATGTGCAACACTAACATTTTTGGATCCAACTAAAGAGGGAACATGGAGGACATGTGGATAGTAGAACAATAAATAAAATCATCAAAAAATAAATATTTCTTCTACCTCACCTAGATGATATGATGAATTTGTTTGCAAGATAAAAATAATTTACTAAGATTGATATAAGGAGTGGATATTATCATATTTGAATTCATGAAGGAGATAAAATTAACACAAAATTCAAGATTATGGATTACTTATATAAGCATATGGTGATGTTATTTTGATTGTCAACTTCACCCAACACATTTATTAGGGTGATGAACACAGTGCTAAAAATTACATTGGTAAGTTTGTCATGGTTTATTTTGATATTCAATGAGAGTAAATAAGATCACTTATAGCATTCGAGAATGGTATTATAATTATTCAAAAATAAAATTTTCTATGCAAATATGAAGAAGTTCAAGTTTATGTATAAATATTTGGTATTTTAGGGATTTTTAGTTTTAAAATATGGTGTAAGAATAGATGAAGAAAATGTAAAGGAATTTTTGAGTGAGCTATTCCAAGAAACATATAAGAGGTAGTAAGTTTCCATGGTTTATCAAATTTTTACATAACGCTTATTAAGAATTTTAGTGGTATTGTTGCATCAATAATAGATTGCATGAAGGGAAAATAATTTGTATGGACAATGATATAAATAAAAAGATTTAAATTTTTGAATAAGAAGGTGAAAAAAAATTGATTTAGAATTACCAGATTTTAAAAAAGTATTTGAGGTAAATTGTGATGCTTCACATGTGGGTATTGGTGATGTGTTGAGTCAAAGGGAAGACCAATAACATATTTTAGTGAGAAAGTGAATGAAGTAATAAAAAGGTATTCTATATATGATGCTGAAATTTATACCATTTCACAAGCATTAAGACATTGGAAACATTACCTTGTGCATAAAGAGTTTATTTGATTTACAACCCATGAGTCCTTTAAGTATGTAAATACTCAAAAGAAGGTAAATGGTAGATTTATAAAGTGGTTGTCTTTCCTATAGGGATATACTTTTATTTTGGATCATAAATTAGGAAATCAAATCAAGTAATTGATGTTTTGATCAAATTAGTTACACTATCAACTATTATGGTGAGTGTAGTTGTTAATGAATTGTATGATATTGATCCATATTTTAACATGATAGTTGAATAATGCAGAAATTACTAGTAGGTAAGGAATGTATGATTCATGATGGTTATATTATACAAGATGGTTATCTCTTCAAGGGAAAATAATTATGTATTTCAATTGGGTCTATGAGAGATAATATTAAAAGAGAAGTACATGATGGTTATTTGGGTAGACACTTCAATAAGAATAAGACAATAGATTTGGTTTAGGAGAAGTATCTTTTGTCAAATATGTAGAGATATATAGACATGTATGTTTCAAGGTGTATGATCCGCCAAGTGGCTAAAGGCCGTGCATAACATATAGGGTTGTACATACCATTACCATTTAAAATAGGACCATAGACATATTTAAATATGGACATTGTATTAGAATTTACAAAAACATAGAGAGGTAGTGATTCACTTTTTATTGTTGTTGATTGGTTTTTTGAGATGGTTCATTTTATTGCATGTAATAAAACCAATGATGTCACTAGAATAACATATTTATTTTTTTAAAATATTGTGAGATTTCATGGTGTTACAAAAACCATTACTTTGGACAGAGATATAAATTTTTTAAGTCATTTTTGGAGAACTTTATGGAATATTTTGGAAATTAAACTACAATTTAGTAGTGCATACCACCCAAAAATAGATGGACAAACATAAATATTAAAAAATAACTTAGAAAATTTGTTGAGATGTATATTTATAGAGAATCCCAAGTAATGGGACTTAGCTTTACTGTAAGTTGAGTTTGCATATAACAATTTCGTGAATAAATCAAAATAGAAATTACCATTTAATATTGTTTAAGGTATGAATCCTACGGTTGTTTTAGATTTAGTTCAGTTACCAATTTTAGAATGGATTATTGAAGATGCAGAAGCATATTCAAAACATATATAATTGTTGAAATAAGTAAGAAGAAAGCTACTAGAAATAAATGTCAAGTATAAAGAACCAACAAAGGTAATAGGAAGGCCAAAATTATTTGAAGAAAGATATTTTGTGATGGTTTAAATGGAAAAAAAAAATCCCCGCAAAATAAAAATAATCTAAAGTACAAGTAGATTTGTCCATGCATAATTGTGAAGAAAATCAATGATAATGCATATGAGGTGAGTTTACCATAAAAAAATAATATTTCCCCAGTATTTAAAGTTTCAAATTTATATAAGTTTTATGGATAAGATCATGAATGTGAAGAATGTGAGTAATTGGATTGGAAGCAACGTGTATGAAGGAAAAGGAAAGAAAAGATAGTGCAAGTTATAGATAAGAAGATAGTGAACATAAGATAAGGAAACTATAACAGTTATTTGGTATAATGGAAATGAATACAATAGGAAGAAAATATTTGGATTACATAATGGGATTTGAAGAATATTGACAATGATAAATGGTAAGAGTATAATTAAGGAAACTCATAGAACTTAAGTTATTTTCAACTAGAGGAGAATGATGCGAATGTCTATATTGTAGAGGCCATCCCGTTTGAGCTCCCGTTCATATCAAAATGAAGATATATAAAATTAGAATGTATCCATAACTAACGCTATCTAATTAGGGTCATTTTCAAAACATTTATGAGACCACACGTGACCATTTAATAGTCAAAAAATGCATTTGAATATATTTTTTGAGAATTTTTTAAAATTAGAAATATGATATTTTTGTAATCGAACGTAAACTTTAGTTAAAATTAAAATATTAATTTGAATATAATGTTTAGAGAATAAGTGAATATTTTTAGGTCAATTCGATCTTGTACATAAAAATTACTAAAAATAATAATTGTCAAATTTACATGAAAAACACAACAAAAATAACATCCGGTAAAATAATCCTATATATTTTTTTAATTTATTAAAAAAAATCAATAGAAATTTAGTGTTCATGAAATTCCAAATTATTTATGGCTATTGAGATTTTACTTTGCTAGTTTCTAATTTCTATCATTTCCTCAACTCCAATTCTATCATTTGAATGCTCAGTGCTATCTTGGAAATTTCATTCACTAATAGAGAATTAATCCGCTTAGTATATTGGTAATGTGGGATTTAACCCCCATAATGTTCTCTTCGTCTACTATTGTTTCTACTATTCAACAACATATTTTTAAATACAATGCATAGACATTTTTGCCATCTAAAATCTGCCCTCAATAAATAAATGTTTCAGTCACCCAATATATTCTCTAGTGGACCAAGACGAATCCCATATGTTTTGTGCTATATATGTACAGAAATTCTTTCTACAAAGAAAAACATGAACTGTCTAAATCAATGTCAAGCAATGAAACGTTGTTTGAAAAAATGCCTCAATGTATTTTAATGTTTGAAAAAATGCCTCAATATATTTTAATGTTTGTCTTCAAATCTCCATTGGGCATGGGTTAGAAGGTTGATAGCAAGGTCATGGCATTTTCATGGTATCTTGCATTCATCATGTTGCATGATACATCATCACATTGATGCATTCGTAAGTGATTTGTTGAAAAAAAAAAAATTCAATGAAATTTTATTGATTGGTTTGGGTGCAGGCAAGGATTATACATGGAAATCATTGTTGAGTTTAGATTTATACAGGTCACATTCACTTACCTTAAAATAAGCACGTGAATTGTTTGAAAAAATACCTTAGTAAAATTAATGCCATTGACTATATTGTCATGCTTTGGCTTAGTTACGGAGATTGCTAGAAAGAGTCATGGCATTTGCCTTTACATTTGCCAATTGCATTTGACTAAAAATCCAAGTCCTTTTCAACAAATCCAAATTTGTGCACACATTGCATATGATTTATTATTATAACACCTAGAAGAACTGCCAAAACTTACGTATTCCAAGATTTTAGATTTTTCAACGAAGTCATCATTAAACTTCAGAAAATTGTCCATTACTTCAGCCATATCTTCTTTAGATGGTGCTATCACTTCAATCACATTTGGAAAATAAAAATATGGACAATGATACTAGTTGAAAATCGCATTAAAGTCATTGCATGGCATAGAAAAAAACCTGGAAACCAATTTTTGATGAACTGCTATTGGCAAGGTTGGATCCTAAGGACTGTCTACATTAGAGTCTAGGAAAAAAGACAAAATGTGGCCATTAGGAATATTGATGTAGGAGTATTTGGTTCACTGCATCAACTCAAAAAAATATTATAATTTAGGAATTTTTTTAAAGTGTCATTTTGTGCAAGTGTCTTATTAGTCTCGAAGGGGGGAGTATTGTCTTCATTTAATCTTAACTCATTATTATTCCCTGTTGTGTTGGCCAATTGCAATGCATGTTTTCTTTGCTGAAAAATATGCGAAGGTTTTGAAAGAGTGAAGTGCATGTCTTTTAACCCACTCAATTTTTATATTATATTTTATCAGATGTTGATTGGCTGAGCAAATTTCATGTTATTTCTGGCTTCTCCTAGATAGAGGCAGCATGTAAATGTTATTACAGTCTTCACATTAATCAAGGGATAGTGGTTTGGGTTTCTATAGAATAGTCATGATGAATTACCAGTGTGCATAGGGAGGTTAAACACGGTATGACAGACCAATAGCCATATCTTGGCAGTGACGACAAATTTAATAGACACATAGCAAGCTGGTTGATTTGGTTAATTTTGCAAAGCAGATCCCCTATCAAACTATTCACCTAGGCAATGTCGTCATGTACTTAGATTGTGATCAATTTCTGATCTAATGAAGCTTGGGTTTTGGTTTTTTTCTTTTGGCTGTGTAGCTAACCAAGTTTTCATGCAAAGGATTCTCTCTAGGCTTCCTGGGTGAGAAAAAAGAGTTACTGGTAGTGGCATTGAAACCAAAGGAATGGGCAAAATCCATCCCAACAACAACAATAGTATTTTAGGATAAAGGATTCATTTTTTATTTATTTTTGGTTGTGAATAACTAACAAAAAAATTTCATGGTAGGACAAGGTAGGGTAGGGTAGTGCATAGCTTCATGAGATGTTCCATGCAAAGCAAGGATTTTAGTTGTTTTTATTCAAATGATTGCTTAGTCGGCAACCATTCTGTCTGACTTTCAAGGAATGTCAAGATTCCACAACACCAATCATTAATTTCAGGTTAGTTATACTAAAGATAATCTAGCAAATTGACCTTTCTCTAGTAAATTAAGTTGCCATTGTTTATTTTCACAAATTTGTTTGCCCTGGGCAGAGTCTAAACTGAACCTGTAGTCAAATGATTTTTAAATTCTTTTTCAAAATTTGATAGAAAGCATCAATAAAAATCCATAGTAATTCCTGCACTAAACCTCCACATGGGCTCTCTTATTGTCCTATTCTTGCATATAAAATACATTATCTTTCCCCTAAATATAGATACCTTTTTAATGGCTTCAATCTTGTTAGAGACTGGAGTTAATTTCTCCAAAACTACTAGTTCGCTCCTTCTCATGCATGCACAACAGTTTTAGATTAGTTAGAGAATTTGTTTTAGTTTCAGTTTGCATGTAAAGACTAGAATTAGTCTTCAATTTGCTTTTCTAATTATAGTTTGCTTTCAAATCTATTTAAGAGACCTATGGGCGCAGCTTTGTAATGAGAAGATCAAGAAGATCTACAAGATTCAAGAAAATCAATAAAATCTTGTTTTTTCCATGATTGTTGTAGCAATCTTAGTTTGTTTTTATTCTGTTATGCTTTGTTCTTCCCACAAATTGGTATCAGAGCCAGCCAATTGCTTAGGAGACGCCTGCTTAGAGAATTCGGTGAAGGAAGAGCGCAGGCCAAAGACCATGGGAAAGAAGCACAGGTGTGAAGTTGAAGGACATGGAGAGCCAACAGGGAGCGCCAAGGAGAAGCACCCAGTCAACGCGAGTGTTTAACTTAGCTTATAACCGAATTGAGCGCACCAGTTCGAACTAAGCACAGGCATTCGATTCCCCCGAGTGGTTGGAGAAGTACAGTAATATCAAAGTGGTGACACCACCCAGACATGAACCAGAGACCTTCAGTTGATTTTAATCGCTGAGGTTGAAAATAAAGGCTATTTTTTGCCTGATTTTTCAGTGTCACATTGATAAAATCGACGCAAAAGCCTTAGAATGCAACAACAGGATTGAGATTGTGTTTTTGCCATGGGCTTAAAGAATTCTTGAAGCTGTGACTCATGATTACAATAAATTTGGAAGTGTAGGTTTTGTTGGAGTGCGCAGCTGGCAGAAGGTAGAGAGGTGTTGCACATTCCAACTACAGTCAATAGAGTCAAAGGAGATCGCAGGAGCTTTATTTTGATTTTGGAGGAGAGTCACGCAAAGAGCAAAAGTCTTGTGCGTGGAAACCGTGCCTAGATTTCACAACAATAAACAAATTAAAAAAGGAGGATTTAGTCACTTCAGCGTGAGACATGGCAACGAATAATAGTATCTCTCAGCCTCAAATTTCCATTTTTAATGGTAAGAATTGCAATTTTTGGGCAATTAAAATGAGAACATTGTTTTGCTCACAGGATGTTTGGGATTTGGTAGAGAATGGTTTTGTAGATCCATAGGTTGAGGCTGCCCATCAGGCATTAACATGAGCACAAAAGGAAGAGCTTAAAGAGAATAAGAAAAAAGATGCAAAAGCTCTATTTCTAATCCAACAGGCACTGGATGAATCTATTTTTTCTAGAGTTGCAGTAGCAACAAGATCCAGATCAGCATGGAAAATCTTGGAGACTACCTATAAAGGTAATACAAAGGTAAAAATTGCTAAATTGCAATCTCTTAGGAGAAGTTTTGAAAATTTGCAAATGAATGATTCAAATTCAATAGACCAGTTTATGGGTCAAGTATTGAATATAGTGAATCAAATTAGACCTAATGGAGAAACAATCACGGATCAGAAGATCATAGAGAAAATACTCAGGAGTTTACCCAGTAAATTTGATGCTATAGTTGTAGCTATTGAGGAAACCAAGGATTTGGAATAGTTATCAGTATATGAATTAATGGGTTCTTTGTTAACACATGAATCCAGAATGAATAGGAATAACAATACTTTTCTTGAGAATGCTTTCAAGTCTTAGGTATCTTTTGGCAGAGGAAGAGGAAGAGGAAGGTCAAACTTCAGAGGAAGAGGCAGAGGCAAAACTGGAAGGAACAATCTAGATCAAGGTGAAAACAATAATCAAAACTACAACAATGAAGGATGTGGCAACAATCACTTCCAGCAAAGTTCATAGAGGTTTGATAAATCTAACATTCAATGTTATTAATGCAAAAAATATGGACATTATGCAAGTGAATGCAGAAAGAAACAAGGAAATGTGGACAAGCAGAATGCTAATTACTCAAATGAATCTAGTTCTAATCCTGAACGCTTATTTCTCACTTGTCATGTTACTCAAGAAAATGCTAGAGATATTTGGTTCTTAGATAGTGGATGTAGTATCATATGACAGGGAATAAAGAATTCTTTGCTAGTCTTGATGATTCTATAAAATCTGAAGTTAAATTAGGAAATGATAACAAAGTGGATGTAATGGGTAAAGGTGTAATAAATGTTTCAGCAAAAAATGGTGAAAGAAGGTTTATTCCTGATGTTTATTTTGTACTTGGACTAAAGCATAATCTTATGAGTGTTGGATAGTTATTACAGAAATGTTACAAAGTATCTTTTATGGATAATGGTTGCACAATACTAGACAAGTTTCCAAGTGACAGGTTGATAGGAAAAGTGGAGATGACCAAGAATTGAATGCTCCCTCTTCGAATTCAGTGCATCCAAGGAGAAGAGGAAGCCCACTTCAAAACCATGCATCTAGACCAATCATGGCTATGGCACTTAAGCTATGGACATTTACATTTTGGAGGTTTAAATTTGTTACAAAAAAAATATGGTGAAGGGTTTACCACCAATAGAACAACTAGGAAGTACATGTGAAAGTTGCATTCTGGCAAAACAACATAGAGAGAGCTTTCCAGTAGGAGCCTCATATAGAGCAAAGGTAATATTGGAGGTAGTCCATAGTGATTTATGTGGACCAATGCAAATTCCATCATTTGGAGGTAGTACTTATTTTCTAACCTTCATTGATGACTTTAGCAGAAAGACATGGATATATTTTCTCAAAAATAAGTCTGAAGCCTTTAGAAAGTTTAAAAAATTCAAGGCTATGGTTGAAAAGTAGAGTGGCCTTTACATAAAGGTACTTAGATCAGATAGAGGAGGTGAATATATGTCTAATGAATTTCAATATTTTTGCAGATATCATGGTATTAAAAGGCAACTGACTACAAGGTACACACCACAGCAGAATGGTGTAGCAGAAAGAAAGAATATAACAATCATGGAAATGGCTAGAAGCATGTTGAAGGCCAAACATTTGTCAAATGAATATTGGACAGAAGTAGTAGCATGTGTAGTATATATATATATTGAATAGAAGCCCAACAAAGAGTGTCAGAGATCGAATTCCACAAGAAGCTTGGAGTGGTAAGAAGCATATTGTACATCATTTCAGAATTTTTGATTGTATTGCATATTCTCTTATGCCATCTAAATTGAGAAGAAAACTTGATGATAGAGGTGAGAAATGCATTTTTATTGGCTATAGTGAAGAATCAAAGGCTTATAATTTGTATAACACAATTTCAAAGCAAGTGATTATTAGCAAAGATGTTGAATTTAAGGAAGAAGAAGCATGAGATGGTAGCACCATCATAATTGGAGCACCAATTCCACAAAATGAAGAAGAATCTAAAGAAAAAAATTTTCAAGGTGATCAATCCTCTCCACAAGCAATAACAAGCACTCCAATAAGAACACCTAGGAGCTTAGTACAAAGTGAATCATCTGGTCATGCATGTCATCCTACTCCAAATTCACAAGTAAGTGATGAATCAGATCCAACTCTTGCCACTTTAAGATCAAGATTTAAAGGTAAGAAAATGAGAAACTTGAATGAGATTTATAATCAAGAAGAAGAGAAGTTAGATTTGTGTTCAAATTTTGCTCTTTTCACTCATGATCTTATGTATTATGAAGAAGCAGTTAATGAGGAACATTGGATAAAAGCAATGGATGAAGAGATGAATGCCATTGAAAGAAATCAAACATGGGATCTAACTAATCTACCTGAAGGTAAGGATTGCATAGGAGTCAAATGGGTTTATAAGACCAAATTTGATGCAGATGGAAATGTTGAAAAGCACAAGGCAAGGTTAGTAGCAAAAGGTTTTGCATAAGAACATGGAATTGATTATAATGAAACATTTGCTTCAATTGCTAGACTTGATAATATTAGAATGGTTTTAGCAATATCTTCCCAAAATAATTGGTATGTATATCAAATGGATGTCAAATCAGCTTTCTTGAATGGTTTCCTAGATGAAGAAGTGTATGTGAAACAACCACCAGGTTATGAAGTGAAAGGACATGAAGAAAAAGTCTACAGATTGAAGAAGGCCCTTTATAGTGTCAAGCGAGCACCAAGAGCATGGTATAGTAGGATTGATTCATACATGACAAACAATGGATTCAGCAGAACAATAGTGAGCCTACATTATACACAAAAATTAACAAAGAAGGTCAGATTTTGATTGTGTGTTTGTATGTTGATGATTTGATTATCACTGGAAATTTGTCTATAGACACATTTAAATCAGCAATGAGGAAAGAATTTGAAATGACAAATTTGGAATTAATAAAGTACTTTTTTGGGCATAAAAGTTGTACAATCAGAGAAGGGAATATTTATTTGTCAAACTAAATATGCAAAGGATGTGTTAAGGAGGTTTAAGATGCTGAATTGTAAACCAACACCTACACCAGTTGCTATAGGGACCAAAATTAGTAAAGAAGACAAAGGGTCTAATGTTGATTCTACAACATTCAAAAGACTGGTTGGTAGTTTGATGTATCTTATAGCTACAATACCAAATATCATGTATGGGGTCAGTTTAATCTCTAGATTCATGGAGTCACCAAAAGACTCACATTAGCAAGTTAGAAAAAGGATATTGTGATATGTGGCAAGAACAACAGAATATGCAATTTTATATTCCACAACTAATGTTTTTAGTTTGATTGGTTATATTGATAGTGATTTTTTAGGTAGCATTGATGACAGGAAGAGCACTTATGGACATGATTTCTTTTAGGAATAGGTGTGGTCACATGGGCATCCAAAAAATAACCTATAGTGACACTTTCATCAGCTGAAGCAGAGTATGTAGCAGCCACATCAGCAACATGTCAAGCAACTTGGATGAGGAGAGTATTGAAAGATTTATTACAAGCAAAGGAGTCAACACCAATCTTTTGTGACAATAAGTCATCGATTGCACTATCAAAAAATCATGTTTTTCACAAGAGGAGCAAGCACATTGATACAATATTTCATTTTATCAGAGAGTTAGTAAACAATGGAGAAATCCATTTGGAGTTCTACAGATCTGAAGACCAATTGGCAGATATATTCACAAAAGGCATTAGCAAAAGAGACCTTTGATTATCTAAGACAAAATTTGGGCATTGTAAATGCTGAAGTAGTTAGTGGTAGAAATTAAGGGGGAGTGTTAGAGACTGGAGTTAATTTCTCCAAAACTACTAGTTCGCTCCTTCTCATGCATGCACAATAGTTTTAGATTAGTTAGAGAATTTGTTTTAGTTTCAATTTGCATGTAAAGGATAAAATTAGTCTTCAATTTGATTTTCTAATTATTGTTTGCTTTCAAATCTATTTAAGAGACCAATGGGCACAGCTTTGTAATGAGAAGATCAAGATCTACAAGATTCAAGAAAATCAATAAAATTTTGTTTTTTCCATGATTGTTGTAGCAATCTGAGTCTATTTTTATTCTATTATGCTCTATTCTTCCCACAAATCTGAACCCAATCACTAACAAATAACATTGTGAAATGCATTAAAAAATGGCTAGCTTACAATCCTTCTTGCCCAACACACTGCCATGATAATTACTTCTGCCTATATTTAATTAAAACCCTTATCCGCCACCCCTCTCCTCCTCCATCTGCTACATCAAATTATAAAGATGCTTTTCTTGCTACATCGGCTAATGTATATATTTTATTTACCTTTTTCCCTATCACAATAATGATGCACAGTCTCAATAAATATAGGTTACATAAAATACTCAGCTTTTAGTCTTAATCTGTAGAACCAGTGTAGAATTTCTTATTTAATTCCAAGCATCAAAATTAATTATAATTTATTATAAAATAAATATTTAAATATAATATAATTAAAATTTAATAAATTTTTCTTTGATAAATCTATAATATTTTCTATAGTGCTGAAAATAATGTCATCAGCTTCAATTAAACCTTATTTAAATTTCCAATATATTATTATTTAGTGTGTGAGATTTAATTTATGGTTATTATATTTCATGTTATTTTTGGCTTCTACAGATCGAGGCAGCATGTAATTTTAGGCATTATTTTAGGTCCATTAGTGATTAATGGTTAGAACATTCTAGATGAGAGTCATGCATGGTAGGTTAATAAAAACATGACAAGCCTAAAGTAGATAAAGTGATCACAATCTTTGAATCCATATATGGAGAGTAGTTCAGAGTGCATATTATGAAGCTTTTATTGCTCAGTAGAAAAAGACATGACTTCAGTTCAGTTCTACATTTTACAAAGGTAAAACTAGTTTTTGATTATTCCTTATTGCAATATTTTCATGTTCTTGGATATTTTTTTTTAATCTGGTTTTTGTTGTCCCCAAAAATAGACTTCTCATTTTTTGAGACAACATGTGAAATATTTTGGTTCCTCAGACCAAAATAATCTCTTCCCTTCTCAAAATTTGTTCTGAGCAATCAAATTCCTCATTTTTCAAGCTTCTAAAAAATCTACGAACTCTGCAAGCTTAAATCTACAGACTATGCAGTTCAAGTTCAACCGGCTTCAGAGGTTGATTTCTATGGACTATGTAGGAAAGAAGCAAGCTCTCAACACTTAGGAAATTTTTAATTTGGTTTAATGACAAGGCTCAACCAAAAGAGTCCATCACAAGCTTCTAAGCAAGTATTGAACCATTAAACCGTTGAACCATTTTGGTTCAATAGGTTCAATGGGTTCAAAAGATCAACATCAGCAGCAAGAGTTAAGTGCATTTGCCAAGGTTCAAAGTTCAAATGCTTCAAAGTTTAACTGCTTTAAGGTTCAACGGCTTCAAAACACCTATCAAAGAGAAGAAGGCTTGAACCATTGAACCACTTTGGTTCAAAGTTTCAATGGGTTCAAGGTTCAACAAGTTCAACGACCAAATGGTTCAACGTGTTTGGTTCAAAAAGATCAAAATGACTTAGCCAAATAAAAAGAATGAACCGATTGAACCATTGAACCTTGAACCAAAGGGTTCAAAGAGTTCACAGGTTCAAAGGTTCAACCAGTGTGATGAAGATCAAAGAGCTTAGAAAGAACAAGGAAGTGATGGACTAATGGTTCAGCAGGTTCAAAGGCTTCTATAGGCAAGTTCAATCAAAAGAACAAGTTTTTGACACTTAGGCATTTTTAGGGCTTGAACCATTGAACTGTTGAGCCATTGAACCACTTTGGTTCAAAGGTTCAATGGGTTAAAGGTTCAAAAAGTTCAATGAGGCTTGTTTCAAAGAATCTTGGTTCAAGCGGTCAATAAAAGCAAGGGAATGAACCATTGAACTGTTGAACCAAAGTTGGTTCAATCGGTCGGTTCAAGTGACAAGTTCAAAGGAGTGCCCCAAGTGTCAAAGACACAAGTGCCCTTGTGGAGGGTATTTCCATGGCAAAAGTGACTAAGGACAGAAACAAAAACTTGATAGAACTCAGTGGATGCTGCCAAGTGTCATCTTTCGAGCCTCATTTCACTTTGTTTCTAAGAACAACAGATGATGCCATGTGTCACAATTTGAGATTCACATAAAATCGACTGAGGCAAATTTCCAAGGGATAAACAGCCCTTGTATAGGACACTCAGAAGCCGAAGTGAACCATTGCAAAAACTAGAAAGGCTAATTTGGAGCCCAAATAGCCCTTGCAAAGGGTAGATAGGGGGCAAATGGACCAATTCAAAGGCCAAAAGAGCAAAGGGATTTCCTTCAGAAAAGTTCCCACAGCAAAATAGACAAAGTAAATTCCTTCGAGAAAATGAACCAAGCAAAGGACAAAGTGAAATCCTCTGGACAATTTGTCTGAAGGAATTCACCCAAAAAACAAAGCAAAGCCCGGTGGAAAGACAAGGCAAGGAAGATTTCCTTTAGACAAATTTCCTGAAGGAATTCCTTCAGACATTTTTTTTAAGGAAATAAAGAATAAAGCCCACCGAAAGAAAGAAGCCCGAAGGCCATCCGAAGACTACCCAAAGGGTAGATACCCTTGTGGGGGGGCTCTTCCTGACCCAAAGTAGACCGTTTCTCAAGGCCCTGAAGGGCAGGTCCCCTCCAGGAAAGAACAAATGATAAAGCCAAAGGAATTTCTAAGGAAAGTGATGTACCTACAAATGTCAAAGTCACAACAATGAAATAGCCATTGATCCTTGCAAGTTTAAGCACGGACCCGAATGCATTCAAAGGATTTAAGGCCAAGGCCAAAAAGAAGAACCATAAAGATCAAGAATGACTAGAAACATTTGTGCATCAGATATGTTTCTAGAAGTAGACTACTAGGTGGATATTGAAATATGCAAACTTTTAATAGTGTGACCCATTTATCTACATTAAAAAAAGCAAATGGGTAAATGCCCCTAAATTCCAGCATGTCTTCTTAACAAAATTCAATGCAACATGATGTGTTACTATTCCCAAGTCCTTCTTGAAGAGGCTATTTAATGGACTCTCTTGTTATTGTGGAAGGGGCTCTCTCTTATTATGAGAAACAAAAATCTACCCAAATTGAAAGGCATTACTGAGATTTTGAGCTCAGATTGTTGATCATATTTTGTTATTGGAATAAGAAAGCAAGTGACTTTTTCGACTTTGTGCTGTGATATCTTTGTTGTTGAGGAAATTGTTCTTATGCCTTTTTTCTTAATATATTTTCTGTTCATTTAATTCAATAAGCAGAACTAGTGAAAGTAGTCAGGATGGCATCCTGAAGCCAATTGTGGAGAGACTTTGTGCCCCCACAATTGCCTTTATGTGTTTTCTTTTTGTTTCTATGTAAAGGACCTTGGGATGACCTTGTGCCCTCATTGTCTTTCGTATCTCACTCTTGGGCAATTTAGGTGGAGACTTTATGCTACATCTCAATTTACTGGTTACTACAACCTTGGTTACATTTTGCAATTACTACTAGGAAGATTCTTGTGGTTTGTTGAATGGTACTTTTGAAAGAAGAGGAGTGCTTTCTATCATTATCCCTAAGATTTCTAATTTGATTTGCATGCATCATCTCTGAAAAAAGAGAGATGGATGATTTATCCTACCCTTGAGTATTATTTTTTATTTACATATACATACATATATACATACATACATACATACATACATATATATATGGAACCTCCCCTTGATGAGAGGAGAGATTAGTCCCCTTTTGATGTTGTAAACCTACACATTTGGCCGATCAATCTTCCTTTGGATGATCAGACTTATTTTGTTTATCAGTACGCTGATCGACAAAATATTCAATCAACAATTTTTGGCAACTCTGCTGGGGACATAGTTATGCGCAATTCTAAAACCTCAAGTTTCAGATTGAATCAGTTTCTACCATTATCCATTATAGATTCCATTCCATTTCTATGTCTTACACATTATAATTATAACATTACCATTCACCTTCACACTAACTGGGAAAGAACACGCAATTTAAAGCCTCAAGCTTCAAACTAAAGCAAGGTCAATTCTTTTCCATTTTGTTTCACAATCTGGTAGATTCAAGGTATACACAAAGCCAAAGGGCTAAAAGTATTGTTGACCCTGTATTCAAGTTGGTACAACAAAGTAATTTTGATTTGTTTCCTTCACCATCTCACCCCCAACGAACTAAGAGCTTTCCTCCTACTAAAGTCAGATCTCCATTGCCAAATGAAGTATCCACTTCTACTATTGATAAAGCTTTGCCAATAATTACCCATCTGAGATTTGTTATTCCTCATTTTCATAGTCATATAATGGTAGTTCAAGGCCCTTGGGGTAATTCTTTTGGTCCTCTCAATCTTACTCCACCTCTACATGAGCTTCCACACAGTTCAAGGAAGAATTTCCCCAAATTCTATGGTGATAGAAAAGTTCATCCTGATGAACACATTACAGCCTTCAGCATAGCTTGTGGCATAATTGGAGTAAAATTTGAAGATGTAGCAGTTAGGCTATTTGTAGAAACATTACAAGGTGCTATTGTAGATTGGTTTTATCATCTACAAGCTTAGTCAGTAACTGATTGAAATACCCTCAAAGCTAAGTTTGAAGCCAAATTCAAACCTATAGAAGATGCACATGCACTTCTGGCTCAACTTACACAAATGAAAAAAGAACCTCATGAACCAATGAGGGACTTCATAGCCAAGTTTGACAAACTGAGGAACAAAATTCTTGTAATTGCTCGACCTACAGCTGAGAATCTCAAATGCTTCTTCATTAATTCTCAGTTACCTGAAGTAAGTTTTCTTTTGAGATATGCTAGTCAAATAGATCTTGCTGCAGCTCAACATTTGGCCACTGAGGTAGAAGATGATCTCATCTTAGTAGGGAAGATAAGAAGGGATCCAAATAGAAATAGACCTTCATCATCTTTTGAATATTCATCTACAGGCACCACAGATCTAATGGTGTAGAAGTTAGCAAATGAGTTGCTTGCTCTCAAAAAGTAAATGGCGCAAGGAATGTCTTATGCTCCTTCATACAAAGATATTCCAAGAAGGACATTTACAAATCATTCATATTAGGGCAATACTACCAGGAATTAAGGGCAATAAAATTGTCTTCCTCCCCCACAAGGGAAACTTTCTTTGGAAGCTCCTCCAACCAATTCAATAATGGGATATCTTGAAGTAGAATCAGAGTTCTCTTTCCAACTTGAATTGAATTAAGAAAATGATATTGATCTCTGTGTAGAAAATCAAAAAGAATTAGCTGGTGACTCCCACATTGGTTTCCTAAACTACTAGGATGAACCCAAAAGTAAAGGAGAAGTTTTTGATGGATCATATGCAGTGTTTACCAGGTCTAAGAACCAATTAGTCTAGTAAGCTGATAAAGGGAAGATAAAGGAGAAACCTCAACCAACAATTACAATTGCTAGGCGTGGAACCACTTTGCCTTTCCAGTCAAATGATTTGGTGATCACCCAAAAGATAAGTACATCAATTTCATCTTCACCTTCTACTTTAATTTCACAAACCAGCCCTCCTCCCATCCCTACTAAAACTCAGAAGGTTGAAATACCTTTCTCTATACCTAGCTCAATTTAGCCATTTGACATAATCAATCATGTCAAAAAGACAGAAATACAAATGTCTAAATTTGAATATTTGTAGTCCAATTATGATCAATTGGATAAGTTGGTCCAATGTGTCAAGAACCAAACTATCCCTACATGACAAGAAGCTAAAAAGGTAACTCTTGATTCACTAAAGAACATGCCCATTCTGAATAATCTTGTCATTACTCCTCCATCTGCCCCTGAGAAAATGGAAGCTTTCTATGTTTCCCTGTTAATAAATGGTCACAAGCTAAGTAATTGTATGATAGACTCAGGCCCATCTGAAAATGTCATGCCTGCTAAAGTAGCTGAATCTCTTGGCCTCACACTGACTAAGACATTTAGGAGATGTTTCTCCATGGAAAACAAACAAGTACCATTGCTGGGGCAAATCAAAGATGCCTAATTTGCATTCACAATGTTTCCAGACAAGAGAATAAAGATGACTGTCTTGGTGGCTGATGCCCCAGCATCCTATGGCATTTTGCTTGGACAAAATTTCTATAAGGACATGGGAGGAGAACTAAGCATGGACCTATCTGAGGCAAGAATCTCTGTCAAAGGCATAATGAAGAGGTTTCTCCTTGAAAAGGAGGCAAAATATGTGTCACCCAAACATCAGCCCCTGAAGCTCAAATTTTTTTTGAATCCTTAGGTATGGCTAACTACTTTTTACCTATAGATGAAGTGCATGAAACATTTGATAAAATTATTGAAAGTGTCAACCCAAAAATTAGTTTAACTAGAATAGCAGAAGAACTAGTAGGTTGCAATACAAATGAAGGAAAGTCTAAATAAAAATCAATATCTGATGAGGTATGGACTCTGGAATTCGATGGCAGTTGTTACTCTACCAGTTCAAGAATTGGGATTGTGTTGATATCTCCTCAAAGAGATATGTTTCCTTCATCTTACAAATTACAATTTAGCAACACTAACAATATAGCTGAATATGAATCTTTGTTGCTTGGATTGAAGGCTGCTCAAAACAAAAGCATCAAGTTTCTTCATGCCAAAGGGGATGCTGAATTAGTGGTTTGTCAAGTGAAAAACTTATACTAAACCAAGAATGAAATATTGCGCCACTACCACAACCTAGTTTGGGACCAAATTGAAAGCTTCGATGCTTTCAACATTTCTGCCATACCTAGGGAATCTAATGATAGAGCTGATGCACTTACTATTTTAAGAACTCTCATAGTTCCCCACTCAAATTTCAAAGAAAATAGGTATACTATTGAGCTAGTCTATAGAACAAGTGTTCTTGACAATGCTGATCATTGGCAAGTATTCAATGATGATCATCAAATCATTGTCTTCCTAGAATGAATAGACAATTTTGAACAACTACATTTTGAAGGTAGTGAACCTCAGAAGTATGAATTAGCCTCTGAATCTAGTTTAGATATAAATGAAGAATTCTTACAACTGAAAGGAAATAAAATTCTCAAAGGCCTAATTTTTCTTGAGAAACTGTTTGATAAGCATGATAGATTCATCAAACAACAACAAATAGATTCAAGTTTCTCTCAGGGATTCGATCAAGTAAATTTGACTACTAAAGAAAATCCCAAGATGGTTAACATTGGTAAGTGATGCACCCCTGAAGAAAGATTCAAGTTCACCACTTTAATCCGTCAATACATGGATGTCTTAGAATATTCTTATGACAACCTAAAGTCTCTCAGACATGATGAAATCTACCATGACATTCCTCTCAATGCTGACTCAATGCCTTATAAGCAAAAATCCATACAATACAATCTAAAAATATCAGGTACTATTCTATCTGAGATACAAATAATGTTAAAATGCTAGAATCATCTTCCCAATCCATCATTCCACATGGATTGCAAACATAGTGCTTGTAAGGAAGAAGAGTGGCAAAATTTGCATTTGTGTAGATTTCAAGAATCTGAATCAGTCATCCTTGAAAGATAACTACCCTTTGCCAATTATGGATCAAGTGCTTCAAATAGTGACAAGTTCAGAGATGTTATCAATGCTAGATGGCTTCTTAGGATATAATCAAGTTGAAGTTGGTGAAGTAGACCAACACAAGACTGCATTCACCACACCTAAAATTGTTACTAACAATGCAGCCTATTTCACCTCCCAGGAGATTACACAATTCTATTTCTATTATGGAATTACACTCTCCCATTCTTTTGATTATTTTCCACAAGGGAATGGACAAGTTGAATCAAGAAATAAAAATCTGGTAACTATCATCAAGAAACTAGCAGATGGCAATCAAAGGACATGGCATAAAGCATTGATTGATGCTCTATGGGTAGACAAAATCACACCAAAGAGGGCAATTGGTATGTCTCCTTTTCAACTTATTTATGGTATCAATGCTAAAATACCAATCACCTTAGAATTGCCAGCCTTGAAATTGGCAAACGCAATTGAGGATCAGACATATGAAAGCTCTCTTGATAAGAGAATCATGTGCCTGACTGAGCTGGATGAACATAGAACCATGGTGGTGGACTGAATTTCTGCTCATCAAAGTCTAGTAAAGAAACTCTTTGACCAAAAGGCCAAAAATCATGATTTCTAGATTGGGGATCAAGTCCTGCAGTGGGACAAAAGGAGAGAACCAAAAGGGATACATGGAAAGTTCGATTTCCTTTGGAGAGGCCCATTTATAATTCATCAACACAATGTTGAAAATAGCTTTCTACTAAAATATCAAGATGGCACACTCTTTTCTCTACCTCACAATGGGCCACATCTGAAACACATCAACTCTTGAAGTATCAGATCATTGCATCTATACATATGTATATTTGTATAGTTTTTAATTCTATTTTGTTTTGTTTGTTTCTATTTTTTTTATGCCTTCCATTTCTAGGTAACATGACTCTGTGTCCCAATGGTACACATAAAGACACTGGAGATTATGAATTCTACTCCCTTCAATTCTTTTTTACAATTGATAGAAGTTCCCCAACTAGAGCTAGCTGTTGTCCCCAAAAATAGACTTCTCATTTTTTGAGACAAAATGTGAATTATTTTGGTTCCTCAGAACAAAATAATCTCTTCCCTTCTCAAAATTTGTTCTGAGCATTCAAATTCCTCATTTTTCAAGCTTCTCAAAAATCTATGGACTCTACAGGCTTAAATCTACAAACTCTGCAGGCTTAAATCTACGGACTCTATAGGCTTGAATCTACAGACTCTATAGGAAGAAAATCTATGGACTCTGTAGGCCAAGTTCAATGGGCTTCACAAGTCGATTTCTATGAACTCTACAGGAAAGAATCAAGCTCTCAACACTTAGGTGATTTTAAAGTTGGTCAAATGACAAGGCTAAACCAAAAGAGTTCATCGACAAGCTTATAAGCAAGGATTGAACTATTAAACCATTAAACCTTGAACCATTTTGGTTCAATAGGTTTAATGGGTTCAAAAGATCAACATCAGCAACAAGAGTTAAGTGCATTTGTCAAGGTTCAAATTTTAAACGCTTGAAAGTTTAACTGCTTCAAGGTTCAACAGCTTCAAAACACTTATCAAAGAGAAGAAGGCTTGAACCATTGAACTGTTGAACCATTGAACCACTTTGGTTCAAAGCTTCAATGGGTTCAAGGTTCAACAGGTTCAATGACCAAATGGTTCAATGCATTTGGTTTAAAAAGATCAAAAGGACTTAGCCAAATAAAAAGAATGAACCGATTGAACCATTGAACCTTGAACCAAAGGGTTCAATGAGTTCACAGGTTCAAAGGTTTAACTAGTGTGATGAAGACCAAAGAGCTTAGAAAGAACAAGGAAGTGATGGACTAATGGTTCAACAGGTTCAAAGGCCTCTACAAGTAGGTTTAATCAAAAGAACAAGTTTCTGACACTTAGTCATTTTCAGGGCTTGAACCATTGAACCGTTGAAACATTGAACCACTTTGGCTCAAAGGTTCAACGGGTTCAACAAGGCTTGTTTCAAAGAATCTTGGTTGAAGCGGTTGATAGAAGCAAGGGAATGAACCATTGAACCATTGAACCAAAGTTGGTTCAATCGGTCGGTTCAAGAGACAAGTTCAAAAGAGTGCCCCAAGCGTCAAAGACACAAGTGCCCTTGTGAAGGGAATTTCCATGGCAAAAGTGACTAAAGATAGAAACAAAAACTTGATAGAACTCAAGGGATGCTACCAAGTGTTGTCCTTTGAGCCTCATTTCACTTTGTTTCTAAGAATAGTGGATGCTAGCACATGTCACAATTTGAGATTCACATAAAATTGACTAAGGCAAATTTCCAAGGGACAAATAGCCCTTACAAAGGACACTCAGAAGCCGAAGTGAACCATTGCAAAAAATCAAAAGGCTAATTTGGATCCCAAATAGCCATTGTGGAGGGTAGAAAGGGATCAAATGGACCAATTCAAAGGCCAAAAGAGCAAATGGATTTCCTTCAAAAAAATTCCCCTAGCAAAACAGACAAAGTGAATTCCTTTGAGAAAATGAACTAGGCAAAGGACAAAGTGAAATCCTCTAGACAATTTGTTCGAAGGAATTCACCCAAAAAACAAAGCAAAGCCTGGTGGAAAGACAAGGCAAGGAAGATTTCCTTTGAACAAATTGTGCAAAGGAATTCCTTCAGACATTTTGTCTGAAGGAAATAAAGGATAAAGCCTACCAGAAGAAAGAATCCTGAAGGCCATCCGAAGACCACCTAAAGGGTAGATACCCTTGTGGGGGGCTCTTCCCAACCCAAAGTAGACCGTTTCTTAAGGCCCTAAAGGGCATGTCCCCTTTGAGAAAGATCAAATGACAAAGCCGAAGGAATTGTCGAGGAAAGTGACGTGCCCACAAACGTCAAAGTCACAACAATGAAATAGCCATTGATCCTTGTAGGTTTAAGCACAAACTGAAATTCATTCAAAGGCTTTAAGACCAAGGCCAAAAGGAAGAACCACTGAGAGGAGTGTAAAGAGTAAGAACGACCAGAAACATTTGTTCATCAAATATGTTTCTAGAAGTAGACCACCAAGTGGATATTGAAAGATGCAAACTTTCAATAGTGTGACCCATTTCTCTGCATTAAGAAAAACAAATGGGTAAATGCTCCTAAATTCCAACATGTCTTCTTAACAAAATTCAATACAACATGATGTGTTACTATTCCCAAGTCCTTCTTGAAGAGGCTATATAAGGGACTCTCTTGTTATTGTGGAAGGGGCTCTCTCTGATTATGAGAAACAAAACTCTACCCAAATCAAAAGGCATTACTAAGATTTTGAGCTCAGATTGTTGATCATATTTTGTTATTGGAATAAGAAAGCAAGTGACTTTTCAAACTTTGTCCTGTGATGTCTTTGTTGTTGAGGAAACTGTTCTTATGTCTTTTTTCTTAATATATTTTCTATTCTTTTAATTCAATAAGCAGAATTAGTGAAAGTAGTCAGGAAGGCAACCTGAAGCCAACTATGGAGAGACTTTGTGCCCCCATAATTGCCTTTAGTGTGTTTTCTTTTGTTTCTATGTAAAGGACATTGGGATGACTTTGTTTTCTCATTGTCCTTCGTATCTCACTCTTGGGCAATTCAGGTGGAGATTTTGTGCTACATCTCAATTTGCTGGTTACTACGACCTTGGTTACATTTTTCAATTACTACCAAGAATATTCTTGTGGTTTGTTGAATGGTACTTTTGAAAGAAGAGGAGTGCTTTCTGTCATTATCCCTAAGATTTCTCCTTTTATTTGCATGCATCATCTTTGAAAAAAGAGAGATGGATGATTTATCCTACCCTTGACTAATCTCTCCTCTCATCAAGGGGAGGTTCCCTATATATATATATATATGTGTGTGTGTGTGTGTGTGTGTGTGTGTGTGTGTGTGTGTGTGTGTGTGTATGTATGTATGTATGTATATATATGTATGTATGTATATATATGTATGTATGTATATATATGTATATATATATATATATATATATACATACATACATATATACTTATATATACATAAATATATATATATATACACACATATATACATACACACACACACACACACACATATATATATATACATATATACACACACATATATATACACATATATATACATACATACATATATATATATATATATATATATATATATATATAGATACATAGATACATACATAGATACATACATACATATATACATATATATATATATATATATATATATAGAGAGAGAGAGAGAGAGAGAGAGAGAGAACCTCCCCTTGATGAGAGGAGAGATTAGTCCCCTTTTGACGTGGTAAACCTACACATTTGGCTGACCAATCTTCCTACTTTGGATGATCAGACCTATTTTGTTTATCAGTACGCTGATCAAAAAAATATTCAACCAATAGTTTCTAGCTTTTAAAATGTAGTGCTAAACCTATCCATTTATGGCTCTGCTCTTTGCTGGGTGCAAATTAATATTTTTCTGATAATATTATTTTGATTTGAAGCCATATTGAAACCCTATTTTCATTTTTTTCCATTCGTGCAGGTTTTATCAAAGTACCTAATTGGTACATGATATTTGGCATGTTGATGACCAATTTTACACAAACTATCATTACAAATCAGGGAAGTTTTTTCACCCTTCATAGAACAAATTGACATTTTCCACTCAATCCATTGTCCTTCAGGATGTTTGACATCTCTATTTTGCTTGAGCATCATTTGCTCAGTGTTTTCATACCTAGTAGTTATTTTGGGGTTTATTCTACCATAGATTATTTTTGAAAGCATTTTTGGATTATTATTAGGCTTTTTATTCCAACAGCATAGCTCTTGTTTACTATTTCTTGTAATGTCCTTTGAAACACAATGTTTTCATGACTGTTATTTGACTTGAGATTTTTTTCCATCAATTTAGGTTGGAGATAATGTTGGTGATTGTGCAACTCATGGCACTGACCTTTTTGAAATTAATACTACACACAATCTCTTGCATTTTCCCAAGAAAACTACTATTCATCTCACTTTTTCCCAATAAATCTACTATTCATTTTAGATAAAGTAGCTTTCTTTCAGGTCTTTAGGTGAAGGTTCTAAAATCTTTCTTGTTCAAAATATTATGGTTCAATTCATGGATTTAGATAGAAATTTTTTTGATTTAGAAGTCATTTAGCAAAGGTTTTTTGTTATTTATTTTTAATGTGTGCACTTTTTTTTGTGCTTCCTATTTGTGTACTTAATTTTTGTAAATTTACTATTAAGATGTTTAATTTATGATTTCATGATGGGGATTTCATAAATAAGTTTGGGAAAACTTTTATAATTTGATTTACACATCCAACCTGGATAATCTATTCATTTTTTAGAAGCTTCCTATCGAATTTTTATAGTTATTTTATATTTGTTTTAGATAGGTTCCGTCAAGAAGCAACTCGATTTATTTGTAGGGAAGTTTATAGGTTACATTTGGCTAGAAATTTAGTACATAGGTTGAAAAATTTAATTTTAGTTTGACTTGAACTAGTATAATGAAAATAATACATGAATTTCTGAAATGTTTTCTGCCTTGGATTTAAGCATCTTCCATGGAAAATTTGTTTTCAAGAATCTTTCTATAGTTTCCTGCTAATGTTTATTTTTCAAAAGGAACATTGACTATAGAGCTCAAAAAATCCTTTGTTTCTTTAACTTGTATTCTCAGAAAGAACACTCAAATTTAGTTCAAAGATTTTAATATTGATTTTTTTGTTCCACATGAACAAATATTTTGAGTGATGAGTCAACTTATATCTCATGAAAACTTGCTAGTTTTTTATCTATAATTTTTGACCTCTATTGATGTAGATCATGATACTGCCACTATTTGTTGAATTAACCACACTAATGATTTTTCCAGTTTCCCAAAGTGATAACTTTGCATGTGCATGTATTGACATTTTCATTTTACATATCTCAAAATGAAAAACATTCTATATTATATCTGAATGTATTTGTTATACATTTATAAAAATATGATGCATGATCCTGACTTTAGTATCCTGTATTTTTATCTAGGGAGGTTTAGGGCTCCAATGATAGCCTATGCTTGTTTAGACACTAAAGTTTTACCTTGCAAAACCTAAGTTTCATGAATCAACAACATCATCAAAATTGATCTCTGCTTCTCACAGGGATTTGGTGCTCTGCGTCCTTGTTTAATATATGCCTATTTTTTTGTAATGTTGTGTAAACCTTATTTTTATTTTTTTTGTACCACCTTTGTGTGCACTTGTCTTGTGTAATTTTGGTCTACTTATAAGGGCACATATATTTACAATGTTACATATCTATTATTTCATGTAGTTGTATTTTTTTTCTTGAATAAATTTACAGAGATTTGCACAATATATTATGTTGGTCTTTTGTGTAAGCATGGTCTTGTATAGATTTATGAAGTCTAGTTCAAAATATTTTACATCTTATATAACATTATATATTTCATTCTTTTTCACATAAGCAATAGAGTTGATGATATTTTTTAGAGTAGTTTTCTGTTCACTGTGAAAGCACAACAATGGTGTGAAAGTCATTAGGGGTGGGTGTGGTGATATGTGATGATGTTCTTGAGTAGATGTGAGGATTATCATTAAAAAAAAATTACCCATTTTTTGCTATGAATTTTTCTGACTTATCCTTTCAAGGTTGTGAACTTTGTGTGACTTTCTTAGTGTGAACTTAGTTTGGCTGCATATTATTATGATTTGTTATGATAGAGTCACTGATTATTTTTATTTTAATTCTAAAAGTTATTGAAAGATTATATCAATTCATTTAATATTACTAATAATTTATTGAGTAACGAAAAGTGAATTTGTAACTTGAAATTGCCTTGGATTGTGAGAAACATTTAATATTTGTATCACACTAAGGTGTGTTAAAGTCTATTAGTGGGTGACCAAGCACTTAATGTAATAAGTTGGTCTTATGTCTATATAATTAAGAACATAAATTTTTGAAATGGGGTTGAAACATTGGCCAAAGTATTAGAAATGAAGAATAATTTTGAGTGATTATTTTTAGAGTTACACTTGCAAATATTATGAGCTATCAAGCAGAGATTTATGGATTTGTGTTGTAATGCATCTCAGTGTGAGATTAAGATGCCATTATTATTATTATGTTGCTGAATTATAATAAATATTTGAGTTGTGTTGATGTAATTTATTACATATTTTACTATGTATTCTAAGGGCTGCATGTATAATATATCTCTTAATTAAGACCTTTAATTATGTATACACCATATGGTATTAGAGAAATATTTTAGTTACTATTAGTGATTATTAATTATACAATTTTGAGTACAATGATAAATTAGTTTGAAACATATTATAGAGAGTGTGTGTTGAGGAGAAGCTAAAAGTGAGTTTGTTGACCTAAATATTTAAGATCATCACATGCGTGCATGAGCATGCACGTGCGCGCACACATACACACAAATGAAATGGTAAACATAAGATGTTTATGTGGTATAATGGAAAGAGTAGGTGGAGTGTCAATACTTGCATATCTAGTTGGATTGATGAGATATATGAAAAACCAAATGGAGGCTATGGAGATAGTGCAACACCGAGGTATTGTGATAGTGGATGATGAAAGTGATAATGAAGTTGTAAAAGAAGTGCTAGAAGATGAGGACACATCATAAGTTTATGAACCTAGATATATATTATTTATATTTGTTGCAATAATACAAAGTAAACAAAAGCTATATTGTATAAGTTATTTTATAAGTTTGGATCACTAAGAAAAATAATTTGAGTATGAAAGTATGGAAGAATTGACTAGAAAAGGTTATGATCAAATACCACTACTATCCTCTATGGTTATATCTCAATGTATGTAGGAAAATAATAATTTGATGGCACAATCACATACATCTTCTTTAAATATACCTATATATAAAATTTTGACCTTTGGATATGTGCAGATGACCTGAGAATAACTTATTCAAAGTTGAAACCCTAATAGGGTTTAAAATAGCTAAAAATTTGTAAAATGAAAGGGGGGATTATAATGGGTTGATATGACCCAAATCACCCCCATGATGATTGATCATTACCTACATATCTAATAATTTAATTAGGTAAATCAAACCCATGTAGTTCTCCCACTTAGAGTTCTTTATGTAACAACAATCTTTTTATTATATGCATGCATCTAAAGACAACATGAATAATTGATAATACTTTGCTTGAATTAGATATAATAGGTTTTTGACTTGGATAAGGGATGATTAAAATAATTAGAATCGAATATGGGAAGACTAGGAAAGCTTTGATTAGTGTGTGATAGTATAAGTGTGCCCAAGTAGTGAAATTGCCATGTGATTTTCAAGTTGCCAAATAATAGACTAGGTGGCTTATATGTGACTTTATAATTGTATAAAAGTGGAAAACATCATTCTACATATACTAAAAATATGTACCGACCTATAAGGAAGGGTTTAAAACTGAAAAGAGACATTGTTGGGGAAATACAGATTGATTAGGCATCAGAGTTAGGATCGACTAGAGATCTAGACCCATTGGGGTCAATACTAACTTGTAATGATGACCCTTGAACTTATGTAAACCAATGTCCATATATATTATTATAGAGATTTATAGCAACTAAAAAAAATTATGTAGGTGTAAAATAAAAATATAGAAGGGATGGGCCTCTATAAGTGCTCATGATAGAGTGAGTGGTGGAAAAAGACCAATTTAAATATTCAAATCAATTAAAATAAAAGTGGGCCAAAATTAAAACTATAAATTATTAATGACCAAGTTAGAGTATTTATATTTTAATTACTAGAGTAAAATGCAAGATATACATGAGTGTGTACAACACACTTTGCCTTTGGGATAAAGTTGCAATCATGCAAGGTGTTCCATAATAAATATTATAATGATGTAAAATTAGTTTATATATATATATATATATATATATATATATATGAATTTTAAAATTAAAATATAACCTAAATTTGAAAATATTTTACATAACAAAGGATTACATCTATATATATGAAACCAATGTTGCTCTTATAAATTTTGCTTGAACATGATGGTTCATTAAATCATTAGAGAATTGGTACTTCCCATGAATCACTTGGATGGAATGGTTACTTAAAAACATAGTGAATTTATGGTGATCAACCCTAAATTTACTAAAAATTAGTAAATTGTAATTTTTGAAATATATGTATAGTATTTTGATGAACAATTTTTTTAGATTATTTTAGTATGACTATAAAAATAACCTAATAATTTTTAAAATAGAGTTGTTTTGACCCAAACATCAACAAAACAAATAAAAAATATAATAGAGGAAATCCTAATAGGAAATAAGAAAACAAAGGTCCAGGTTCACCAATATTTTTTTATCATAATTTGAAATTAATTATGTATTATTCTAATTAAAGATAAAATGTATTGAAAAATAGTAAAAACTATAAATAACTTTTAATGAGTATAATGAAAGTAAAATTACTAAAATGGACAAAGCTCAAATGAATGAAAGAAGCTAATTATGAAAACACAAAAAAGACTTATCTAATTTTTATCTGTTAGGTTGATCGTGTGTGATTGAGAGAAAATTGAATACGATCAACTTAGATTTATTACACATATGAAAATTAAATCAAAGTTTTCACTATTTGGGATAAAACTAGCTAGAAAAGGTTAGGATTGATTGCCACTACTATCCTTTATGGGTCGATATTGATCTCTATGTGAAAATAGGAATTTGATGGCAAAATCACCTATGTCTACTTAAAATACTTATTTGTACGAAAAATGATGTTCAATTGTGCATGGTTGACCTACAAATGACTTATTAAAATTAGAAACCCCATAGGGTTTGAAATAGATAAAAACCTATAAAAAAAGGGGGAGAGTAATGGACTGAGCTAACCCCAATCACCCCCATGATGATTGATCATTTCTTACATATCCACTATGCCAAGAAGTGAAATCAAACCCACATATTTCTCCCACCTATTAGTGCCTAAATCTTAGATAATCAATTTGTGCCCTATTTTCAAGGATGAGTGCTTGAGAGTTTAAATGTTTCCCTCTATTTACAATTGTTCACCTGGATCATCTGAATCATGCTTTTGCAATCAAGTTATGAAGACCTCATAATTTTAGTTTCAACTGATAATTAACATTTTTATGTTTCAATGGAATTATAGGGTCTATGGTGAAATCGAGATGAGAATCTAAAATAATTGACTAAGTCTAGTGTTTTAAATTTACAAAAGGTAAAGGAATGTAGTTTCAGAGGGGATTTTAATTAAAAATGCAAAATTACAAGTTTGAAAATTATGTTCAAAACTCTGAAGTCCTTGGCAGAGATTTTAAGGGAAAACACAATTTTGCATATTTACAATTTTTAAATAGCAAACAACATTCAAAGTTCCACCACTAACATAAAGGGAAGTTCATGTAGGGGTTTTAATGTCCAAGAAAAAATGTCGTAAGGCCCATGTCAAGGGTCAAAATACACATGTAGAAGTCTAAAATCCAAATGTGGTAGAGGTTTTCATGGCAAATGCATGGTAAATATTTTGAAACCAATGGTTATGCTATATGGGTTTTCAATTCCACATGGAATCTAAGTGATGAAGGGTTTAAGGTTAAACGATATGAGAATTGTCAATGAAGGCATCAATATGTAAAGTCCACATGGAAAATCAAAAGAATAAAACAATGTTTAAAGAAAAGAAAATCATTGACTTGGGAAATACGTGGGGGTTTGTAGAATTTTTAAAGCAAAAAATAACTTTTCACATTTGTAAACTTACAAATTGCAAGCCAATATCCACCCCCATCAATCAACATGGGAAAGAAAGTTAGCATGGGGCACAAATTTTTTAAAATGGCATAGTTTTTAAAGTCAAATTCAAATTTGCATTTTGAAAATTGCAAGTGGAGAGTAAAAGTCTCAGGGATTTTGAAGTAGAGAAACAAGTTCAAAAAGCAATTTTGTAAACTTGTAATAAGAAAGCTAATCTCCAAAACCCACAATAAAGGAGTTGTTGACCATGTGCTAGCAAAAAGGAGAGTCGGTGGAATTTTTAAGGGGAAATACAAATTTGATTTTCAAAGTTTCAATATGGAAGTATAATTACCAAGTCCACAACAAATATATTAAGCAGAAGTGCAACAATGAAATGTGAAGTACAAATTGTATTTTGTATACCAACCTCTAAAACCCATCGGTCAATGGGAGTCAAACATCCAAAGAAAATAATAACTATTGGGTGGAAATACAATGTGCATTTTCAAGTTTTGAAATTGAAAATCGTAAATGTGCACCAAATTTTTGGATTCCCACTAACTTGTAATGTTGTAGTTGAAGCCCAAAATCCCACCACTCCAAAAAGTGGAAAATTGCAAAAGGGAGCCAAAATCTTGCATGAGAAAAAAAAAGGTAAAAAATACACATAAGCATTATTAGGTTTGGTGGAAACCCTAAAATCAAAAAATAAAAATGTGAAAAAGCATGAAAAAACTCAAAAGGCAAAAAGGTAAAAACTAAGCTAAGTATTGCATTTTCAATATTTGACCTCCATGGATGAGAAAATTGTTAAAGGGGGTTTGAGACCAAGGTGGGCCATTGGAAACATATTGAAATGGGCATGGATCCTACATTTCCTCCATCATAACTAGAGTAGTCCAATTCCATCATTATATAGCAAAGGGAATTATTTGGCCTGCACAAGGAGGAGGGTAGTTGTGCACAAGTTTCTAGATGTGCTAATGATTAGTTAGATATAGGGAAAATTAGTTACACATGAAGATAAGAGTTTGTTTTGATCCAAAATGAATATTTTCTATCAAGCCCAAATACCTCAATATTTCTATCTAAGCATATCAAATTTAGTTTGAAAACTTAATCATTACATATAAAAGTAGTTACCATAAGGATTTCCTTGTAAAGCATGATCTTCCAGGTGTGTTCAAGGGCATTTTCCAACTGGGGCATATTAGAAGAATATTATGGGTGAGAGATTTATATAAGTAAAGAGGGTTTGTACCCTTTACAAATTTATTGTTAGGTTTTTGATTTTATAAGGTTTATGATATACAACTTTCCAAAAATCCACTATGTCTCTCTCTTTCTAAGGTGGTTGCACCTGTACAACCATTATAAAACTTTGAAAGCATAAAGTATATGTCTCCCTATTTGAGATGTGTCTATAATTGTTCTTTGACAACTAGCATTATAATCTTCCATTTTACCTTTAGTTGTCAGAAGTTTCTTTATAAATGAAGGTTGTAATGATATTTCCATTTGTCTTTAGTAGCTTGTATCTAATGTAAGAACATTTGCCTAGTTTATGTGACAACTCTTCCGGAGTGGACTATGCAAGTTTGGTTATGTTGTGGTCAGATTTATGTGTGTCAATAATCCCCTGGAGATTGAATTGTAGTATCCCTCTATGTGAACAAGTTACCCCTTAGGTCTTCTTACCCTAGTTCAGGTAGAGCTAGAAGTAGAAGGGAACTAATCATACCCTCTATTGGTCTCTTCTAGTCATTGTCTGCATTCAGTCCATCTAGATGCCAAACCCTTCTCTGACTATAATGAAATAAACTTGGGTTTCTCATCTATGTTTTCCTTCTTCTCAAGTGTACAAAGATGAATTCAAGAGGTGTATAACTTGGAACCAACTCTATACTGGTGCCATTGTCAGGGACCATCCTTGGAACCTATGTTTCCAGGGATTGAAAGATTTGATCAATTGACCTCTACTAAAATTATTATAAGGAACTGTTAATTTATTCATGTTTTAAAGTGATTTACCCTTTTGAACATGATCTAAATTTTCCCATGTCTTTATTCTTATATCTAATTAATAATTACAACAAATTATGATTTTATATTATATCACTAAATACTTTTAATCTATTATATTCTATAAGTTTTCTTCTAGTGGAAACTCCAACATTTTATCTAGTTTTTGAAAGATCAGTGCCCATTTTAAATATCATTTAGCTTTGATTTTTATCTTGTTTGAAAAGTTGGAAGGACTATGATCTTCCTTCAAAGGTGACTCATCAAAGAAACTTATCTCTGAGTTAAGTTTTCATCAAAAAATAAGGAGATAAATTTGGAGGTCAATTGAAAGACAAAGTTCTTTTGGAAAGGGTGTTTGGACTGTCAAAATTTTGGTACACCTAAACTTTTATTTGATGAACTTCATTGAATTGAAGATTATCATAACTCTCCTAATAAATCAGAACCTTATAGTCCTATTTACTACCCAACAGCTTCTCAATAAGCTATATCTCCTCCTAGGTTTGATCCCCCAAGTCCACCTCACTCACCCTCTCACATCCCTTTGTCATATGATATTGAGCCCACCATTAAACTAGTCATGAGGCATAGAGATTAGGAAGAGAATGAAAGTCTTGCATTTAGGATTCCTAGATTTAGACCTATTAATTTTGATGAGATGAAGGATTAACCCAATAAAGTTTCAAATGAAGTAAGGAACCCACTCCATAAGTTTCAAGGGAATAATGTAGTGATTGGTGAGAAAATTTGAGAGATTTTCACATTATCATTGAGTATTATGAGGTTAAGCATGAGTATGTTTACATTAAAATATTTGTGCACATGCTAGAAGAAGATGCATGTGAATGTTTCAATCCCATACCCCATGGATGCATATATTCATGGGAAGAAATGAATAATGTTTTCAAAATACAATATGGAGATAGAGTTGATCCTAGGTTCCTTCTTGCAGAATTTGAAAAATTAAGAACCCCACTGAGTATGTATAGTGTCTAAACACAAGGTTTAATAAGATAATGATGAGGTTACTTGATAATATTAGGCCTAGTTATACAACTTGATTGATTAAATATTGTTATGCATTTGATAAGAAGGCTGCATATTACTTGAGAGATAAGGCTCCCACAAATATAAGATTGGCATTTAATATGGCCATCCAAATTGAAATAAAATAAAGGTTGTGCGTGAACCTTTGAACAAAAGTGATAATTTGAAGTTGATTAATATTGAAAAATATAAGTCCAATAATAATTTTAACCTTGAGGAAACCATGAAAACCTTGGCAACTGTTGTCAATGAAATGTGATACAAGTTGGCTAGCGCTGAGAAGGGGATTCCTCATGGATCTTCTAGTCAAGAAAGAACTCAAAATCAGAATCAATCACAAGGGAGACCCTCTTTTCACATTATAGATATCAATATAGGGAAGAGACCTACCCAAAATGATAGAAATCAAAATAGAGGAGCTAGGAAGGAGGTTCTTGATTTGTTGAACGCCAGGGTTAAGGTTATAGATTATGATCTCAATATTGATTGGTGTGATAAATGTTTCCTCCCCCATCCTCCTTATGATACTATTGGATGAATTGATGAAGATGTGGAGTAACATGAGTTTACATCTAAATATGATGAGGTGTTGATGTTTGATTGTCAAATCTCCTAAACTAAAATGTGTACCTTTATAGAATTGTTGAGTGCTACCACCGTTGATCAATTTTGGAGTGAAATATAAAAAGTAAGTGTCCCAAATTTTGAATTAATTTATGATGTTAATATGACACAAACATATGAATTACCTGTTGGGGTTTTAGATTTACACCTTATCTGAGAAGGGGATTGTTTAGGTGCTCTACTCGAATCTAGACCAACATGGGATTGATCCTAGGTTGTGGGTATTTTAAAATTGGATCAAACCTTTGAAAAAGGATGGATTCCTTCTAGATATATCATGTAAACTAAAACTAACTAGGAAAAGGGAGAGATAGATGGGTAAAAAATCATAAAAACATGTAAAGGAGGTGATGCACCTGTAATGTGATTGTTTATCCACTCCATCTGAACTTCTAACAAACACTAATGAGATCGGATCAACAACTCCAAATGGTTGTTTATGCATTAGTATTTCATACAAAGGTTCACCAATGATAAAAACCTAAGGGAATTGATGGGGAGGCCTTATTTAAGGCACTAACCAGTCAATGTATCCACTTGCTAGCTTTAATCGAATGACATTTAACACTAAACATGACTTACAAAACAATATAATCTAGTAATTAGGTGATATTCAAGATTTGACAAGGGAGAGATTTCTACCACATGTGCAAATCAATCTAACATTAAAACACTATATCAGAATCATGAAATCTAAAAAGGAGTCCTTTATTTATCTCAAAAGGTTATAAAGATCAAATCTAGGCAGAGTCTAGTCATGCCCAAGAGAGGAATTATCACACTATTTTCAAGGCTTAGAAGCCTATATTTATAGAAAAAGAAGGAGAAATAGAAAACTATGTGTTGTAAAAGGACCAAATTATTATGATGGATTAACTCTAATTCGAGGATGCTGCTCATTGATCTTATCAAGAAGGCACAATTTTTAAGGCTTTGTATAAAAAATTAATGTTCTATGATCCTTATTTGGTGACCAGGTCATTTCCATGCTACTTCCACTTGATCTATTATTGGTGAGGACTAATCCCTTATGCCTTGGAATTAAAAGAGATTCTTGGTCTATTTTGAATGGATATATATAACTATTAATTAAGGTTATAATTAGGCACATATCTCTTTTTAGATTGAAAACTAATCATATTATTGGTTTTACTATAGCTCAGTACTTGGTCTCATCTTGAAAACCAAATGTCAACCTTTGACTAAAATAAGTCTAAAAGACCAATCTTGTCTTCAAGGACCTCTATGGATGATGTTTGGTCCTAAGATATTCACCCTAACTCAACCCTGATCATGTTTGAGATCTTCTTCCTTTATATTAGCTTACTCAGGTAAAAAAAATATCTCTTCAACCTCTGTCAAAAATCCCCTGGGCTTGATCTTGCTTATTGTTTGTCGATTACTGACTTGGACCTTTGACTTCTTTGACTTTGTTCACTCCATTGATCTTCTTGTGCATGGATGCATGTAATCCATTGATCTTCTACCAATTAAACGTGTTTATGCCACTTGTCCTTGACTCATTGTCTCCTTGGATTTACTGACTATTTTGACTCACACACGTTGTCTAATTAAGATGTATGAGTTCATGTACACCATAGATATCCATGGTCCCACTTTTATATCAATTATTACACTTTTTCAAATCATTGGTATGATTAAACACAAGCCTTTAATCTAGCTTAGACCCATCCTTTTGTTATGTCTTTTACTCTATTGGATCTTGGCTTGATTATCTCTTACCATTGGATTATGTCCAACTTGTACATCTTTAAAGGATTTAACCTAGGGACCTTTTGACTTGGTTGACTCTAGCACAGATCATTAGATGCTATGTGTTAGTATGAGGGCTCCCGTAGACTATTAGATCCTGACCAACTTCAAGCCTTTTAAGGAACTTTTGAACCCAAATGGTTACTTGCCTTGATTAAAATTGATGTTCATGATAACATCATTTGAAGTCTGCATTGACGTATTTGAAATTCTATAGACCATCAAATTTAAGATCATATGGATTTTTTTATTGTCTTTATTTTGACTCTTATGTGACTGTAATTCATTATTTGATCAACCTTTGACAATTTATATCTTGAAATGCAGGAATCATGGAGGGGCCAAATTTTTTAGAGATGTTCTTAAGGTCCAAAGGAACAAGCCCAATTGACCCATTGGTCTCAAAAGCCTTCTGAGTGATGATATAAAATGTTCAATTTGACTAGTCCATATTTAGTTCACATGATGTCTTAGAAACGTTCTAGCTTATTTGGTTAAGTATGGAAAACCTAAAAAAAAAACCCAGTAAGGCAACTTTGGACCTCAATATCTTTTGATGTGCTTTGGTGGAGGACTTGAAATTTGGTGCATAGTATCTAAGCACAAAAGGTAAGAAACCCATATGACTAATTTTCTCTAATTCATCTACATGTCTGAGATATGACCTCTATAAATTTCCTATTTAGATTCTATACTACTGTACTCAAATGTCAAGATGAACACAATGAGGAACTGGATGAACTCCATGCACTTTCATATCTATTATAATAGCTCTTAACACCTCATGGGGGATCTAAAACTTCTGTACCTATCCTTAAAAGATGAAAAATTACACTTTAAGTGGACTTAAAGTGTTTCAAAAGGTTTTCGAGCAAAACGATCTTCCTATTTTATCATTGGATCCTTCTCTCAATTAGGAACATTGCTCAGTCCTTGAAAGATCTATATGTAGGAAAAAAATGGCCAACATCTTTGGCAACATGGTTGGGTGGTATACCGGCTATGCTTGAATTCAAACCATATACATGAATTTGACTTATAATAGATAACACATCTATTCCATGACTTTAGAAAACCTTTTGATTTACGAAGACAAATGACTCCACCAAATAAGGATAGAAATTAAAAAAAGCAAGGAAACTAACCTAACAAAGTAAATGTCAAAATAAAGCATTTATCTGGGATAAAATATAAACAAACTAATCTAATTAACCATGAAAAAACATTATCCACTAGGATCAAAAGGGAAATTCATGAATTTGCACATTACAAAAGATGGCACAAGTTGTAAAGTAGGGGGTTTACTGAACATGACCTTTGAAGATGCACTCTTTTTTCCAATTATTTCTTTTAACATCTCCTAAAATGAGCCATTGATAGTAAACCAATCACCAACAAAAACAAATTCATCTTCCACTTCTAGATTTTCTTTATGTTGCTTGTCAATTATAACCTTGTCAAGTGAAATCTCATCTATGCATGATTTTTGGATGACTTTATCCTTATCAAATGTTTAAAGTTCATCCAACTATTCAAGGAGCTCTAAATATTCAAACCAAGATGCATCATGATCTTGAATAGGTGATTCTTGATTAAACTTTCCAATATCATGCTCTCTAATGGGAAACATATCTTTACAAAGTTCTTCAATCTCTTACAGAGATTCAAAATATAACTTCTAATCATCTTTTTGCTCTTCACTTTGATAAACCTAAATAGGATTAGCCTAAAATTTATCTTGATATTCCTCTAGTGGAGATACCTCAACATCATTTGTGACATCATCCTTATCGATTCCTCATAGATTTCCTCCATATCAGGACAATCCTTTTCCTACATATTTGAAGCATCTTCTTCAATATCAAATACAATCTTCGTTTCAACTTGGATTTCAAGTGGAGTATCAATGAATAAATCTTCATCATACACACTTGAAGCATCTTGTTCACATTGTTTAAGAAATTGATTTGAAGCAGTAACCTCTTTCTCTATTTCCCATAGAACAAGCCCCTCTTGAAGAAGGGAGATGGTGGGAGGGTAATGAAATTCATTTACTTGAAAGGAAGCATGAAGTAGATTAGGATCAAATTTTGGGATCTTTGGGGTAATTTAATCATGTAGGGGATCTTGAATAGGAGGGAAAGAGAAACTTTTGAGAACTTTTATATTCTGCTCTTTCCACTTAGCCATTACTTCATCAAGGTTTGAAACCTTTTTGTCTTCATGGAGAATGAGCTTGAGAGGTAAGTGGTGAATAAAGAGAACAATAATAATGATTATCCTCTTGAACAGACTCCTAAATAGGCATATGAATGGATTATGGAATAGGTTCTTGACTCCAACTAGGAATTTCCATTAGCTCACATTGAACATGGTCAAGAACTTTATGAGAATAAGGAACATAAGAAGGTTGGTAAGGAATACAAGAGGGTTCTTGAGACAACTAATCCAACTAAATTTATTTCCTCTCACAAGCCTTTTATTTTTATAATATAAATCTACAAAACTTAAGCCTTTCCTTTAGATCATTAGACACATTCTGAAAAAATTGTTCATTCACTTCCTCATAATGGCAATCTAAACATAATTTTCTTGCATATGCCAGAAATTTAAGCTTTATTCATCCATTCGGATTATATGGATCATGAAAAGGCTAGTATGATCCATCATAGGGATGATAAGGAGGTATAACATAGGGATTTCCTTCATACATAGCCATGAAAATAACATCATGACAGTGAAATGAAAATGAACTTACTTGGAAACTTTCTAGACTTTATAAGCAATTGCTTGATCTTGGAATCACCAAATTATTCATGAATAACACTACTACAACTAAAATTTCACCAATATAAGCTCTAATGGTGTCCATCAAGCATGCCAAAACTTTTGGGGTTCTAGATTTACACCCTAGCTGAGAAGGGGATTTTTCAAGGCCTTTGCTCGAATCTAGACCAACATGGGACTAATCCTAGGCTATGGGTATCTTAAAAGTGGATCAGACATCTGAAGAAGGCCAAATTACTTCTATATCTATCACCTAAACTAAAAATAACTAGGAAAAGGGAGAGAGAAATGGGTAACAAAGCATAAAAAAATAAAGGAGGTTATGCACCGGTAATGTGACTGTTCATCCACTCCATCTAAAATTCTAACAAACACTAATAAGATCATATCTATAACTCCAAATGGTTTTTTATGCATTAGTATTTCATGTAAAGGTTCATCAAATGATCAAAACCTAAGGGAATTTATGGGGATGCCTAGTTCAAGGTACTAACTAGTGACTTTATAGCTTTAATTTAATGATATATAATGCTAAACATGACCTACACAACAATATAATCTAGTAACTAGGTGATATTCAAGATTTGACAAGGGAGAGATTTCTACCACATATGAAAATTAATATAACATTAATACACTATACTAGAGTTATGAAATATGAAAAAGAGTCTTTTATTTATCTCAAGAGGTTACAAAGATCAAATCTAGGTAGATTTTAGTCATGCCTAAGAGAGGGATTATCAAGCTATTTTCAAGGATTAAAAGCCTATATTTATAGAAAAAGGAGAGAGATAAATGTGAGTTGGAAAAGGACCAACTATTTATGATGGATTAACACCAATTCAAGGATTGTTCTCATTGATATTATCAAAAAAGCACAATTTCAAAGGTTTTGTAAAATAATTTAATGCTCCATGATCCTCATCTGGCCACTAGGTCATCATCTTGAGGCTCCATGCTACTTTCACTTGATCTATTGATGCAGATTAATCCCTTATGCCTTGGAAATTAAATATATTCTTTTTCTATTTTGAATGGCTAGATGTACCTTTTTGTTAAGGTTGTAATTGAGTACAATTCTCTTTGTAGATTGAAAACCAATCATATTATCAATTTTCCTATAGCTCAATGTCTGGTCTCATCTTGAAAACCAAATGTTGACCTTTGACTAAAATAGGTATAAAATACCAATCTTATCTTCAAGGATATTTGATGATGATGTTTGGTCTTAAAATATTCACCCTGAATCGACCTAGATCATGCTCAAGCTTCATTTCCTTTGTATTAGCTCACCTGGGTCAAAAAAGCTATCTCCTTGACATCTATCAAAAATCCCTTGGGCTTGATCCTGCTTATTGGTTTTCAAATAATGACTTAGACCCTTGACTTCTTTGACCCTATTTTATCTATTGATCTACCTATGCACAAATGTCCACGAGCCATAAATCTTCCACAAATTTAACGTGCTTGTACCACTTGTCCTTGACTCATTAGGTCCTTAGATCTATTGCCTAGTTTGACTCATGTGCACCATCCAATCAAGATGTATGAATTTACATGCACCATAGATCTCCTTGGTCCCACTTTCCTATCAGTTCTTTCACTATATCATATCATTGGTATGATTTAATGTGGGCCCTTGATTTAGGTTGGACCCATCCTTTTATCAAGTCTCTTACTTCATTGGATCTTGGCTTGATTATCTCATACCATTGGATTATGTCCAACTTGTAGATCTTTAAAGGCTTTAACCTAGGGACCTTTTGACTTGGTTGAATCCAGCATAGATCATTAGATCCTATGTGTTAGTATGAGGGATCCTAAAAATCATTAGATCTTGACCAACTTTAAGCCTTGTAAGGACCTTTTGAACCCAAATGGTTACTTTATTTGATTAAAATTGGCATTCATGCTAATGTCTCTATGGACATATTTGACATTCCATAGACCATAAAATTTAAGCTCATATGAATTTTTGCAGTGTCTTTATTTTGACTCTCACACAACTGTCATTCATTATTTGATCAATCTTTGACAATTTATATCTTGAAACACAGGAATCATGGAGGGGCCAAATTTGTTGGAGATGTTCTTAAGGTACAAAGGAACAAACCCATGATGTCATGTGAACCAACTATGGACTAGTCAACTTGAAAATTGACCTACTAGTCTCAAAATCCTTTTGAATGAAGATATAAATTTTTTAAGTTGACTGGTCCATAGTTGGTTCACATGACATCCTGGTGATGTTCTAGCTTATTTGGATATGGAAAACCTAGAAAAAATGCTTGGGAAGGCAAATTTCAACCTCAATATATTTCAATTTTATTTGGTAGAGGACTTGAGATTTGTCACATAGGATCTTGGAACAAAAGGGAAGAAACCCATATGACCAATTTTCTTTAATTCATCTACATGTATGAGATATGGCATCTACAAATTACCTATTTAGATTTTTTGCCACTGTACTCAAATGTCAAGATGAACATGATGAGGAACCAGATGAACTCCATGCACTTTCATATCAATTCCAAGTAGTCTTAACACCTCATGGGGGCTTTATAACTTCTGGACCCATCCTTAGAAGATGACAAATTACATTATTAGTGGACTTAAAGTATTTCAAAAGGTTTGCAAGCAAGATGATCATCCTGTTTTATGATTGGATCCTTCTCTCAATCAGGAACATTGCTCATTCTTTGAAAGCTCTGTATGTAGGAAAAAAATTGCCAACATTACCTAATCACGAATTTGAATTTTTATGTTCCATGATGATTAAAAAGTATGATGGGGGAATTCCTTCAATTGAGGATAGGCAATTGATAATTAATACAATAGTTTCCCAAGAGAAATAATATAGTCTGAGAAGCAAGCAACAAGGTTATACTCCTCAAGAGACTACCCTGGTAGATCTAAGGGTAGGGGACAAACATAAGGAAGTTAATAAAATTAAAGAAGTCCCTATTCCTTCCAAACTAGCACCTATTTCCCAAATTGTCAAACAAGGAGGTGCTCCAGCTAAGAATAGAGAACCATTATTGTCTAGTATTCTTAAGGGTAAGAATGATGTAAGACAAAATCCACCCTTGAAAAATGTTGTTAGGAATGCTAGTTCATCCCATCTTGTTCCACATATAACTTTGAATGATGGCATTCCATCTGAAGGTGTTGTCACCTTTCCTCCAAATACTCTTCTTCCTTAGTACAATGTATGTGATATGGCTCAAGTATTGAGTCAACTAAAAATCACTATGTTGCTTGTTGAGTTATTATGAATACTTGAACATAGGAAGAGGGTATTTGAGTATGTGGAGTTTAGTTAGATCACCCCAAACAATCTTGGATGATGAAGAAGAGTATGATGAGGTTATTGAACCAAAACCAGATGTTTATTTGGAGATTTCATTAATAGAGAGTCGGCTAGATGTTGATCTTTTTACACTACCCTACTGTTTAATGGCTAATTATCCACAAATTTATATTTGATTCTAGAACCTCTTTCAATGTGATGCCCTTGGGTGTCCTTAATGAGCTTGGAGTAAAAATAAGATTAGTGTTTGGTAAGTGTTATGCTATGGATTTAAGAGAGGTACCAATTATTGGAAAAGGTAAGGGATTGGTAGTGCAGTTAACAATTCATCTACGTAAGTTTTTAAATATGGATATGGGAGTTGTGGACTACCCTCCCAAGTGGGGGATGTTTTTATCAATAAAATGGTATACCACTTTGGGTGGTAGTGTTCAGATGGACCTTTATTATGCCACCATTCCTTTGAAGGGTAAGATGGTCAAAATTCATAGAGAGCCCAAGATGTTGTATGTACTAGAAGATATAAAACATGCTTTGGATGAGGTATTGTACATTGATGTATAGATGGGTAAATTTGTTGGGAATGTAGATGTTGTTGAAAAATCTATTGTTCTTGATGTTGGGTTTGATAAGAAGGTAATGATGTTTGGAGAATGACTATTGATAGGGCTTGCTCTAATCTTGGAAATGGATCTTGTGTTGTCTTATATGCCCCTAATAAGAAATATTTTAGGTTATATTTAAATTTATCCTTTGAGTGCATGAATAATACTACTGAGTATGAAGCACTCTTTCTTGGTTTGAGAATTTCCCATGAACATGGAATTATAAGTCTAATTGTAAAGGGTGATTTCAAGTTAGTGATTAAGAAGGTCCACAATGCTTATTCCACTAAAATTAAATGGTTGAAATAATAAAAAAATGCTATATGGTATTTATTATAATTCTTTGATGCTTTCAATATTTGTTATCATGATAAAAGTCTCAACTAATAAGTTGATAGACTTATAGGGTTGGGTGCTCAGTTTGAAAGTGAAAATATGAAGCCTCATTGTTAGTATCAAGTGGAGGTGATTGTTAGACCTTCTATCCCAGATAATATTCATCATTATGAAATTTTTGATGATGATGATGATCAAATTAGGAGGTTTTTCAATTGTGAAGCTAAATTTCAAGATCATATTGTAGACTTAGAATCCATGGTTTAGACCTATTATGGGAAAAAAACTTTGTTTAGGAAGGATATTATTCAGCTAAAGATGAACACCATCCCAAGAGGATTGGTGAGTTTAGAGGCAATATATGATGGAGTGGACTGAATTAAAATTATAGATCTCTTTATCTCAAAATATGTAATTGAATGCAATATGGGTTCTCACAAACACCCAAGAAAGGTCTAGATGGGTACTCACTTAAGTGCAAAAGAGAATCAAGCCTACATGCAGCTATTTAAAAAGTACCAAGATTGTTTGTCTTAGTCTTATTCTAAACTGAAAGTGTACAGGGAAGATTTGTTTCAACATATCATCCCATTATAGCCTGACATCAAGCCTTTTAGGCAAAAGTAGAGACCTATCAATCCCATCTTCACCACCAAGATGTGGGAATATTTAAAGAAGCTAAGGGATGGTGGGATTATTCATCCCATCAAATACTCATCATGGGTGGAAAAATTAGCCCTTGTAAGAAAGAAAAATGGTGGCATCTTCTTGTGTATGGATTTATTAAATTTAAATAAAGCTTCTCTAAAGGATAATTACCCCTTCTTGATATGGATAATATATTGCAAAGTGTTATAGGATCAAAGATGTTATCCACATTGGACAGTTTCTTAGGGTATAACCTAGTTGTGGTAAAAGAATCTGAGGGACCCAAGATTGCATTTACAATGCCTTGGGGCATGTATGTTTATATGAGGATGCCTTTCAAGTTAATGAATGTTGATGCAACGTTTCAGAGAGCTATGTATGTTACTTTTGTAGGGGTAATTAACAAGTTTATTGCTATGTATCAAGATGAAATTAAAATATACTCCAAAAATAGAAAATAACATTTGGAGTATTTAGAGAAAGTGTTCCTTAGATGTAGGGAATTTGGAATTTACCCTAATCCTAAGAAATGTTAATTCAAAGTATAAAAGGACAAATTGTTGGGACACATAGTGTTTAAAGTTGGTGTCATGATAGACATTGAGAGGGTGAAATCCATTGACAAAGAGCCTATCTCGTATTCCAAGAAGGGAATTCAGTCCTTATTTGGATAAATCAACTTTGTCAAAAGGTTTGTGTCTAACTTTACAAAGATCACTCTACTTATTACTTATGTGTTAAAGAAAGACCAAACCATCAAGTGGGAGGAGAAGGCCATACATGATTTCAATGACATCAAGGGAGCTTTGAAGTGTAGTCCTATCTTTTCTAGTCCTGATTACACTAAAGAATTCCAAATATTCTCTTTTGCGTCATAAAGTATTGTAACTACTGTTCTATTGCAAAAAAATGATGATGGATACAAAAAACCCATATCTTTCTTCAGCAAAGCTATATAAGGATCTGAACTAAATTATACTATCATAGAAAAACAATATTTCACTCTCTTAAAGGCTATTAAAACACTTAGGCCCTACATTCTAAGTTTGAATATTGTTGCATATGTCCTGCATACAATGGTAAAAGACATCTTGACTCATAATGAAGTATCAATCAAGAGATGCGGGTGGGTTAACAAGATGCAAAAGTATGACATCAAGATCTAGATCACCAAGTTAGTGATAGGGATGGGCTTATCCAAGCTCATGGTTGAGACCAATTTGTAATTCATTGAGGTAAACATTGTTGTTTTTAATATTGATGATTATTTGAGTCAAATTAGCACATCTCCGTGGTATAAAGACATTGTTTATTACTTGTAAAGTCTAAATTATCCCCCTGATTTGGATAAGAATCAAAGGAGAATACTTAAACTTGTATCTCACAATTATCTCTTGACTGAAAGTGGACTGACATGGAATAATCTAGAGTGGGTTCTCCTAAGGTGCCTTGTAGAAGACAAAATTATTGATTTAATTGAATACTTTCATAGCGGGGTATGTGGTGGTCACTTTACACCTAAAGTCACAAATCATAAAATTATGAGAGCTAGTTATTGGTGTTCATCACTATTCAATGATGTTGTTTAAAAAGTAAGAAAGTGTGAGAAATGTCAGCACTTTGTTGGGAGGTTGAAAGCTTCTAGTTCTCTTCCCTTGCAACCTGTAACAATTAAAGGCCCTTTTAGACAATGGGGGATGAATTTAATTAGGGAGATAACTAATTATTCAAGAGATGGACATAGGTGGATATTTTTTGCAACTAAATACTTCACAAAATGTGTTGAAGTAGTCCCCACAAAGAAGGCCACACACCAAGAGATTATGGACTTTCTGTTGAATTAGATCATTTGTAGATTTGGTGTGCCTATCAAGGTAATTACTAATAATGCTATGAGTTTCAGAGCTATACCTTTGGTGGCATTCTTCAAATAATATGGAATCACATTAACTTACGCTTCCAACTACAACCTTCCAGGGAATGGGAAAGCAGAATCTAGTAACAAGAACTTGCTCAAGATTATTAGAAGAAATTTGGAAGCTAATAAGAAGTGGGGTGAATAGCTAAAATCTGCCTTATGGGATGATAGGATCACACCTAAGAGATCTACAGGGAAAATCCCTTTTGAGCTTATTTTTGGAGCTCAGGCTATTTTGCTTATGAATTTTTAATTGCCAACTTATCAATTCATGCAACAACTAGAAGAAGATGACGAAGTCAACCACTATGAAACCAGAATGAACCAGATTGTTGATCTTGATGAAAATAGAAGACAAGATCATGAGAGACACATCAAGTTCAAGGAAAGACTCAAAATAATATTTGAAAAGAAGATTACTCTGAGAATTTTTCAAGTAGGTGATTTGGTTTTACTTTGGGATAACAAATACGAGGAGAAAGGCAAGCATGGAAAAATTGATGCCTTATGGATGGGCTTTTATTTTATCGATTACAGAATTAGGAAACATGCCTTCTTCTTAAGAGACTTAGATGGTGAGTTACTAGAGCTGCCAGTTAATGGCATACACTTGAAACACTTCCTTGACTAAGACCTTATCTATGTAAAATAATGTACAATGTATAGTTTTGTTGTTTTGTTAACCCTCTGCATTGGGCCTTGTTTGCATAGTTTCTTTTGTTATTTTTAATCATGTATTCATTCTCAAATCCTCCCGATCTATTTTTGTTTATCTACCCTTATTCTATTGGGTCTCTGAAGGTGTTTATTAAGAAATTATCAAAAAAAGTGATTCTATGGCCCATGGAATCAGCACCTAGTCTTGTTTTATAGGGTTTTTTGCACCCTGCAAAGGGTGTACATCCCTAGGCGAGATCCATTATTATTGCACAAATCTAAACTGATCAATTTATGCCCTTTTTTTGAGAATGAGTGCTTGAAAGTTTAAATGTTTCACCCTATCTTCAAGTTTTCACCTAGGTCATCCAACTCCCATTTCTGCAATCAAGTTATGAAGACCCTATAATCCTGGTTTCGGTGAACAATTAACATTTTTATGTTTTCGTGGCATTACGGAGTCTATGGTGAAATTGAGCCAGGAAACTAAAAGAATTGACTAAGTCTAGTATTTTTCGTTTGAAAAATGAAAAAGAATGATGTTTTGATGAGGATTTTAGTTAAAAACACAAACTTGCAAGTTTGCAAATTGCATTCAAATCTCTAAAATCTGTAATAAAGATTTTAAAAGAATATGTAATTTTTCATATTTACAATTTGTAAATTACAAATGGAATTCAAAGTTTCACTACCAACATCAAGGAGAGTTCGCATTAGGGTTTGAATGTCCAAGTGAAAATGTCTTAAGGCCCATGTCAAGGGTCAAAATGCCCATTGAAAGTCTAAAATCCAAATGTGGTGGAGGTTTTCAAGGCAAAAGCATGGTGAATATTTTTAAAACAATGGTTATGTTCTACGGGTTTTCAATTCCACATGGAATTCGAGTGGAAAAGGGTTTAAGGTTAAACTCTATGAAACTTCTCAATGAAGGCATCGATATGTAAATTCCACACGGAAAATCAAAATAACAAAACAAAGTTTTTAAAAATAAAAGCGTCGACTTGGGAAACACATGGGGGTTGGCAGAATTTTTAAAGCAAAAAACCCATCGATGAAACAAAAACGAAATGCAAGTTCGCCGCAGACATATCCAGCGGAAGTGTAAAAATGAAATGCAAATTTTGAAGTGTAAATTACAATTTACATGCTAACCTCTAAAACCCATCGATGAAACAAAAATGCACGATGGTTTAAAATTTCCATTGGGGGCAAAAGCAGACGTGGCACGCGTCATGGTTTTGATAAGCAGTGACTTGAAGGCAATACACCAGGTGCAGCTACATGAATGAATCCAAGAATATGATAGAAGTAAACAGAAGGTGCTATAGGTATGTCAAAGGCACCAGGGGAGTGTATCGAAGTCGACGCTAAGTATAGACCATCTTCCTGTAATGGCTTCCCCAACTGATATTCCACAGGAGTAATTGCCCTGACTTCTACACAGCTCAAATACCATAATGTTAGCACCTATGACTCCTTTTTTTCATGTCCCATCCTCGCAATTGGGCTTATTCAGGATCTGCCTCCATTAAGCAACTGGTCATACTTAAAAAAACTGTTTCTAAGGAACGGTAGGTAGTTGAAGGGAATAAATGATACGTCACATTTAGAACAGCTCAAAATATTTGTCTTGTGTAATTTTGAAAACTTAATAAGGTTTCCAAACCTCAGATCAATCCAATCCTTGTCAAGTCTGAATATATCAGGATGCATAAATATTAGAAGCCTAACAGGAGTTGAAGGGTTGAGATCATTGGAAACATTCCAATAGGATGGATCCGATGTATCTATTTTGGAACTTTTCCAGATGATTGGTGTGGCTATGCCTGTCTACAGGACTTGAGCATTGATGCAATTGGTAGTTCCATTAATGGTTAGAATATGAAACAGTGGATTATTGTCTGACCGATGATAACTTCAAGGATATACCTTTTTCCTGCTGAAGAGAGCAACCAATCATTGTAGGAGATAATTTGGAAGCTTTATAGACTATAATTGACATAGATCCATGGCGGAGATGCAAGTTTGTTTTGCAATTGCAAATTGTAATATGCAAACAAATTTCTGAAGCCCACCGTGCATATTGATTTAGAGAACTTACAGAAATGTCTTAAAATCACATAGGTTGACGTGCCTGCCACATGGAAGACATGATCAAAGGCAAGTAGACATTCTATGTGGGAATATAACACCAAAATGCAATATGCAAATTGAAAATTATAATATGCATTTCAAGATTTGAAACCCCAGCAGGGGTCAAACATCCAAACCAAAGAGGAACTATTGGGTGGAAATACAACGTGCATTTGCAAGTTTAGAAATTGCAAATGATAAATATGAACCGAACATATAGATTCGGCCAACTTACAAAGTTATAGTTGAATCCCAACACCCTGTCAGACCAAAAAGTGGAAAATTACAAAAAGGAGCCAAAATCCTGAATGAGATAAAATAAGGTAAAAAATGCATATAAAAATTATTAGGTTTGGTGGAAACCCTAAAAAGTTAAAGAGGAAAATGTAAAAAATCATGGGCAAACTCAAAAGGCAAAAAGGTAAAAATTAAGCTAAGTGTTACATTTTCAATATTTGACTTTCAAGGATGAGAAAATTATTACAGGGGCTTTGAGATCAAGGTAGGCCATTAGAAACATATTCAAATGGCCATGAATCCTATATTGCCTCCATCACAGTAAGAGTAGTCTGATGCCATTATTAAAGCAAGGGGAATTATTTGGCTTGCACAAGGAGGGGGGCAATTATCTACAAGTTTTTAGCTATACAAATGATTAGTTGGATATAGGGAAAATTAGTTACACATGAAGACAAGAGTTTGTTTTACTCTAGAATGAATATTCTCCCTCAAGACCAATTGCCTCAATATTTTTATCCAAGCATATCAAAGTTCATTTGAAAACTTCATCATTACATGGACAAGCAGTTACTAGAATGTTTTCCTTGAAAAACATGAGCTTTCAGGGATGATCAAGGGCATCATCTAGTTGGGACATCTCAAAATAATATTTTGAGTGAGAGATTTGTATAACTAAAGAGGGTTTGTCCCCTTTGTAAGGTTGTTGTTAGGTTGTTGATTTTCTAGGGTTTATGTTATCCAACTTTTATAAAATTCACTATGTGTGTTTTGTCTCTCTTGCTAAGGTGGTTACACTTGTACATCCATTAAAAACCTTTGAGAGCATAATGTATATGTTTCCCCTATTTTAAGAGCAAATACACCATGTTTTTAACCATTGTTATGCATTCCAAATATTATGTATGTGATATTTATTTTCAAGTTAATGAAAACATTTGTGAGTTTTGTTGTATCTTGTCAATGAAGTGCAATAATATATTCTTCATACTATGTTGATTGGGTATTTAGTTTTATGTCTATCAATGGTAGTTATTCTGGTCATGAATCTAGATTGCAAATTCCTTTTTGCATTGTGATTTTGGAGCATTTTATTGATAGCATTTAAGGACATCTTGGACTTATGGATTTGATAGCATAAGGTGCCTAAATTTTCATTTGTAGTGTATGCTTTGGAGAATTAGGGCTCATTTTATTATTTGCATTGGATTGGCACCAATGAATGTAAATTATTCTTGATGTTTCTCTTTAGCTTGTTTACTTAATCTTTTGCATACTATAATGAATAGTAGCATGACTGTTAGAAGGAGTTCCATGTGTTGAAAGCAACCACCACAACCCACTTTTATATCTACCTAGTTCATCCCACCCTATCCTACCCTACAAATAATACATGTTGTTTACTATTATAAGTGTTATTGCTTATAGATGCATGAATATTGCATATTTGAGATGTATCTATAATTGTTCTTTGAAAAATAGCATTATAATCTTCTATTTGGCTTTTAACTATCATATTTTTATTTAGAAATGAAGGTTGCAATCATATTTCCATCTATCTTTAGTAGCTTTTGTCTGATCGAAGAGCATTTGCCTAGTCTATGTGACAACTCTTCTTGAATGCATTGTGAAAATTTGGTTATGTTGTGGTCAAATTTGTGTGTGCTAACAATCCCTTGGATATTGAACTATAACATCCCTCCATATGATAAAGCTACCCGTTAGATCCTCTCACCTTTGTGTAGGTAGATCTAGAAGTAGTAAGGAACTAACCATACCCTCTATTAGTATCTTCCAGTCATTGTTTACATTCAATCCATCTGGATGTTAAATGCATCCATAGATATAATGATATAAACTCAAGTTTATCATCTACATTTTTCATCTTCTCATATGTGCAAATCTGAATGTAAAAGGTGTACAACTGGGAACCAATACCACCTAGAATGTTTTATACGATAGTGTTCATTTTTCTACATGTGTACATCTAGAGATGGATTGAATACTTGATGATTCTTTGCTTGACTAAGATAAAATAAGCTTGTGACTTAGCTAAGGGACACTTCAAATTATTAGAATAAAATTTAGGAAGAATACAAAATATTTTACTAGTGTGCAGTAGTATAAATACTCCCAAGTAGTGAAATTTTCAAGTGATTTCAAAATTTCCAAATAGAATAATAGGTTACTTAGATGCAACCTTATACCAATCCAAAAAACCTCATTTTACCTATAATAAAAATTCATTCGAACATGTAAGGAAGGGTTTAACATTAATAAGGAATAATTTTTGGTAAAGGAAAAATTGACTAGGCTTAAGTGTCAAGATCAATTGGCGATATAGATGCATTTGGGTCAATGATGAACAAGAATGGTGACACTTGAACTTAGGAAATTATATGTTCATAAACATTCTTAGAGATATTTTTATAAGTTAAGAACAATTTTGTAGGTGTAAAACAAAAACTTATAAGGGATTGACCCATCGATACTTAGTATAGAGTGAGGTGGTGAAATATGACCAATTTAAGTGTTCAAGTCAATTAAAGTTAAAGTGGACCAAAAGTGACATTATCAAGTATTCACAAATAAAATTTAGGGACTACAAGTTATTAATGGGATGCCAAACTCTTATGATTGAACAATGTTTAGTAAGTTTTCAGATTGGTAGATTAAAATATGAGGTTTAATCTAATATAATACCTTTGGATGTTTACCATATTTTACATGGAAGGAAATGGTCATTTGACTACATGGCAGTACATGATGGTTGCAAAAATACATATACATTATGAAAGGATGGAGTAACACATAAATTGATTATTTTTATGCACAAGTTTCCAAATGTTTTGATTATTTTAAGATAAGAGTTCCTAAAAGAGGTGAAATAATTGATCCCATTCATACATTGACTTCTAAGCTAGTGAAAATTAATTAAAGTGTAGCAACTGAAGAGATACTTGCATGCAATGTAAAAATGATATTGAGTGAGTTTGAGGAGTTTTTGCCTATTTTAAATAATACCTATAACATACTTTAGTGAGAAGCTAAATGATGTGAAGAACAAATATTTTGTGTATGACTAAGATTTCTATACACAATTGTGTAAGTTCTAAATAAATGGAGACATTATTTATTTTCTAAGGAATTTTATTGAATATAAACCATAAAGTATTATAATTAATTATTTTTCATAATAAATTGAATCAAATACATAAATCGGTTTAAATTCATATAGAGGTATTCATCTTTACTGAAACATATGATTTCAAAATCAAATAGAGTGGTAGATGCATTGAGTCATAGAATTATTTTTTTGAATGAACTGAGAGTGAAAGTCATAGGATTTGATCTTATGAAGGACTGATATGTAAAAGATGAATTATTTTAGGAAACTTGGAAAGCATGTGTAGAACAAGTGAATGAAGATAGATAACATGATTATATTATTTTGTTCGAGATGGATTTTGTTTGAAGAAGTGAGATTATGTATATCAATAGGTTCAATGTGTAAAATGTTGATAAAGGAAAAACATAGTGGAGATTTGGGTAAGTGTATAAAGTTGGGAGGGGGGTGAAGAGGAAGTTTTGTTCACAAACACATGATTTTAGTAAAAACATACATGTTTTTGTGATTCAAGATCAATTATAGCCAAACCTATAATGCATATGTGCAAAAATGTATATGTCCTATAATGTGTACACAATACTATTGTGTTATAATATGAAATGGTTTGAATTAGGGTAAGTTTAAAAATTAAAAGAAAGGTTGTGTTTACTAAAAATAAATTTTACGTATAAATAATTTAAATTTATTTTAGTAAATATAATAAATAATGGTCAATTTGCATCTTTTAGAACTAGTCTCATAGATTCATGAATTACAATTTAAAATATAGTTTCTAAAAATCTAGTATAGTCAATACTTATTTATTTTAAGATTCCAATATTGAAAGGTATAAATTTTGCAACTTATGTCCATTTTGCTAAAACATATAGTCATTTTTAAGGTTATGAGGCCTTTTGGATTGCTTCTTGACATTAATAGGAGATAAAAGTTTGTCAAAATTTAAATTTATAAATCAATGCACACCCAAACATCCATTTATATTAATTTTAATTATGATTAGGTCTCTTATAAACCAAAATTGACTCAAAAACATGATAATAATTTGTGACTAGGGTAAATAGGTAAAATTTGGGGCATATTTATTTGAGGTCAATCCAATTCAATTTGAATTCATGTCAAAGTGGTGTGAATGGAGAAATATATGTCAAATTGGTGACCCACACACACCCAATTCCCCATTTATGTTGACTTTACTTGCAATTAGGTCAATTATAGGTCAAAAGTGACATAATAACACCATATCCACTTGTGACCATAGTAAATACAAGGTCTTTTTGGCATAGTTTTTCATAAACACCCTATTTCTCTTTGAATTAAGGCCAAAAAGGTCTAATTTTGGTAACATAAGTTGCATTATAATCCTTGCATATCCAACCACCCATTTATGCTAATTTTAATTGTAATTAATTATCTTATAGGTCAAAAGAAATACAACAACACCATATCTACTTGAAATTAAGGAAATGTAAATAATTTTGGTCATGTTTGTGTAAGATTACCCTATTTCACTTCAAATTCAAGTAAAAGTGGTGTTATTGGGGAAGCATAAGATTCATTGGTGACTCCTACACACCTAACCATCCTTTAATGTTGATTTTATTTATGATTAAATCCATTATAAGCCAAAAATGACATAACAACACCATATCCACTTGTGATTAGGATAAATGTAGATGATTTGAGGTATATTTGTGTGTGATCACTTAATATCACTTTAAATTTAAGCCAAAGTTGTATGATTGGGGCAATGTGGGTCACACTAGTGACCTATACAAACCCTATCATCCATTTATGTCATTTATATTTGAGATTTTTAGGATTATAGGCCAAAATTAACACAAACACATAGTAGGAATTTGTGACTAGGGGGAATGTAGATAATTTGGGACACATTCATACATGATCACCTAAATTCACTTGGAATTCAAATTGGTCAAAGTGGTGTGATTAAGGAAAATTAATTCATATTGGTGACAAAATCACCCCTAACCACCCATTTCTACTTATTTTACTCATGATTATGTCCTTTATAGGCCATTAAAAACAAAAAAATAACATATCCACTTACAATAACAAAAAATGGATAATTATGGGCACACTTGTGTACAATGACCCCTATTCACTTTGAATCAAGATAAAATGATGTGATTAGGGAAATGTAGGTCGAATTGGTGACTGACACAAACCAAACCACTACTTTATGTTAATATAATTTTCTATCAGGTCCATTTTATGCAAAAAATAGATAAAAATATGATATCCACATGTGATAAGGATAAACACGAATATTTTTTCACACATTTATGCAAAATCACCCCAATCCAACTTGAAGTTAGGCCAAAGTGGTGTGATTTGGGTAACATAGGTTGTATTGGTTACCCACACACACACACAACCATCCATTTATACCATTTTTACTTATGATTATGGTGTTTAAAGGCCAACAATAGCACAACACCATATATCCATTTGCAACCTAGTAAAATATAGATAATTTGGAGTAAATTCATGCATGATCACCTAAATTTAATTAGAATTCATGATAAATTGGTGTGATTAGGGAAATTTAATTTGTATTATTGACCAATGCACACCCAACCACTCAATTATGTTGAATTTTTATGTTATATTCCTTAGAGACCAATAAAAACACAAAAATACCATATCCACTTGTGAAGAGGGAAATATGAAATTATTTTGGAATATTTATGCACAATCAAACCAATTCACTTTGAATTTAGGAAAAATTGGTGTAATTGGGCAACACATATTGCATTGGTGATCTACACACACATAATCACACCTTTATGTTGATTTTACTTGTGATTAGGTCCATCATAAGCCAAACTCCATGCAATAACATCATATCCACTTATGACTAGGAAAATTTTAGATACTTTGGGTAACATTTCTATTTTATGATCATAACTCACATCAAATGGAAGCCAAAGTGGTTGCATTGAGGAAAAAAGGTCACATTGGTTGCCTATACACACCCAGTCACATCTTTATGTTGATTTCACTTGTGATTAGATGCCTTATATGATAGAATACACACAACAACACCATATCCAATCAATTTACTAAAATCACACCAATTTACCTTGAATTTGAAGTGAATTGAGGTAATATTGCATATATGTGCCTAAAATTATCTTTATATCCCCTGGTTACAAGTGGATATGGTGGTGTTATGATAATTTTAGCCTATAAAGGACCTAATCAAAAGTAAAATTAATATAAAAGGTGGTTGGATGTGTGAAAGTCAACAATAAAACCTATGTTACCCAAATCACACTAGTTTGTCCTACATTTGAAGTGAACTGGCATGATCATGCATAAATGTGCCCTAAATTATCTGCATTCACCCTTGACACATGGATATGGTATTGTTATGTAACTTTTAGATTATAATGGACCAAATCTTAAGTAAAACAAGGATGTGAATTAGTTATTTATGGGACCTATATTATTTGAATCACACTAATTAAACCTTAATGAGAAGTGAATTGGGTTGATCATGCATGTTTGTTTCCCAAATTGTCTACGTTTTCCCTAGTCACACATGGGTTTGGTGTTGTGTTTATTTTTTCACATAATACCTCTAATCATAAATAAAAATGGCATAAATTAGTGGTTTGGTGTTCTTGGGTCACCAATACAATCTATGTTAATCCAAACACACAAATTCAACTTAAATTGAAATTGAATTATGGTGATCAATCATACATGTACCTAAAAGTATACACATTCTCCCTTGTTGTTAGTGGATATGGTGTTCTTGTTTTAATTTTGGCCCATAATGGAACCAATCACAATTAAAATCAACATAAATGGGTGATTAGGTGTGCATGACTCATAATGTTATTTATAATTACTCAAATTTGGTCATGAATACTTGATATTCCTAGCTTTGGTACACTTTACTTTAATTTAATTGAGAATATAATCTGGACCTATTTCACTACCTCAATTTATTAGAAGTACCTATATAGACCTAACCCTTTATATGTTGCTATCTTATGATGTTATTAATTACAAAAAAACTTTGTAATCATATCTACATACATCCCAAATTCTTAATTTCAAATGTTACCCTTCATACAAAATCAACCAATATGGGTTAGTAATGGCAATTGGTCTTGACCCCTATGGGTCGATCATATACCTTCACTAAGCAATGACTATTTTTCAAATTTAAACCCTCATTTATAAGTTTGTTTATACTTTAAGCATGGATAGCTTAAGGTTTTCCCCTTTTGGATTGATATAAAGGTACATCTAAGTCACCTACTTTAACACTTGATAATCACATAGAAAATTCAATATTGAGGGATACTTACACCATTACACATTGAAAAAGATTCCCTATTATTTTCAAATATGATTCTAATCATTTGAATCAATTTTAAGCCAAGTCAAGAGTCTATTATATCTAAGTCAATAAAATAATTATTAATTATTCAAGCCATATATAGATGAATACATTTAATCAAATGAGTACAAACAAATCATTTTAAGTGGGATAACTAGATGGACTTGATTTACCTCTTTAGATTATTTGATACTTAGGAAATGATTAATTATCATTGGGGTGATTGCAGTTAGTTCAACCCATTACATTCACCCCATTTTTTACAAATTTTTAGCTATTATAAATCTTAACAAAATTTTTACTTTAAATAAGTCATTTGGAGGTCATTCACGTGCACTCAAAGGTTAAATTTATACAAACACATATTTTTAGGAGGTGTAAGCCACTATGACCTAATTTCACTGATTTCCCATAGAGAAAAAAATTGATAAGTACAGGACAATAATGGAAATTGATCGTGTCCCCTTCTAGTCAATATTGACCTTGAGTAGTTACTATCATAGTTCCTATGACACATTTAAAATACATTTTATTTTATTATTTCCATTCATCTTCAAACACACACATTCAACATAGAGGTGTAAAACACCTAAGTATTATTGTGTTGTTTATCATTATCCTTCTTTCATTCAATTTCATTTATCTATTTAAGTACTTCACTTTCATTTGATAGTTTCAATTTAGTTTATAACATTTTCTACAATTCTATTAATTTTATTTTAATTAGAGTTAAGACACAAATTAGTTATAAATTTTGATAAAACATATTAGTGAACCTATATATTTCTTGAACATTGGCAAACCTTATATTACTCTTAGGGTTTCAACCTTATTTATGGAATTTTAAAATGTTATATTAGGGTTTCTTATCTGATTTCTAATTTCCCATTATCTTCAACACAAATTAGAATTTTATATTTTTTCCCTAGAATTTAACTCTCATTTTCGTATTAGGGCTTATCTTCCCACTTGTTTGGATTATATATGATCCATAATGAATCTATTTTTAAAATTATTCTACTTTTTATATTTGTTGAGTGGATAAAAAAATTATTTTTGTTTGGAAAAATATTTTACCTATATTATGGAGTTTATAATTTACTATTTTAAAAAAATGGCCTAGGAAATGAAAGGTGTATCTATTTTCAATCTGATTTTTGGGTTCATTCTATCTAATGATTCTAATAAAAAACCTATCTTATATTAAAATATATATAACATATCTCTTGGAGTGGTATATTATTTATTGTGCACATCATATAATGACTATATAGGTTATTCTTGGTGTATACTTTATAATTCAAGTAATGATTATTCTAATTGCATGGTGCCAACTAGAAATAGTCAATATATTTGATAATCATGTAATAAATTTGGGAACACTAATTTATAATAAAATCAAGTTTGTAATAAATCATAATACATCTTTTATGTCTATGAAATCTTATGTGATTAATCCTATAGTGAAAAATGAAGGTAACTGACATGTCCTCACTCAACCACATCCACCTCCCACACATCCTCTTTATAATGTTTGTATGCATATTCAATCATATATACTTATGGATTATTCTTGTGAAGACCATGAAGATAAAATAGACTCTATGAAGATTTCACAAAAGAAAAAATCAATATTTTAGTTCAAGGATCATAATACTTAAAAATAAGATCACATATAAAAGGAATCTAGACTATGATAGTATTAATGATATATATACATCTACATCTATCAATTTTTTCCCCTTAAAATTTATCATCTGAAGTATGGGTTTGAAAGCAACATGCATCTACAACTATTGACTCAAAAAGTATGTGAAATGATAATAAGATTTTAAGTGAGATTCTATGAGAATTTATTCAAAATAATTTGATCACATTACCTCCTATGCATCCTCTAAATATAATTAAAAACTATTGTGTAGATCGTATAATGCATGGGAATGATACATATACTTATTGGTCTTTAAATAATACAATACAAAGTATCATTGATAATGTTGATCCTATAATAGAAACATCAATCAATAAACCCACTCACACTATGATTACATTTCTTATGGAATAAGTACAAGTAGAAAAATGATAATTTTAGAAAAAGAAAGGTTGTATAAATAGAAAAATTAAAGAAAGAAAAGCTTCAAATGAAAAAATTAGATAAATAAAGGTTTAAAAAAAAAATATATGAAAAATCAAGGCTACCCAAAAAATACAAAAGAAATAATTAAATAAGTAAAAATAGTAAGTTGGAAAAAATAAACCAATAAAAGAATAATTATTAAAAGAGAAATTGTGAAAACAAGCTTAAGCTAAGAAATAAAGTATCTTTACAAAGGGGTTCCTAATAAATGAGGTTAAAAATCAAGATGTACCTATAAAAGGTAATTTTACAAGTATAGGTTTAAAATAATTAACCAAAAAACAATCATCATATTTAAAATATTTGATTCTTAACCCCTTGATAGATGGAAAGAAATGTGCCAATGTTGTGATCAATAACCCTATTTCCTTGAATATTTGTAGCATGGGACTTCTAAAATTTCTTGGATATGATAAAAAATAGTTGAATAAGACTATTTCATTTCAATCATTTATTATATCTATTGAGCTTCCTTTTAAAATTGGTCCAAAAACATGTGTAGTGGTATTTAACATATGTCTTTATTTAGGCTAATATAATAGTGAATTAGGAATATCATGGATGAGAGAAATAATAGAAACATTGGGTAAATATCATGAGTATGTCACTTTTGAACATGAAAATGAAATGGTTATTATTTCAAGAGAATAAAAATATATAAATAAAGAAGAGATAAAGTAAAATATTTCATTAGTTACCATTCTAATGAAGACATCCAATACCATCCCAACAATAAAAATGATAAAACACATGTAGCAAAGAAAAATAAATATAAAATGTGAAGTTGGTTATAGTTTACCCTCTTGAATATTATTTTCCACTTTCTAGATATAAATACTCCAACATAGTTATCTAAGTTTTCATTTTCCATTTATCTTGTTATTTTCATAGTCTGGATTGAGTACACTACATTTTCCATCATAGACAATATCAATTAGTAATAGTCAATATTGATCAATAATAATTAAGAATGAATGCCATTATTGACCTAAACTAGTCAATTCATTCTTATATAATTTGACATAGTCAAATACAAATTTGATCAAATAGAGCCTTGATACATCCAATTTTTTTAATATTACACTTAGTTTTAGTATACACAACAATACTGATTCATTCAAAATATTTTTTTTATGTGTTATATTACTCATACATGTGCATTTCATACTTTACCAAGTGTACATTTAATGAGACGAGGATGTAAAACCATTCCTCCACATATCTATTCTATCTCCCACATGGTTTTTAGTTACATGAACATATCCAGTGGGATCATCTCACTCATACATGTTCATGTCATCATATTCAATGTGTACTTTAATCAACACATGTTTTATATTATTTATATCTCTTCCTTTTCTTCTAATTTTTATCGCATGATTACTTAATCTCTTTTTTTTTGAGTTGAAAAATTCTAAAATTACAAAAAAATAGAACATTTAAAATATATTAAAAATTAAAAATTAGGACTGGATCATGATTAGACATCTACATCACTAACACATGATATTTATCTTATGATTGGTAAATAGCATATTATTTTTCTATCACACATGAATTTAATGAATATTTATGAGTGTTACATAGGACATCTAATTTTACATGTACTAATACGTTTGATTTTTCTCTACCCAATGGCCATGCAAAAGTGGGGGCATATTATCTAAAAGTTATAATATTTACATGTGTTACCATTATATAACTCATATACTATTGAGATATATACTTTTTACCAATGTCTCACTAAAATATCTATCTTACATTCTATACATGGATATATTGTTTTATAGGATATGAACACATTACAAATACATGATGTAGACTATATTTATATATTCATGCTACTTTTATCTTGTTACTTGTACTTATTATATTAGACTTTGTTTGTCTATTTTTTTTGGCACTGCTTCCTTATGTAAAAATTACTTGAACATCTTTATGAGATATTTGATATGGTATGTGAAACATTTGAACAGGTGCATTGCTCATAGCCCTTGGCCCTATGTTTTGTGTGAAATTTAAACATGTCCATTGCTTGTAGTCTTTCATCCTATGTTTCATAATAAATTTGAACATGTCCCTTGTTTGAGATATTATTTATGTTATTTTCATGTTTCCCTTGGATTTATATGTGTAATATTTTACTATGAAACATTTAAACATGTACCTTTTATGTGGCCCTTGGCCTTACTATTTGACATTACACTTGTTGTATATGTGAGCTTGTTTAGCTTGTTAAGTTTGATATGTGTCATGATCCATATAATGCACTAGATATTTCATAATATCCTTATATTAAAACTAGTATTATGGTATTCATTGATACATTTATCTATTTATTATAGTTTAGGCATTTCCTTATATTTTTTATACATGATTTTAATGATACATATCTTACTATGTTGACATATATTTTCACATATGCTATAATATTCAATGATTACATCTTGATATGCATGATACAATTAATTTTTATTTTGAGATGAGTGAATTTTATGATACATACCAATTGTCACCAAATATTTCACCCTAGAGGAGTTTGTTCAAGTCTATTCTAAGATTTGGGCAACATTGGAATGCCTATAGGCTTGTGGGTGTAGACACCTAAATCTAGTCACTGATAACCTTCAATCAGGGTTTTGACCAATTTCCACCCAAAATGCATAATTTGGCCTAAAAACACTAAAACATGATAAGTGATGTGAAACTGATATATTCAAGTGCCAATTTTGGCCATTGTATCCCTAAATGGGGAAATGTAATTTATGGGCCAACTAACTTTAATATAATCATTTTGAGTCAAAATGTCAATTTTGTACCTCGGTGCTCTAGATTGCTCTTTTATATCAAATATTCTACACAAGACATAGGCCTTTGTTATTTTTTTGGTAACATCCTAAATGGGAATACGGTTCCAATGCATCTGATAGTGACTTCTAATTCCAATCTAGTCAAATTTTAGAGCAATAACAAGGCATTATGATCAATTTGGGTACTTTGTGAATAAAAAGCTTAATCATGCTTAAGAGCTAATTAACTCAAATCAAGGCCTAATTAATAATTACATTGAAACTTTTTGAATACTTGTTTTTAGAAATGAATATTGAATATTACATCATCAGGTGACCTCATTTCTTGGGAAGATGTCTCTAGGCCATAAATGCCACATATATCAGGATTCATGCCCTCCATGCCTCATCAATACCTTCCATGATGGATTCCATGACTATTAATTTCCTCTTCTTCCAATGTCATGATGAGGATAATTAAAAAATTAATTCCAAAAATTTAATTAATCCTCAACCACACATCTCAATCTTAGGATGGACGGTTCATGTTGATTATAGACATTTTCAAAAATCTATAAATAAGAGGCCTTACCACATCATTTCAAAGACATAATAATACAAAGTTATAATGCAAGATTGGTTCTAAAAGCTTCATAAAACTAGTGGTACCATGCCAAATTGATTCTAAGACAAGTCAAGCCATAAGCCAAAGGTACCAAGGAGAGATGTAGGTATCCAAGCTTCCATTGCCAAGGACTTCATGAGCACAAAACTGAGTAAGCCACTACTATAAAGGCATTTGGATCATCAAAGGAAGGTGAAGGAATACTTGTATTTTATTCCTTAATTTTTATTTGTCATTTGTTTTTGTTAACTAAACTCTCCCTAGTGTCTAGGCCTAGAGATATTATGCTATTAGTGTGTTTATTTCATTTTATTTTCATTTTGAAACTAATACCATACTAACCATCCTATCTTGAGTAAAATTCCTAGATCACATAATGACACGTAGTTAGTTTATATTTATTATAGTTATAGACATACATGATCTTTTAATTCTTTGAGAAGATGTTACTGTGCTTATAGCTTGTAGTGCCTTCTCAAATAGGGGTAAACTGTAGACACCTAAATCTAGCCATCAATAACCTCCAATCAAGATTTTGACCAATTTCCACCCGAAATGCACAATTTGGCCTAAAAATAATAAAACATGCTAAATGATGTGAAACTGACATATTCAAGAGCCAATTTTAGCTAGGATATCCCTAAATGGAGTAATGCAATTTATAGGCCATCTAACTTTGATCAAATTATTTTGAGTCAAAATGTCAATTTTGCACCTAGGTGATCTGGATTGCTCTTTTTTGTCAAATCTTCTACACAAGACATGGGCCTTTGTTATTTATTATTGGTAACATCCTAAATGGGAATATGGTTCCAATGCATCTGATAATGACTTCCAATTCTAATATAGTCAAATTTTAGACTAATAACAAAGCATTCTAATCAATTTGGGTAATTTGTGCATAAAGTGCTTAATAATGCTTAAGAGATAATTAACCCAAATCAAGGCCTAATTAATAATTCCATAGAAACTTGTTGAATACTTTTTTTTAGAAATGAATATTTAATATCTACATCATTAGATGACCTCGTTACTTAGGAAGACATCCCTAGGCCATAAATGCCACAAATATCAAGATTCATGCCCTCCATGCCTCATCAATGCCTTCCATGATGCCCTCCATGCCTCTTAATTTCCCCTTCTTCTAATGTCATGATGATGATAATTACAAAATTAATTTCAAAAATTGAATTAATTCTCAACCTCACATCTCAGTCTCAGGATGGATGGTTCAAGTTGATTTTAGACATTTGCAAAAATTTATAAATATGAGGCCTTACCACATCATTTCTAAGACATGAGAATGCAATCTTATAATCTATGATTGGTTATAAAAGCTTCATGAAACTATTGTTAACATGCCAATTTGATTCCAAGCCAAGCTAAGCCATAAGCTAAAGGTTCCAAGGAGAGATGGAGGTAGCTAATCTTCCATTGCAAAGGACTTCATGAGCACAAAACCAAGCAGGCCACTACTACAAAGGCATTTGGAGCATCCAAGGAAGGTGAATTTTTTTGTGTTTTATTCCTTACTTTTTAGTTGTGTTTGTCATTTATTTTTTTTAACTAAGCTCTTATTAGTGTTTAGGCCTAGAGATGTTATGCTATTAGTGTGTTTCTTTCATTTTTTTTATTTTGGAAATAACACCATACTAACAATCCACTCTTGAGTCAAATTCCTAGATTCACATAATGGCATGTCTAATGGGACCAAACTCATCTCACACTTGAAAAATATCATTTTTCAACTTAAAAATATTCATTTGGACCCTTAAAACTCTTGAAAATTGATTTTCTAATTTTATTTTGTTGTTTTTGTTTGCCATAGTTTTACATAGTAATCAATATCGGCTAGTAAGAATGACATCGGTTGTATAACTTAACCAACATTGGTTAGAAAAAATAACTTCAATTGTATACCTATTATCAGTCACATTAGTATAACTAATGTCAGTTAGATAACTGATATCAATTAGAAAATCTAACCATCATCGGTTATATGAATTGACTCCGGTCACTGTGTTTTTCTTAAAACACATACCCAAGAGATCTTTTTCTAAAGTTTATTTTTTCAAACTAAAAAGAATTTTAAAGCTAAAGGACATGCTGACATTTTTTCTATAGGACCAAGCTTGACATTTGACAAAAACATGTTTGGATCACCTTTTGCATGCTTAAAAATCAATTAAGAACCTTGTTTTTGTGTTTAATAAAGAATTTTTTAGATGTTTATGGTGAATTTTTTCAAAGTTTGCAAATAAGATGAAGGGGTCAAATGAACACCATAAAATATTTTATTTGGGCTTAAAATTAAACACACTTGTCAATTTTTGCTTGAAATAGTTGTTTAGTTAGATTTTGTTTGGCAAAAAGAGGAATGTTGTGTGTATGCTCTTCCATTTGTCCCCTTTAGGGAAAACTTGGAATCAAAAGCACCATTCCTATTTCAAATAGCCTAGTCCAAGGCTTAGAAATAAATTTGTCCAAATCACTCCCCAAAAACTTGTCAAAGTTTGGGTGACCTTGAAAATGACCCTAAAGTCTTTCTACTTTCATGCTTTCTTTATTTTTATGCAAAATTGGCTTACGAGGGGGACTTCATCACCTTCCATGGGTTCTTTAGGGAAGATTTGACCCAGGGTTTCACCTCACAACATTGACTTCATTTGGTTCTTAAATTGGAGTTACACAAGGGATGTAGTGGCACTTTGGACATTGTACTACACTAAGCGAATAACAGGATGTAGTGGTTGTAAAAAAGACTAGACCTTTTGCAACAAGCCAAATGATATGAACCCAAAATATGTGCTTTTATTTTTCATTATTTGGTTTGAAAATTATTGTGTAATTGATTCCCCTAGATTATTTGGAAACTTGTTGGATCTTAGACAAATCGCCACTTACCATAGAAGTATTGTTGGTGTAAGGTGTGCCTCAAGGTCCATGTCACAATACTATCATTTGAGAGAAGGGGGGTGTGAAAAACATACTATATAATGTTCATTTACTTTTGGATGAACACTTTAAATCCTTTGAAATGATGTATATTAATGGATTCCAACAATACCAAGAAACTTTGTCAGTTTAGGATCTAAGAGTGATTAATTGGTTAGTCTTGTCCTAGATTAGAGTCTTGTTTGAAGTCAAAACTTGGTGTAAACAAATAATCCAAACCAAACACATAGTCCTAATTTTCCTTTGAACAAAGAGGCGTTATGATGCCTATGTGAGATTATCAATTTACCTTGTTCAAAAGTTCATCAAAATCTTGAGAGTCATATCATCCACTTTGGCATACTTATGTTGCCCAATTGAGTCTAGACCTTTACCAAAGTTTTTTTAAGTCCTTCACTTATAATATAAATTCAAAATTACACCTTTATAAGTTTATAGGGTTGTTGTGTTAAGTGGGTTCATCATTTTGCACTAAACTTGAGGGAACTTAGGTTTATTTTCCAATTTGGGTTGAAGGTCGTTTAAGACTCACAATCATTGTCATCACTTGATAGAATTAAGCCATTTTATGCTAAACACTTGCACTTTGTGTTGAGTTGTGGAGCTAAAAGCTTCACCAGATGAGTGGATCCTGAAGTTGCTAGATTTACACAGTCACCGACGACGGCAAGGAGTTTGAGTTGTGGAGCTAAAAGCTTCACCAGATGAGCGGATGCTGAAGTTGCTGGATTTACACAGTCGCTAATGATGGCAAGGAGTTGATCAGTAGCTACTGATGTCGATTATGTATCAGCTGACATCGGTCATGTGTAGATAGATAGGGACCGATGTTAGTCACCTGTGTGTCTAGAAAGTCTATTTTTGAGGATGGAACAGATTGTTTGCATGACTAGTTTAGCTGTTAGTTGTAAGTCTGCATTACTATTTTTGGCAGGACTATTTTAAGCCTTTGATTAGGAGGTGTATCTAATGGTTGTGAATGCATTACTCATGATCCCTAATCTTATATAATAGGGATAGATCTTCATAGCTTGAATATATATGTGTAAAAAAAAGAACAGTACAAGACATATTGTATATGTGTGTATCAATCTAGAGCGTTGGAATTGATTGAGAGAACTCTTGAGGGAAAGAGATCTGTACATCTGAGAGGTGTGAGAATAAAGTGTGATTTTTCTTCATTGTCTTTCCTTATGGAAGAGTTTAATACAAGTTTTTAGGGTGGTTTCTTGTATCTCTTATTCTTTGCTGTTTCTGATTCTAGTTGCCTTCAATTCTGATTTTATTCTATGTTTAATTGCTTACATAAAAGTAATCAAGTTTGTTGGTTGATCCCCAACAAGTGGTATCAGAGCTCAAGTTGACTAACAGGTGTTTCAGATCTAGTTAGTGTTTGTTGATTATAGGTCACTCACAGGGGTTTTTGTTTGAGTGGGAGAAGCAATGGCAAAAAAAAGTAAATTGAGAATGGAGAAGTTTAATGGCAAGAATTACCAATTATGGAGAATGTAGATAGAAGATTATCTGTATCAGAAAGATCTATACTTACCATTGGGTGGGGTTGATAGAAAGCCCATAGATATGGAAGATGAAGAATGGGAAGTTCTTGATAGAAAGGCTCTTAGATCTATAAGATTGAGTCTGGCATCTATTGTGATTTCTAACTTGTCACAGGCAAAGACAACGGTAGAGTTAATGACTACTTTAGCAAATTTATATGAAAAACCCTCAGCTTCAAATAATGTATATCTTATGAAGCATTTATTTAATTTGCAAATGCAGGAAGGTGGATCTGTATCTAATCATCTTAATGATTTCCATGGAATTGTAAATCAATTAAATTCAATCAAAATAGTTTTTGATGAGGAAATTAAGGCTCTTTTAATATTATTCTCTTTACCTGAAAGTTGGCATAGTTTAGTAATGGTAGTTAGTAATACTGCATCTGCTACAAATATCTTGAAAGTTGATGATGTTGTTAGTGTAATCCTGAATGAAGAGACTCGTAAAAAAAGCACAGGGAAATCATCAGGTAATGCTTTAAGTATTGAAAGCAGGGGAAGGAAAAGAGAGAAGAGCAAGCAAGGGAGATCAAGGTCTAAGTCAAAGATGAGCAATAGATCCAAATCTAGAAATGGAAAAAGAAGGATAACCTGCTAGAATTATGGAAAGAGAGGACATGTAAAGAAAGATTGTTGGTTGAAGGTTAATGAAGAGAAACAGTATGAAGGTAATGAAGAATCAAAAGTTGTAGGTATTGTTGCACAAGATGCTCTTTCACTTTCTTTGCATAATAAAATAGAATCTTGGGTTTTAGATTTTGGGGCCTCTTTCCATGCTACCCCAAATAGAGAATTTTTTAATGATTATGTCCAGGGAGATTTTGGAAAAGTTTATTTAGGGGATGATGAGCCTTGTAAAATTGTTGGTAAAGGAAAAGTGTAGCTGAAATTATAGAATGGAAACACATGGGTGTTGAAAGATGTCATGCATGTCCCAGCCTTGAAGCGAAATTTGATTTCTATAAGAAAGTTGGGTGATGAGGGTTATACAGTAACTCTCACAGCAGAATCTTGGAAGGTTACCAAGGGTGCACTTGTACTAGTCAGGGGTAAGAGAGTAGGTACTCTCTATTTATGTAATTGTATTACTGATTATTCTCCTTCTGTATTATCTATTTCAGATGTGGATGCAAAGTTGTGGCATTGTAGGCTCAGCCACATGAGTGAGAAGGGAATGACTATTCTTAAGTCAAAAGGTAAGCTTTTAGATTTGAAAAGCATAGATCTAGATTTTTGTGAGCATTGTGTTTTTGAAAAATAGAAGAGAGTAAGATTTATCAAAATTGGGTCAACAAAGAGGAAGCACAAGTTGGAGCTTGTTCACACAGATGTGTGGGGACCAGCTTAGGTAGCTTCTATTGGAGGATCACAGTATTATGTTACTTTCATTGATGATGCTACAAGAAAGGTATGGGTCTATTGCATAAAGAATAAATTTGATGTTTTTGACACTTTTAAGATTTAGAAAGCTATGGTTGAGAATGAAATAGGTAGGAGATTGAAATGCCTTAGATCTGACAATGGTGGTGAGTACTACAGTAATAAGTTTAGAAGTTATTGTTATATGAATGGAATACACAGGCAAAGGATGATTCCAAGGACACCTCAATAAAATGGAGTTGTTAAAAGGATGAACAGAACAATATTGGAGCGTGTATGGAGTATGAGGTTGCATGTTAGTTTGCCTTTATGGTTTTGGGCAGAAGCTGTAGATACTATAGTTTACCTGATTAATAGAGGACCCTCTATGGCTTTGGATGGTGGAATTCTAGAAGAGGTGTGGATAGGTAAAAAGGTAGATCTTTCATTTCTAAGAGTTTTTGGTTTTGAAGCTTTTGTGCACATTGATAAAGAAAATAGAAAGAAGCTGGATGCTAAGTCTATGAGGTGAACATTTATTGGTTATGGCTCTGGAAATTTTGGATTATGATTTTGGAATTTACAAACTAAAAAAATAATTAGGAGCCGTGATGTTGTTTTCAATGAAAAAGTGATGTATAGTGATCAGCTTAAGATGCTAAAGAATTTTGAGCAAGGCCATGAAGATTTGGATGAGGTGACGATCCAAAATGAGCTCACGAGAAAGAATAATCTCAGACAGGAAAATAGAGAGACCGATGTTGGTCAGGAAGGAACCGATGTCAGCAATCTAGGAACTAACATTAGTCAGACAGTGACCGACGTCAGTCATGTGGAACCGATGTCGGTCAGAAACATGCCTAGAGATGACTGAGATTGGTCACTGTCAGAGAATTTGGGCAGACAGCAAGCAAAAAATGAGTCTCAGATGCCCATCAGGAGGTCAGCAAGGGTAAGTAAACCTCTAATTTGATATTTCCCTTCATTATTCTATTTATTGCTTACCGATGGTGGAGAACTAGAGAGTTTTGATGAAGCAATACAGGTGGAATCCAAGAATCAGTGGGAGCTAGTCATGAATGAGGAAATTGATTCCTTGAAAGAGAACCAAACATGGGATTTGGTTGAGTTGCCAGCAGGAAAGAGAACACTGAAAAATAGATGGATCTATAGATTGAAGGAAGGAGAGAATGGATAGATGAGATATAAGGCTAGGTTGGTAGTGAAGGGATTTGCACAGAAACCAGGTATTGATTTTGGTGAATTTTTTTCTCCTATAGTTAAAATGACTTCTATTCGGACTGTATTGTCTTTAGTTGCTATTGAGGATTTGCATCTTGAGTAGCTTGATGTTAAAACAATGTTTCTTCATGGAGATTTGGATGAAGAAATATATATGGATCAGCCAAAAAGATTTGAGGTCAAAGGTAAGGAGAAACTTGTATGCAGATTGAAGAAAAGCTTGTATGGTCTCAAGCAAGCTCTTAGACAATGGTATTTGAGATTTGACAGGTTTATGATTGAGCATGGCTATAGTAGATGTCAATCTAATCATTGTGTATATTTTAAGAGATTGGATAATGGTAGATATATTATCTTGTTGCTGTATGTAGATGATACGCTAGTTGCAGGTTCACACATGCAGGATATTTTTGAGCTTAAGGTAAAATTAGCTCACACATTTGCCATGAAGGATTTGGGAGTAGCAAAGAAAATCCTTGGCATGAGTATCAAGAGGGACAGGAAAAATCATAGGTTGATTCTATCTCAAGAGGATTATGTGAACAAGGTGTTGGAGAGGTTCAATATGCAGGATGCAAAACCAGTAAGTACACCTATGACTAGACACTTCAAGTTGAGTAAAGAATAGTGTCCTAATTCACATGATGAGGTAGAGTACATGAGTAGAGTTCCATATGCTTCTGTAGTTGGGAGCTTAATGTATGCAATGGTATGTACTAGACCAAATATTACCCAAGAAGTGGGAGTTGTCAATAAGTATATGGCCAATCCAGGAAAGGAGCACTGGAAAGTAGTTCAATGGATTCTCAGATATCTGAGAGGGACCAATAGTAGGCATTTGTGCTATGGAGGGTCAAACACTTCTCTACATGGTTATGTAGATTCAGATATGGCAGGTGATTTGGATGGCAGGAGAAGCACCACAGGATATTTGTTCACTATTGGTGGAATGACGGTTAGCTAGATTTCAAAGTTGCACAAGGTTGTTGCCTTTTCTACTATAGAGGTAGAATAAATTGCAGTTATAGAGGCTAGCAAAGAGATGATATGGATGACATGGTTCATGGAAGAGTTGGGAAAGGAACAAGAGAGTTGTAGATTATATAGTGATAGTCAAAGTGTAATTCATTTGGCTAAGAATTCAGCCTTTCATTCAAGAACCAAACATATATAACTTAGGTACCACTTCATAAGATAGGTATTGGAGGATGGTGAGTTGAAGTTAGAAAAGATCCATATAGATAAGAACCCTACTGATATGTTAACAAAGCTGATAACAAAGGAGAAGTTGAATCTTCATTCAACTTTTGTTGGTCTTCAAGATTGAGTTTGAAGATGGAGAAGCTAGAAGATGTTGCTGTACAGGTACTGGTGCAACTGTTTATCTCCAAGTGGGAGATTTTTGAGTTGTGGAGCTAAAAGCTTCTCCAGATGAGCAGATGTTGAAGTTACTAGATTTACACAGTCACTAACGATGGTAAGGAGTCGACCAGTAGCTACCGATGTCGGTTATGTATCGACTGACATCAGTCATGTGCAGACATGCAGGGACTGACGTTGGTCACATATGCATCTAGAAAGTCTATTTTCGAGGATGGAACAGATTGTTTGCATGATTAGTTTAGCTATTAGTTGTAATTCTATGTTTTTATTTTTGGTAGGACTATTTTAAGCCTTTGATTAGGAGGTGTATCTAATGGTTGTGAATGCATTGCTCATGATCCCTAATCTTATATAATAGGGATAGATCTTCATAGCTTGAATATATATGTGTAAAATAAAGAATAGTACAAGACATATTGTATATGTGTGTATCAATCCAGGGTGTTGGAATTGATTGAGAGAACTCTTGAGGGAAAGAGATCTGTACATCTGAGAGGTGTGAGAAGAAAGTGTGATTTTTCTTCATTGTATTTCCTTCTGGAAGAGTTTAATACAAGTTTTTAAGGTGGTTTCTTGTATCTCTTATTCTTTGTTGTTTCTTATTCTAGTTGCTTTCAATTCTGGTTTAATTTCATGTTTAATTGCTTACATACAAGTAATCAAGTTTGTTGGTTGATCCCCAACACTTTGAGTCTATGCACCAAAACATTTTGAGTCAATAAAAGTAGGTTTATGTTGTCAAAATTATGGGAAAATGTCTTTGACTTAGAAAGTTTTTTAAACAAACTTTTTTATCACACCTTTTAGGTAGTATAACATCATTACTTTGCCCAAATTTTTTTGAGTATTGTTTCATAGACCCTCTTGAATAAAGTTTCAAATTTGTTCCTATGTTTTTAGACCAATCCAAGTGTACTTTTGTGATATTTTGTCTAAAACAGTTATACTATTCACTTTTTTCTAGCTTGTTTATCAAAAGAACCAAGTTTTATACCATTTTTTGTGAAAAAAATAAACTATTTCTAAAGTTCCTTTTGTTTCATACCTTATACCTTGTTAATAAATTTCATGTCCAAGAATCAAATGCCTAGTGTTTGTTAGAAGTGTTTGAAATCCATTAGATTAAAAATTTCATCTATTTCAAAGTCTAGCTTTTGACACCATTTGGCCAAGAGTCCTAGTGCATGCCTTGTTTGAGCCTATATTTTGATGCCGCATCTGGCCAAAAGACCTAGAAAATTTTAAATTCATAGATTAGACTAATTTGAAACACTTTGACCTTATATTTTAGCATTTTGACTTTTAGTCCATTTAATTGCTTATCATTATGTGAACATTGAAACATTAGATACTTCATGCTAGCTTATTTCCTCATAAATCTTTGCATAAACCTTTTGATCCTTTTGAAAAATATAGACCAAATAAAATCATCTATTTTAGACATTTTCTTTTTAGAGTTTGTAAAACTCTTTGAATTTTTATTGTAAAACATTGACTATGGATCCTGACATGTATTCCTACACTCATAGTGGACTCAGGTATAATCCAATGATTAGTAATGTAGTTGTATAGGAAGAAATGGTACAAAACCCCTCTGTAGATAGTATTATTTATGAGATGGATTTTTATCCCTCTTATAATACTCAATCAGGGGCACAAAGCCAAGATCCATTAGCTAACTATCTGGTTAACACACCACCTTATTCAAAACAAGACCAAGAACAAACCGCACAATACCTAACTACAATACCCACAGTGGATGAGCCAATTATTCACCATTAATATTATACTAATACGTTTTCCACATATGATCCATTTTTATTTGAGTGACATTTGTTAGAGAAAAAAAAAATGGTTAGATCCATAGAGGTAGGGGCCAAGTTTCTAATAAACTTCCCTTATGAAAATTTACCAAGTCTAGTAAGAGTGCCCCACAATATCATTTATGATCAATAGGCTTCTTCTATAAATCCTATGGATCTAGTCCAAACAATGTACCAAGATCCTTATATATATATATATATATATATATATAATCAAGGCAAAAATATCATGGAAGATCACTTTAGCCAAATGCAAACATCATATCAAACATACTTGAATCTAGAACATGGTTTCAATTAGATGAACATGGTAAGTAAGCCTCTCACTGACTTAGTAACATGAGTGTTAATAGAGTTAACTGGATAAGAGAATCCAAAATCAAACCCATTTGTATAAACCACTTCTATAGATAACTTGATGCATATGCCCATTATTGAAGAAATGTCTTTAGCCTTGACACAAAATAATGAACCAAATGTAGTGGACAATGTGTAAAAATGTGCAATCTTGATCAAATTGGTATTAATGTGAAAAAAATTAGCCAATAACATGTGCCTATAGTTAATCCTATGAATAGGTCAGCATGCTAGGGAATAAGAGTTTCTACACCCCAATCTCAATTGGCTACTTCCTCAAGTGTATAACCTATGGAATTAGGTAATCAAACAATAACTAATATCACACCTCAATTGTAGAATGTGATGAACCCTAATCCTCCTCAATAGGTAATTATTAGTATTCCACAAAAATAGGCACAATCTAGTATATCAATGCAACAAAAGAAAAATACATTGCCACCTCAATCAAGGGCAACAAATGTTCTACCTCACCAAGTAATGATGAATATATCTCTTCAATTGTAGACTAATATGCCAATCCAAAACCAAGCAATGACTAGTCAACAACATGCAAATATGGGTCAATGACAGATGACAAATCTACAAGTTTCTTTCACTTCCTCATAGGGATTCATATAACACAGATGTTCCCATGATTCTTAGGTACCTACTAGATAATCATTGGTTCAAAATGTGCTACAAATCTAGAGATAGGGTCTTGATCCATAGGTTCCCACTTAATAGCAAGGTTTGAGTAGTCGGTAGCATGTCTCTTTTCAACCACAATATGCACATTATATTTATATACCTTTGTCCCAACCACAAAATCCTCTAATTCAAACCTTTATCACCAACCCAAGCTAGAATATCACACAACCAAGTGTGCAATTTCAAGTACATCCTAATCCATGTATGCATATTCCTGGTCCATTCTCCAATGAAACCAATATACCCCAATAGGTATCTCCATCATACCATGGTCAAAGTGTCCCACTTTTGAGCTCCCAACCATCTACTCAAACCAATATTCTCCCTCAAACCAATGTTTCTTCTAGTTTCATATCCCAAGAATTGTAACAAATGAAAGATGCAATTGCTACCATTCAGGGTGGGAAACAAACTAAAAAGTTTAAATTAGATGACATATGTTCTTATCCATTCAACATGGAGTATTTTTAGATACCATTTTTTCTAGGATACAAACCACTGAAATTTGATAAATACAAAGGGAAAGGTGACCCTAAGGCTCATTTGATCGAATTATTTATCACATGTCAACCAATGACATATAGAAAAATATACATTTTGTTGTTGTTTCTAAGGAGCTTGGCTAGAAAAACATTGGAGTGATTTTTAAAATTTCCCAAAAACTCAATAATGGATTTTGATGATCTTTTTGATAAGTTTGTGCAACACTTTTCCTATAATCTCGAGCATGAGATTTCATTAGTGGACTGAATGCAAGCAAAGAAAAAAGATAATGAGAGTTTTGTAAATTATTTACAGTGATGGATATCCCTTGTAAGCCATTTCACCCATAGTTTACCAGATAAACAATTAGCCATTGTGTTTAACAAAAAATTTCATAGTGAGATAGCTTATCATTTAGAATTATGTGCACATACTTTCAAGGAAATCATTGATAAAGGTTTGTTGATCAAATAGGTGCTTATAAATAAAGGAGTCATCAATCTTGATTCAACTAATCAAAATCAAGGTACCAATCAAATAAATAACCAACATCAACATCCCACTCAAGCATCAACATCACAACTGACACATGCCAATAACCAAGAAAGACCAACGCAATTCAACCGCAATAGGAATGTTGTGGGAAATGAAGTAACTGAATCCTATCATGTACAAATAGTGCAACCATCATCTGCACCACCTTTTCAACTTACTCTTACCTATCAACCTCTCCAAACAATACCACAAGCACAATAACCAAGACCTACATAACAAATATAGTAATAATTACCATTACAAACCCCTCCTCCTAGGAGAACCGTGCCTGCACATTGTGTCTTTAGTGACCTAGGATAACCTATTGAGTCTATATTTTACAATATTTCTACCACTAATCTAGTTATTTGGCCTATACCAAATTATTATCTACAAGGCATTCCTTATCCTGATTGGTATCATGAAAATGAATTTTATGACTATCATCAGGTTAATAGACATAACTACAAAGATGTGTGCAAATCAAGAATTTAATTGAGAATATGTTAGAGAATGGGGACATAACATTAGATAATGGTGATTACACTTCCAAACAAACTCTTAGTATTTATCAAAACCCATTTCCTTGACATAATAATTAGCAGTAGAAAAATAATCAATAATAACAACAATAACAATGGCCAGTATAGTAGCAAAATCGATAGTATCAAAATCAAAGGCCAAACCAATAGAATCAACAAAATCAATAGTAGAACCCACAATGATAAAAAATAGACAAAACCAAGGTCAAAATGGTAAAAACCATCAAAATTATCATGCAGTTGCACATGACTACAACAAGGTTGTAGGTCATATTGCAGGGGGTGGCATTAATACCATCTCCATTAATCCTAGACCAAGAACTAATCAGAGTAGACCATTGCTAAAATATAACATTCAGCCAAATTACATGGATAAACCTTCTTTGACCTAAGAATTCATACAAGTAAACCAACAAACTAGGACTTCCCCTTTTGGACCTTATATCGACAACTCATCCTTGCCATGTGACCACATAAAAGTACACTAACAACTTAGACTTATCCTATCTAGTCCCACACCATTCCCAACATTGATTAGCAATAATGGTATAGTATTAAATCCCATTTGTGTAATCATAAATTAGAGGTCAAAAATTACTATCCCAAGCCCATAACCATCTAAAAATATGCCTATCATCTAGCCAACTATTCAACCTCAACATAAACCATTCATTACTGACCAAGACAAAATGTTTGATATTATGGAACAATTACAAATGACACTAGCACAAATTTTTATTTTAGATTTGTTGTGAACATCAATAATGCACAAGAACATATTGAATAAGTTTTTGACCCAATCCATTATTGCTAGTGACATATCCCCTAATAAATTTCAAGATTTGGTTGGACACCTAGCTCTAGCCCAACAAGTCACATTCAACCAAAGAGATATGTCTTCTCTTAGCCACTCTATAATAATCCAATAGACATAGAATTTTATATAGAATGGCATAAAGTGAATTGTGTCCTTGTAGACAATGGATCTAGCCTCAATATAATGCCTCTAAACCTCATCAAGCTTCTTAGGTACATAATAGCAGATCTCCAGCTAAAAATAATAACTATCAAAGCCTATGATAACTAGGAAAGAGAATCACAAGGCACTATTAGTTTACTAGTTATCATTGGGCCTTTGACCCATGATAGACTTTGTCATGTGCTTGATCTTGAGTTATCATAAAATATGCTTCTAGGCAAACCTTGGTTACATGAGATTTGTGCCATCCCATCAACACTGCACCAATTTGTCAATTTTTCCCACTAAGGGATGGAAGTGGATATTCCAGGAGATTTACACCCTTATGAACATTGAAAACATCTTGAGGCCAAATTTCAAAGCTACAATTATCAGTATGCATGAATCTAAGCTCCAAACATGATAAAATAAAGGCTATACTTTTGGATAATTCACTAGATAATTGCATAGATCCTAATACCTTGGATTCCCTTTCCCACATGCCATCTCTTAAAGATTATAATCATTTAACCATTTTAGATAATATATTGACAGAGTATGTGACCCTTGATATATTCATATTTCCAATCTTCCTTAGAATCTAATTTTTTTTGGGTGACTTAAAATCATCCCACATATGCATTGGTAATAAAATAACAAAGATAAGGGACCTATCACATTTGTACCAGCATTTCACCTAGAACCTAACCCTCTTGAAGGGGATGAATCATGGTTATACAATGACAAACAAGTTGATTGTTATAAAATAGTAAAGTGTCATATTCCCAATAGGATCATGGAGCATCACAATTATGAAGGAAGAGGCCTCAGACTGAATTAACAAGGAACCATCAAGCCAATTTCCATGACTAAGTATGAAAGACCTTATGGACTTAGATTTAAACCTCTTGGGGGTGACCCCACATATCTTCTTTAAACTCCATAACCAAAGACTAGTGATGATGATATCGACAGTGAAGTAGAGTTTGATCATAGCCTCACCTTTGATAACCTAGTTGAAACAAACCTATTTGATAACAATGCCATTTGTACCCTTACCCTAGCCATTCATTGTTATCCTTTTTCATTATATTATCCCCAAATGATAGATTGGGATGAACAAGAATTTAGTCTACCGATTGATGAGTTCTAGAATGATGAGGTATTTTGTGACTTTTTAGGCCTTAGAGACAACATTCCATTGGGAGATCACAAATTAGGGTTCTCAATCACATTAGATCCTATAGCCTATTTTGGAGAGCGAGTGAACACCCTTATCCAAAAACAAATATGTAAAACATTGAGGTCCCAAAGTGAAAACTTGTTTGAGACACTTTTTAACTAGGGAAAAAGTAAAGTTAAAGGCTAGTCTAGTGGTGAAAACCTATTTTAGGTGCCATTAGATGAGGGTGTTCATTCTTCTTTAAATTTAGACCAGGGGACCACCAATGATGAACTTGTCTGTGGATCTAAGTTTAGATTTAGAAAAAAACAAGTATTTTATCAAATTATTCAAGAATTTTTTACTATTTTTATTACATGGCTAGATCTCTCATTAGGGAACTCAGATTCATCATGTCTAGGAGAAGTTGAAGAGCAAGTCCTAATAAAAGACCCTAACATAATTCAATATTTCAAGTCATTGCCTACTATCCTTGAATATGGCTTAACCCTTCTATTTGAAGATATAAAAGAGGTAAATATCAAAGCTCCATCATACCTAAAATGGATAAAATTAAAAGTGTCCCTCATTGAGGAATGTGACATCTTTACAGCTCTATCGAGAGAATTTGTAGATATCTTTGCATGAGCCTATTCTATCATGCCAAGTTTAGACCTTGCCTTAGTTCTGCACAGCCTTATGGTTAATCATAACATCAAACAAGTAAAATAAAATATATGTAAGATGCATCCTCACATTACTATATTGGTAAATAAAGAGTTGAAAATACTCTTAGAAGCAGGATGTATCCAATCCATTGGTTACTCAAAATGGATCTTTAATGTGGTACATGTTAATAAAAATATTGAAGGGATCATAATCTATAATGATTTTTGAGACATCAACAAATCTTATCCTAAATATGATTTTCCATCTCCTAATATTGACATGATCATTGACTCCATGGTAGGTTATGAAATTATTTCCCTCATGGATGGATTTACAAGATACAACTAGATCATAATAACACCAAAAGACCAACATAAAATATCATTCACCACTCCATGGGGAACATTTTGTTATTAGGTAATGCCATTTGGACTTAAGAATGCTAAATTTGCATATCAAAAGGCCATGACTATCATATTCCATGATATGATGCATGATATAGTTGAAGATTATGTCGATGACATATTAAGAAAATCCCAAACCAGGTTCAACCATCTAATAGTTTTATATAAGATATTTGAAAGATTACAGACATACAAATTTAGACTCAATCCAAGTAAATGTGTTTTTTGTAACTTCAAACAAATTACTTGGCTTCATCATGTCTTGTAGAGGTATTAAACTCAATCCAGCTAAATTCCATGCTATAATTGAGATGTCACCACCAACCAATTTTAAGCAACTCTATAGTTTTTAGGGTAAGATCTAGTTAGTTTGACACTCCATCTCTTAGTTAGCAAAAAATTGCCATACATTTACACACCTTTTGAAGAAGGGAGTTGCTTTTCACTAGGACTCTCACTACCAACCAACTTTTTAACAACTCAAAGACTATCTTGTTAATCCACCTATTTTATTACCTCCTATGCCAAGAAATCCATTCTTATTATACTTATCAGCTATCAACCATGCTCTATGGGCACTCTTGGCTTAACATGATGACAGTGGAAAGGATCATGATGTATACTACCTTATCCATACCTTGGTTACATATGAATATAACTATGCACCTATTGAAAAAGATCATCTAGCCATGGTCTTCATAGCTCAAAAACTGTGACATTACATTTTGAATAATAAGAACATGGTCATTTCAAAATTAGATCCACTCAAGTATCTACTATCTAAAATAGCTTTGTAAGGTAGAATGGATAAATAGATCATGATTCTTAGTGAGTTTGACATAGAGTATGTCAATCAAAAGGCAATCAAAGGACAAGTTGTTGTAGATCAACTTGCTTAAGTACCTCTCACAGACACACATCCACTCACGTTTCAATTTCCTAATGAATCCATAATGACTGTCATTGATGCACCCCTTGAGTAGTAACCCTAGAAACTATATATTTTGATGGTTCATTTACTACACATGGACTAGGGGAAAGCCTATTATTTATTACATCACAAAGGGATCTAATCCCTAAATCATTTAGAATAAGCTTTTCATGTACAAAAAATATGGCCAAGTATGAAGCACTTGTTACAAGACTTTGACAAGCAGTGCATTGTAATATATCTCATCTTCAAGTTTATGGTGATTTTTAATTAATCATCAATCAGGTCACATATCATTTTCAGACCAAAGATGATAAGTTAGTTCCATATAAAGCCATGGTCGACACTCTTAAGCAAAAAATTGCCAATATTCAATTTAAGCACATAATAAGGGTTGATAACAAAATTATAGATGCCATGGCTACTATTGGCTCTCTGATTTGATAAATAGATAAGCTAGAGATTATCAATTCCTCATTAAGAATTTTTTAGTACCAACTATGAACTTTCAACTGTTACCATGATTTGTGATATTGTTAGTCCTAATTATATCTAGTACTCAGACCTTTATAATTACCTTCATGACCAAGTTCTACCACTTAACCTATCTCAAAAACTAACCAAAGCCTTCATTCATCATTCCAATCATTATAATCTATTGGGATCCACCCTTTAATTCATAGTTTTGATGGAACTCTACTTCATTATTTAACTTCAGCAGAGTCTACACTAGCATTAAGAGAAGTTTATGAAGGAGTATGTGGTGCTCATTATAATAGGGAAGTCATATCCAAAAAGATATTGCATATTGGTTGTTATTGGCCCACAATGGATGTAGATGCCACTACACATGTAAAGAAGTGTGACAAATGTCAATGACAAAATAATTTAATTCATGCCCTAGAAAAAACTCTAAAATTGATGTTGACACCATGGAAATTTTCTACATGCAAACTTGACCTAAAAGATTAAGCCCACTTCATCTGATGGATATAAACATATCCTTACTTCCACCGAGTATTTCACTAAGTGGGTTGAAACTCTACCCCTCAATTATGTGACTGGAAAGAAAATTTTCAAGTTCATTTTCAATCATCTCATTTTCCACTATGGTATCCCTTATGGCATTATATTTGATAATGGAGGATCATTCAAGAATAAGGATTTAGACTAGATATGTACTAAATATAACATCACTCAACATTTTCTTACAACATATTACCATCAAGGTAATAGCCAAGATGAGGCATCTAATAAAATAATTGATAACATTCTCAAAAAGATTATCAATGATGCTTATCATGACTATCACCTATAGATATTCCTTTCCCTTTGGTCATATCATACCAATCATCGTACTTCCATAAGAAGCACTCCTTACTCATTTGTTTATGGTACTATATCCATCCTTACCATTAAGGTTGAATTTCCTTCACTATACATCTCTTTCAAACATGTCTTAGATGATCATGACTATCAAGTAGCTCACCTGCAAGAGCTCGACCTACTTGATGAGAAATGCACAACCACACTCAACAATTTTCAAGCATATCAAAACTGACTCAAAGGCCACTATAATTAGTGTGTTAATTATAGAACATTTGAACTTGGTGATCTTGTTTTTAAAGAAAACCAAAATAGTATCATGACTAAGAAAAAGCACAAAGGAAATTTCAAGCCAAACTGGATATGGCCTTTCATCATTACTTCAGATTATGGATCAGAAGCATATAGGCTTGCCACACTAAATGGAGATGGACTTCCTAAGTCGATGAATATTATTAATCTCAAGCGGTACTATGCTTGAGTGTTAACGTTTATTTTTTGTACATACCATTTTAGTTATGCCATTTTATCACTATTCTTCTTTTTACAAATACCATCCTTATCTGTCTTCTTCATTGTATCCACTTTTTGCTTCTAACTTATCAGCCCAGTGTGTTCTAAATCCTAGCTTGTTTGACCTTGGTTTTTGCCATTCATTACACATTTTTAGTATCAAGGTATCTGATTAGTTTCATTAGTTAGTTCAAGTGCTTTGGAAAGAGATTGTATTTTGGGATGGTGTATGCTATTATGTCCTAGTTATAACTATATATGGTCAAACTAGGGGCAACATTAAACCTTGATGTACCAACTCACCACTTCATATTTTTTATTATGCCTTTTTACCAATTGTGCCTATTTTTTTTGAATTGATTGCTGCACTAGTCAAATTCCTCTGATAAAATGGTATAACTATAGTGACTTGAGGTCCTACTCTGGGACTATGTAGGTAGTGCTCAATACTTATTAAGGTTAACATAGTCACCCTTCTCCACTATGCTTTTGCCTTTTTTTGAGCTTGAACCATTTAGTGCCTTATCATTCTTGATTGAGTTGAGACACTCCAAAATAATTCCAAAAACATTTGAAAAATTGTTATAAAAAAACAAAAACATTGACCACTTCTTTGCCTTAAGGATTTTGAGAACCCTTACTAGGTTACAAGAAAATCACTTGACATTTAGTTTCTCCATCCTTTTTGGCCTTTTTCTCTCATGCACTTGTCATTTTGCAATACCATTCCTCTTTTTCTCCCAAATCCATTCTATTGATTTTCATTAGTTATCACATTCTTCACATTCCTTGTAAGAACCACATTTGGCCTAAAGTTATTTTATTGGATATTACATTCATAGAACTATGTAGGCAGTGTCCACTTTCCTAGTGCATATAGAAACAGTGTGCCCACCCCCTTCCTTTTCTTCTATTCACCCATTTTGTTCATTTGTTCAATTGTCACCTATTTTCTAGGGGCAATGTTCATATGGCTTTTATTGCATTGTTTGTTTGTTTATTTCTACTTATTTTGTTTGTTTGTTTGATTTCAACACTGTTGCCTTGATTCAGTTTATGTGTGTTCATTGGGTTATTCATTGCCCAAAATTACACTTAAATTCATAAATATTCATATGTTTACATTATCCTCATGGTTTCTATCATTGGTACATTATTTTTTATTGAGTATTGGATTATGGGAGTTAGTCCTTATGCATATTTCGGCCAAGTCCTCATGATGTTATACCATGATGCCTATCAACATGTGCTATATTAAAACTCAATTTCAAAAAGTCTATTCAGTAATGGTGGCATATTTTCAATATAGACATCCTGATTCAATCCTAATCATATCCCAAATAGAGTAATTAACCATGAAAAAAATTCAATCTTTATTAGTTTGAATGAGCATCTCCCTACTAATTTCTATGTTAAGTTATCATCATCCTTGGCAAATTTTATCATGTTTTCCATAATCAAGGTCCAATGATTATAACCACCTATGGAAAAATCATTGCACACCATCCCACCTATATTTCTCAATGATTATAAAAACCTTTGGGCGAATCATTATGTTGTCACCGCTTTACTTTTTATGCCTATATAGGGACATGTTATTATATTTTTTTATTTGTCTTAACTGGGGTAGCTCCATCATCTCAATGATTATAACTAAATTTGGCCAAATCATTGTGCTATCATACCATATTGCCACTATCGGAGTATAATGCTTGTAATTGCCTTTGAGTAGACCATTATACACCATCCTACTTTTATTCTCAATGTTTTTGACTACTTTTTTAGTATCATTATGTTCTCACCCCATAATATTTACTTTCTTTAGTCTCCTCATTTTACTTCTTTCTTTTTGAGGGACTATTTGCCAACCTACTTGTGCCAACCATTCTCTCGAGGGGACATCATACAGTTAGTTTATCATCATTATAGTTATAGGCATATAGGATCTTTTCATTATTTGAGAAGATGCCACTATGTTTATAGATTGAAATGCCTTCCCATATAGGGGGAAATTATAGACACCTAAATCTGTCCATTAATGGCCTCCAATCAAGCTTTTGACCAATTTCTACCCAAAATGCATAATTTGGCCTAAAAACACTAAAACATGCTAAATGATGTGAAACTGACATATTAAATTGCCAATTTTGGCTAGGGTGTCCCTGAATGAGGCAATGTAATTAATGGGATAACTAAATTTGATTAGATCATTTTGAGTGAAAATGTCAATTTTGCACCTAGGTGCTCTGGATTGCTCTTTTCTATCAGATCTTCTACACAAGACACAGGCCTTTGTAAGTTGTTTTTGGCAACATTATAAATGGTAATATGGTTCTAACACATTTGAAAATGACTTCCAATTCTAATCTAATCAAATTTTTGACCAATAACAAGGCATTCTGATCAATTTGGATAATTTGTGGACAAAGTGCTTAATCATGCTTAAGAGATAATTAACCCAAATGAAGGCCTAATTAATAATTCTATGAAAACTTTTTGAATACTTGTTTTTATAAATGAATATTGAATATCTACATCATTAGGTGACCTCATTTCTTGGAAAGACATCCTTAGGCCATAAATGCCATAAATATCAAGATTCATGCCCTCCATGCCTCGTCAATCCTTTTATGATGCCCTAATTGCCCCTTATTCTAATGTCATGATGAGGATAATTAAAAACTTAATTCTAAAAATTGAATTAATCCTCAACCACACATCTCAATCTTAAGATGGATGGTTTAGGTTGATTATAGACTTTTGTAAAAATATATAAATAGGAGGCCTTTCTGCATCATTTCTAAGACATGAGAATGCAAAGTTAGAATGCAAGATTGGTTCTAAAAGCTTCATGGAACTAGAAATACCATGCCAAATTGATTCTAAGCCAAGCCATAGCCAAAGGTGCCAAGGAGAGATGGAGGTATCCAAGCTTCTATTGCTAAGGACTTAATGAGCAAAAAACCAAGCAAGCCACTACTACAAAGGCATTTGGAGCATCTAAGGAAGCTGAAGGAATTCTTTTATTTTATTTGTTACTTTTTAGTTGTGTTTGTCATTCTTTTTTGTTAACTAAGATCTCCCTAGTGTCTAGGCAAGGATATTTTATGATATTAGTGTGTTTATTTCTTTTTGTTTTCATTTTGGAACTAACACCATACTAACCATCTTCTCTTGAGTCAAATTCCTAGATTCATAGTGGGTTGCCTATAGTATAAGTAGACCACTAGGTTTAAGGGCTACATCCCCAGATTGATCCTTAAGTGATTATCACGTACATTAATTGATTTCTTGGATGGGAAGGGATATAAGTATACATGAAAGTAAGATACTCTAATAGGGTGATACACTATAAATATATCTACAAGACTACCATACTCTTTCACAAAGAGAAATGACCTACAACACTAGCTTCAATGTCCTATAATACTCTAGCATTAGTATTTAAAACATGGAGGTGATATACATGAAAAATACTCAAGGTAAGTGAGCCAAATATTAGTTACAAACACTAATATTAATTTTACACTTGAAAATATACCCATACACTTGACAACACTTCATGAAACTTGTTAGAGTGGAACAACTTGCATCAAACATGGAAGGATTTAGAGAAAGCAAAGATAGATGTCAATCACTTTACTTTTCACTATACACCACTTCACATACTTAGATAAGATATTTTTTTGAACTCAAAACCAGATTACATATATTATTTCAAATTCAAACTATAATATCAAACCAACAAGGCTTTTCCATACTAGGTGTGGAATTCTAATACAAGATCCAAAATGTCTTGAATTTATAAAATGTGAGGAGAGAGAAAAGAAAGTAGAGATCAAGGATAATAATTACACATGTCAAGGCATGAAAAATAGTTACATTGTAGAATAATTATGTGGATAATGGAGGCTTCAAAGGTCCTCTTGGATAAATGTCTCTCTAAAGCATGAAACTCTCCAAAATTGGCATAGGGTCTTCAATTAGCCCTCTTGCAAACTTCCTTCAACATGAAGAATATTTTGACTACTTGAAATAGGAATAGGGAGAGTTAAAAAATTTTAAATATCAAGGAGTAGTTAGAAACAAGCTTCAAAATTCACCAGATTCTTTCCTAACCATTGGTCTTGTTTTGGACACTTGTTTTCATCATTTGTAATCATCATCACTAGTTTTATAGGTCTACCTTCACATTTGTCATCCAAATGATCTTCAGTTATTCAACCAAATATATGTAATAAGTGATATGAAAATTATCTATGACCCCTCCACATTTCAATCCATGAATCATACCTTAAAAGGACCCCTAATTAAACTTCTCATCTTATCACTTGGTAGTCAATCTCCATTTCTATTATTTGCCAAAGATTATTTAAGATGAATGACTTAGAAGAGATATTTATGTTCTAATTTGAAGGGATAAATGGACATGTAGATTAATAATAGGTCCCAATTTACCTCCCTTAATGATTCTCACATTTTCATTCTACTCTAAATATGTAAAACACACAAATCTTTGAAAAAACCCTATTTCAGGTTTGTCCATACAAGGAAGGTATAGATTAACTGGATGGTAAAGATATTGGGGAGTATATTACAAGTTCCAAGAAATTTATAAGAAAAAATATCTCATTTGGATGCATCTTTTTCCTTATCTTCTCCATCGATTCAAAACCAAGGGTTTAGGAGGGTTTTAGATGGTTTGGACTCTTAAGTATTGTTCATATAATCCTGGCATCCAACCTCCCAAAATATTCCAAAAATTTCAATATTAAGACCATACTCAAATGTCCCAAAACCATTAGGTTACCATAATATGAATTTGTATAGATGTAAGATTTTAAAGATGGCCTATTGACCTCTTGAGTGCATTTTGTATACCCTATGATGGAAATTGGTCAAAAATGACCAACTTGTGTGATTTCTATGCAAATAAATGGTTTAAAACAACCTTATACCTCCCTATAAAGGCCATAAAATATTTTTTAAGGTTCATTTAATCTTAAAATGAGATTGAGCCCCATTAGGGTTTTTGGCCTAGTCTTAGGACTAATAGGATTGACTGTGTTCATGGCCTATCACCACCTTTGAATGGTTTCTCAAAATAGTGATTCTTCCCCTATTATTTTAAATGTTCAATATAACTCTCCACACATTTTTTTAGTGTTTTAATAATTATTATCACCCTCTCTTTCCATTCATACCTTGCCTATAGTCATACCCTAACTGGGAGTGACCTCTATCTGAGACAAAATAGAAGGAATATCCCTTATTTTTATTATAAAAGTGAAGTCATGTAGGGATTAATTAGATATTTATTGCCTTATAAAACAAGTTTCATATTTATGTTATACTCATAAACCCCTCAACTCTACAAAAGCCTCAATATAGAATTCTCAAACCTACTGATTGTGCGTGGATTGTAATCATGGATGTAGGTTGATCTTTAAAAATTGGTCCTTGTCCTTAGTATTACATTATATGGTCATCACCACTATTATATTGGTCTCAATCATATTCACCATCCCAACTTCTTCCAACTTTCTCAATGTACACTTTTTAATGACTAATCTTAGTTTACCCACTATAGCAAACTATGTTACTTACTCAGGTTAGGAAAATGCCTATATGTGTCTTCCATGATGGACCTTTTACACCATTATTATCAAGGTAATATACAAATTGTTTATACTTTTCATATCATGCATATGTTAATCCAACACCCAAACTATCATGTTTATCATACTATGAGCAAACAATCAAACTGTAGGTGATCTTTTTGGGAACAAAAAGGTGCCCTTGTAGGTGTTCATCTTAGTTAAAACCTTTCATCTAAATTCCATAATTTATCCTTGGAATTATTTTTATTTAAACTTTCATAAACACTTATGTATGTAGGGTTTTCTCTTTATATTTAATTGCCAACACACTATACATTGCAGACGAGCTATAGTTACTCTATTGGAGAAACCTGGGGTCTTATTGTAGGTGATGTTTAGAAAATGAAACTTCTTAATCCATGTAATAAGATATGTTTAAGGTAATTAGGTTATTTATTGTCCAAACCAAGTCACTTTTCTTGTAGGTTTTGCTTCCATTGTGTCACATAGTGAAGTAAGACCTTTTAAATTAAAATATTGTAGAGTATACTAACATTATATAGTGAGAGAATAATTAAGATTAATGCCTTTATATATTACCTTATTTTGGTCAAACAACCAACATATCATGTCAAATAATTTCCCCTATGCCTGTATTGAATGATGTAAACCACCAAACTTATCTAGACCTCAGATACTTTACTATGGAATGATCAAAAGTAAGGTAGAATCCATGTTTTGGAAATATTAAAAGAACATGTCCTTAAGGTAGATTTATCAAATTGTGGACATAGGATTCAAGTCTATTTGACACCTTATGACTCCACCATTATTAATATGGTTTACTCAATGTTCTTAGTCCTCAATGGAGGTTTAAACACTTATATCCCAAATATCTTAAACCTCTATGGAGTTGCTTGTAGGTGGTCATTAGCCTTAGCACTATGTATGTTGGCTAACAAGTTTTAAAAACCAATCCTAAACCCTATTAGATAGGTCAAACATGTTTCTTTCACCTCAAGAGACCTTTCAACACCTTAAAACCTTCATGTCTAACCACCATGACTGTGCAAGGTTTTTTTCACCTAACTGTAGGTATTGGTTGTATGAAAGTGACTATGTATGTATGTTAGACTTTAAACTTCACATAGAACACTCTTTATACCAAAATTAAATGTGAGAGTGGAAACCACATTCCACCTTTTTTCTAAATCCACCATAGGAAGGAGGACTTTTTACAATTGATGAAATTATGTCTGTAGCTTCAAGGGTGTTTCTCACTAGAAATATGAGATGTTATACTTATATTTTGAATTCTACATGTGTAAAATAGGTTGAGAGTCATGTGAAAAGAATAATCATTCTCCTAGAAATCATATACAATAACTAATTTTTATGGACCAACCCAAACAAAATATAAACTTGGATGTTATGGGGATGAGTAGGCAAAAAATAGTAGCAAACTTCTTAGCATTGGTTGAAAAATCTTGGTTCACCAAAATTGGAAATGTTTCCATGAACTTGGAGTGGCAATGATTACTATAATCCCCTAGAAGCATTTAACCTGACTCAACTCCCCCTTGTTTTACCATGCAAAGACTTGTTGACAATTTGGATAGGTCAAACATGTTTATTTCACCTCAAGAGACCTTTCACCACCTTAAAACCTTCATGTCTAACTACCATGAATGTGCAAGGCTCTTTTTCACCTGACTGTAGGTGTTGGTTGTATGAAAGTGACTATGTATGTATGTTAGAATTTAAACTTCACATAGAACACTCTTTATACCAATGAAATTCATGAAAGAAAATTGACAAACATTAAATGTGAGAGTGGAAACCACATTCCACCTTTTTTATAAATCCACCATAGGAAGGAGGACTTTTTACAACTAATGAAATTATGTCTGCAGCTTCAAGGGTGTTTCTCACTAGAAATATGAGATGTTATACTTATATTTTGAATTCCAAATGTGTAAAAAGGTTGAGAGTCATGTCAAAAGAATAATCATTCTCTTGGAAATCATATACAATAACTAATTTGTATGGACCAACCCAAACAAAATATAAACTTCGATTTTATGGGGATGAGTAGGCAAAAAATAGTAGAAAACTTCTTAGCATTGGTTGATGAATCTTGGTTCACCAAAATTAGAAATGTTTCCATGAACTTGGAGTGGCAAGGATTACTATAATCCCCTAGAAGCATTTAACCTGACTCAACTCCTCCTTGTTGTACCATGCAAAGACTTGTTGACCACTTTTACATGCAAATGAGAGTGATGGAGCAAAATCATGGTTTTAAGCTATTTTTGGGCTTGTCAAAGTAGATAAAGTATGAAAATAAGTTAAGGTGACCTGAAGGGTCATTGTAAATCCTTCCACACATTCCAAAAATCCTACATAAGCCATACAACTTTTGAAAACTACCTTTTCTCATCTATTTTATTGATTTCAATGTGGCATTTGCATGTTTTCAGTTATGACTACCACATATGAAAAAAATATAACATTTAAGATTTTAGAAGATATTTTAAAACATTTTTATCTCCATGGAAACCATATATGTCTAGAAAATGACCCCAAAAGTGGCCTTAGAGTGAGATAGGACTAAAAATGAATATGATAAAGCTAAGGACACATTAAATGACCTTAGTATGAGCATGGTGCACCCTATTACACCCTATAAAACCCTTATATCAAGTTTTCAACTATATGGGGTTGACTTATTTTGAATTTTAGTCAAAATAGTCAACTTTCTTGGTGATTTCATAGGGGTGGCAATCCATATATGCCAAAGACCAGTAGCCTATTCCTATCCATTGGGATATAGAGTCACCTATGAATAATATGACCATTAAATTGACTTTGAAACTATACCAAATGAAAATAATAGACACACAAAACAAGACATTAAAGGAAACACACATGTGTTCATAAGAACACTTAGGGAAGGCACACGCAATAAAAGCAGAGACACACACACACCTATCCTAATATGTACAAGACCTCAAAATTGAGGTGAATAATAACTCACCATACTTAAACCAAGGTTAAAGATGGTACCTCTTTCATCTTTTATGCTCCATGAAAGTAACCTATCATGTGGAACATGCTTATCAACAAACACTTGTTCATGTTGATGGTCAAAAGACTTATCACCCTTGGATGTTTTTCTGCCTGCAAGTCTGCTACTTGGATATTTAAATGATGTTATATTATTCCTTCCAAGGATATTATTTAAACTTATAGCTTATCTAAACTCTATCATATCCAATTTTTTCTTCAAACTATAGATTAGGAATTATCAAAGTTGCTTCAACATTGCTCTCTTCTAGAACATGTCTAATTGATGTATATGATCATCAAGTTCATCTTATTTTTGCTCCAATACATGTGAAAATGGTTCAAACTTAGGCTAAGACCTTGACTAATCCTAAAACACAAACATATATGCCTTGTGACCATTAAACTTCTCTATGGCAATAAATTCTTTGATAATAGCTTGATGCTTATCTTCATTCTTAACAAGATATTCTCCTTCATATTTGATAAGACACTCAATAACCTACTTGTTAGGATCATAAAAAAATTACCATTAGATAGACACTTCTTAGGAGGATAAGTAAACTTACTCAATTTCTCAAACTCTTGCCTTATGGCATTGAACCTTTGCCATATGTCATCTTCCTCTACATGGCTATCATATTCAAGGACTCCTTCCTCAAGTGTAGGAAGAAAGACATTATTTGTCTCTCCATATTTATATATAATTATTTTCAAACTATCATAGTCATACACATGAATAAGGTAATTACCTTTAGTAACTTGTGAAAAATAATGTCCAATGCTTACCTTAGATTTCTCATATGCTCCCTCATGAATGATGTATGTGTCAATGCTAGTTTTCTCAAAGTAGGTGTATGGATCATGTATATAGGTGTATACACCATACTCATCCAAAAATATATCAGATATTCCATCAATATTATAATATGTTCCATCATCCTCATCAGACTCCTCATGATCATTGATGAGATAATTCAAATTAGAGCTTGCTTCTACATAGCTAGTGGTTGAGTTCTAATGGTTACCTTTGCTCCATACCTTGTCTTAAAGGCCAAGAAGGAAAAATAATATAAGAGGTAGCCTTATATATTGGATGTGAAATAAATTGAGAGTAAATTATCAAAGTGAGTAGGTAAGTTTATAACCACAATGTCTTGAAGGATGGGGAAGCTAGGACAATTATGAAGGAAAAATTTCTAACTTTTGAATAATAATACTAACTTAGCAGGTGCCCCATTAAGTTCTAGTACCCCCTTAATATATGGTTCATATTTTAGGCCCAAATTAATTTCTATAACTTGGGCATCACTGAAGTACTAGACCCACTATCCACTATATAGTTATGAGTAAATTTATCCCCCATAATGAGAGTGAGGTAGAAGGGTGGGGGATTTTAAGATTTAGAAGAGGGATAAACAATGGGATTAGGAGAATTGGTGAGAGAAACATCACCATGACTTGATGGTTGAGAGATAACATGAATTTGACATAGATTTTTTTAGTAAAAGTTCCTTTTGGCTAGGAATGTGAAGCAGTTGCAAAAGAGACATGGATGCCTTAGCATTCTTCAAATAATCAACAATTTTTAGATCATGATTATTAACATTTTATTGAGACTTTGAGGAATATGAGGTGACTTGATATTGAGGCATTAGACCACTTTTATTATCCCTTAAAACAATTTGATTTGAGATGGGTGTAAAAGTTATAGGTATTTCCATACTTATTGTAACACATTTTTGCCTTGTAGGAGGGCTACTTGAACTTGCATGAACACCATTAGCATATCCTAGAGCCTTAATATTTTATATATTATTTTTTGTAACTAAATTACCTTGGTTGAGAACATAGATGTCTTCAACTATAAAGTTAGTGAAGCTCACTCCTTGAGGCTACCACCCCTCATTTGTTTGTATGAAAACTTCTTTTTTTATTGATAGTTGAAGAGTGAATCCTTCTTGAGTGACCATAGCATGATTCAAACCTTCATTTTCATCCATAAATTAACCTTATTTCCATTCCTATCCTTGTACCAAATTCATATGAATTGATACCATTGATCTTATGTTGGAGGTGGAAGTGGGATTATATGCATTGGTAGGCCTATTGAATTTAGGTTGCCCTTGACCTCTCCCTTACCCATATTACTGAGGTAAGAAAGTATTTCCTTATTGAGGATATGGGTAAGGGTTTTTATTCATACCATGATGTAGGTTTTCTTGTCTAAGATGATATTTTAATAACTGAATCATTGAATCTTTATCCATGGCATCTTCTACCCTCTTACAATCATTTTTTGACTTGGCATTTTCATTAGGAACTTGATCAATGATTTTAGAATAAAAATAAGTATTTGGTAGTAGAGGTATAGATAATTTTTGAGGCAACTTCCTAGCTTGTATTAGGCCATTATAAGCTCTAATGGTAAGGTCATAAGCTTCAGGTAAGGTGTAACCACCCATGGATTACAACATTATGTCTATTCTAGTACCAATATCCCTTAGATATGTGGGAAACACAAAGCTTTTAGGTGGTCTAATGGAAAGAGGAAACTTATGCCAAGTCCTTTAGAATCTTTCATTAAAGTCATCCATTATTTTAATAAGGGATTTATGAATCACATTGAGTTGATGGATGAGTGATGTGTGATCACTTTTGTCTTCAAACCTTGAATTTATCATCTCTCCAAAATCATCGTAAGTTGTGATACATCCATTGAGCAAAGTCCTATACAAATCAAGTATTTTTCCTCTAAGGGACATGGAAAGGAGTCTAATGGAAATATTGACCTCAGTGACATTGTGAAAACTATATAAGTTTGAGATATCCTTAATATGCTCACTAGGGGTAACATGAATTTCACCATTGAATGTTGGAACACTCTTAGTATAATTAGGATGTATGTCATCATATGCATCAAGATGGATAGGATTTTTAGTGTTAAAGAGAAGAAATGTTGCCTAGACATGTTATCCTCAAGTTCCTCTTCAATCTCTTGATTTTCCTAGCTTGCAAAGTCTTATTACTCTTCAAGGGTCAGAATAGGTTGAGGATGTTGAACTTCAAGAGGAAGTTCAGGTTAAAGAGGTTGGTTTATGGGACTGAACACTCTACTATAAGATGACCTAGTAAGGACCATGAAGTATGAACATAAGAAATTGATAAAATAATGGTCTAAAACCATATATTACCTAAATAGAGGCTCTAAATGCTTATTAGATCACCATATCTAGTTGTGATGTTGTTATGACCAACATTCACCTTGACAAGTTATCTTTAGGAAAATAGTCGCACTAGGTGTGCTATAAATATTGTCACCATATATTTCACCCTATAAGAGGTTTTTCAAACCTACTATAAGATTTTGGCAAAATTAGAATACCTATAGGCCTATGGGTTGCCTATACTAGAGGTGTATCTCTAGGTTTAAGGGCTAGCTCCCTAGATTGATCCTTAAGTGATTATCACCTACACTAATTGATTGCTTAGATGGAAAGGGATAGAATTATACATAAAATTAAGCTACTATAAGGGGGAGATAAACCAAAAATATATCCACAAGACTAACATACTCTTTCACTAAGAGATGTGACCTAAAACACCATCTTCAAAGTCATAAAATACTCTAACATTAGTATTTTAAACATGGAGGTGATATGAATAAAAACTACTCAAGGTAAGTGAACCATAGATTGCTTAAAAACACTAAGGTTACTTGTATACTTGAAAATAGAACCATTCACTTGACATCACTTCATATTGTAGACACCTAAATCTAGCCACCAATGACCTCAAACTAGGCTTTTAACCGATTTCCACCTAAACTGCACAATTTGGCTTAAAAACACTAAAACACATTAAAAGATTTGAACCTGATATAGTCAAATGTTGATTTTGGCTAGGGTATCCCTAAATGGGATAATGTAATTTATGGGCCAAGCTAACTTTAATAAAATCATTTTGATTCAAAATACCAATTTTACACTTGGGTGCTTTGGATTACTCTTCCCTATCAAATCTTTTGCACAAGACATGTGCCTTTGTTATTTTATATTGGTAACATACTAAATGGGATAATGGATCCAACACATATGAAATCATAACTTAATTCCAATCTAGACAACTTTTGGACCAATAACAAGGCCTTCTGATCAATTTGAGTAATTTATGCACAAAGTGCTTAATCATGATTACAACTAATTAATCCATGTTAAATCCTAATTAATAATTTCATGAAAACTTATTGAATACTTGTTTTTATAAATGAATATTGAATAGATACATCATCATGTGAACTCATTTTTTGGGAAGACATCCTTAGACCATAAATGTTATAAATATCAAGATTCATGCCTCCCATGCCTTATCAAAGCCCTCCATGCCTCTTAATTAATCCTCTATCCCAAATATTGATGAGCCTATATATAAATTTTAATTATAAAATTGGATTAATCCTTATCCACACATCTTAATCCTGAGATGGATAGTTCAGGTTGGTTCTAGCCATTTGCAAAATTCTATAAGTAGAGAGGCCATGAACACCATTTATAAGTTTAATTTGTGTAAAGTTATAATGCAAGATTGGTTTTAAAAGCTTCATGAAAACTAGTGTTACCATGCCAAATTGATTCCAAACCAAGCCAAGCCACAAGCGAAAGGAGCCAAGGAGAGATGGAGGTAGACAAGCTTCCATTTCCAATGACTTCATAAGCACAAAACCAAGCAAACCACTACTATAAAGGCATTTGGAGCATCCAAGGAAGGTGAAGGAGTTATTGTGTTTTTACTTACTTTTTAGTTGTGTTTGTCATTTTTTTTTTGTTATTAAGCTCACCTTAGTAACTAGGCATGAAGGTGTTAGCTTAGTGTGTTCTTTATCAATTTGTTTTATGCATTTTGTCACTAACACAATGCTAATATCCTCTTCTTAGTTAAATTCCTAGTTCACATAATGGCATGCCTAGTAGGATCAAATGCATCTCACACATGAAGAATATCATTATGAAACTTTAAAATATTAATTTGGATTAATAAAACTCATGAAATTTGATTTTATAATTTTGTTTTATCATTTTTATTTGTCACATGTTTACATAGTAACCATCACCAGTTAGTAAAACTATCATTGGTTGACATAGCCATCATCGATCATTATTAATATAGCCAATGTTGGTTAGATAACGTCACCAATTAGTAAATGTAACAATCATCAGTTAAGAACTGATGTTAGTCACTATGTTTTTCTTAAAAACATAAACCTGAGAGCTAATAGGCCATTTTAAAATGCTTGGTTTGGGGTCATATAGACTCCGTTTTGGATGATTTTTTTTAAAAAACCACGTGTTTTATCCTAAATTTTTAGAATTTGGAATTAGTTTAACTTCAATTTTCATAGAGTTTTCACAAAATTTAAAAAATATATTTAAAATGTTCCTAATCTAACATTTTTTTTTGGGGTGATGCCTTAAGGATACACAAGGTAACCAACGGACTTGGAACTTATTAAAACATGATATTAAGACATCTTTGGCATGATTTTAAAAAGACTTATGAATCTTGTTTTTGGTACTTAATGAAACATTTAGGTGCTTAAGTGAATGTTTTCATAAGTTAGGCTTTCAAAGTTCACAATATTAAGACCAAGGGGTCAAATGAACACCACCTAATCTTTAAAATTTGGTGCTTAAAAATGAACTCATATTTCTAAAATTTTCTTTGTCTTGAATAGTTGTTTGATCTAATTTTTTTTAGTAAAGAGAGGGGTGTTGCATGTATGCTCTTCAATTTATCCCCTTTAGGGAACACTTGGAATCAAAAGCAACATTCCTATTGCAAAGGGCCTAGTCCAAGGCTTAGAAGGAATGTAATCTAAATCACTCCCTAAAACTCATCAATATTTAAGCGACCTTAAAAATGACCCTAAAGTATTTATTTTTATGTCTTTCATTTCGTTACAACTTGGCTTGTGATGGGGATGTCATTACCTCCCGTGTGTTCTTTAAGGAAGATTTAACCTAGGGTTTTACCTCCCAACATTGACTTCACTTACTTCTTTTGAGTTACACATGGGAAGTATCTGCATCTGGACATCACACTACATTGAGTGAATAACAAGATATAGTGGTTGTAAAAAGGACTAGACCTTTTTACAACTAGCCAATATTGTGGTCACCCAATTTCCATTCTTTTATTTTACATTTTTTGACATGAAAGTCATTATGAAATTGATTCCCCTATAAATGTTTGAAAGATTTATAGTTTAGTCAACCCCACATTGTCATACCCTTGCAAGGATTTGGACAATTATACTTAGTGTATTTTGGTCTTTTTTTATAGGTGGAGTCAAAAGATAGGCTCAAACAAATAGGTTCAAATTGATCAGAATGCCTTGTTATTGGTCTAAAAGTTGACTAGATTGAAATTAGGATGTGATATTAAATGTTTTGAATCTGTTATCCCATTTAGGATGTTACCAATAGTAAATAAAAAAGGTACGTGTCTTGTAAAAAATATTTTATAGAAAAGGTTTGTATGCCAAAAATAAGATGGTGGTTGAAGAACAAAGCTCCAAATGGTTTTTGGAAGCCTATGATGATGCCCCCTTGAGAGATTGGCTGTTATATTTGTTGATGGATAGTCCCTCAAAAAGAAACAAGAAGAAAGGTGAAATTAACATGTGGTTGAGATTAATCCAAATGAGAAATTACGTGCATGCATTGATGTAAAATGGATACTAATTTTCCCAAAGGTGGTTATAATCTAGAATAAAAGTCAAAATAATGATTTTCTCATATCCAGTTATAATCATTAAGAGGACCTAGATTGGATAAAGATGATTATGTCCCAGTTAGGGATGATTAGAAAGCATAATTCAAGGATATAAATTAGAATATAGCTTAAATATGAGCATGTGTAAAGTGATGAAATAGATTAATAGAAGAATAAGATTGATCAGTGTGAATGATTTAGTTGTAACTGTGAATGAAGAGATGCTCATCCTGATTAACAATGATACAACTAGAATGGTCAAATGAGTTATATTGATCAAGGTGGGTGGGAGGATTTATCAAGGTGCCAAGGATAAAATTTGTTGACTCTATTGATTATAGACCTTCATGAAGCTAATTTTTGTTGTAGCATGTGATGACAGGCTTTATGATAGAACACCATGAAGACTTGGCCAAAAATGCATAAAAACTGACTCTTGATCCAATAAACATTTGAAAATAATACACCAATGATAAAAGACATAATGATAATTTTGACGTATGAATATGGATGGAATCAAGAATAATGTGCATGAAGAATAACCCATGATGCATATAGACTAAGTTGAGGAAATAGTGTTGAAAGAAAACAAAAGGGCAAGTGAAAAAACAAATATAAAAACAAACAAACAAACAAACAAATAAACAACCTAAAATAAACAAATAAATATAAATCCTAAAAACAAAAGAAAATGAAATCATCCTAACAATGACAATGCCCCAGTAAGGCAAATCGAGGATAATTAAGTAGGCTTAGAAAGGATAAATATTTTTGTATTTTTTTAATGTTATGAATGTTTTTGTTATTTTGATATATCTTAACTCATTAGATAATGACAAGATACCTGCTCACAAAATGGTAAGAGAATTTGGCTTAGGTTGCTCACAAAATGGTGAGAGCGTATTAAAAGGGGGGATTGACGTGACCTCAACATGAATTGAGTATGCCCCACATAGTCTTGAAATGCCCTAAAGTCCTAATAATTTTATCCACATAAAAGGTAAAGAAAAAATAACTAGGTCCCAAAAAGTTCTCAAATCTAGAAAATGTCCAGTCAAATGAAAATAGTGATGGTAAAGTGATGTGGCAATGCATGGTAAACAAGTGTTTCCCCTAGTTTACCCATAGGCGATTATAATTAGGATACAACAACATAGTTTAATGATACTAATTTTCCCATAGGTGGTTATAATTAGTAGCAAGACTGGTGAAACATTGATTTACCCATAGGCAGTTATAATCAAGCTTACATAAATAAACATGGATATAGGATGAAAGAAATCTTTCCAAATCAACTATCACACTAATTTCTTAGACTAAATTATAAACCTAGATTGGATTGATTATTGAAACTTGATTGAAATCCTCTTGAAAAAAGTGTAGGAAGAACCAAAGGAACTAAGATCAAAATAGGATTAGGTAGGATGAGAAAAAAATAGGCTTTGGTCTATATAGGAATGGAATGATAGAATGGATAAATGTTAAGAGAGTTTTTCCCCAAGTGATAGGGTAAATGGAAAGAATATGTGACAATGGAAAAAATATATATAATAATAAAAATGGCATTGCAATGAAATGATATGGTACATGTTTTTTGGTTTGGGTGTGGTTTTTGATTCTATTGTTCCTATTGATGGGTAGATGGACATCCTAATGAAAAAATGATACAAATATAATACTTGATTGTGTTAATTTTTATCCCATACCTCATTTGAATAGATACTCTATCAATAGCTCAATGTAGATTTGGTTGTCAAGAATTCTCTTATGATCTTCATTGGTCATTGATTTTGATTCTTTCAAACATTGAGACAAGGTATCTTTGTATCCTCTGTAAAGGAAAGGGTGACCATGGATGGTAAAAAGGGATAAATAAAGGATGGTAGGTTTGATTTTGAAATGGAATGATAGATGATAATAGAATTTGGAATGTTTGGTAAACAAATGGAGATCAAGACACTTAGTCACATGTAATGTTGATGATGTCAAATTTAACATAACTTTGATTATGGTGGGGATGAAGACTTGTTCTCTCGATAAGACTATCAAATATTTTTGTTTTTTGGGCTTGAGAGTAGCTACCATCGAATTATGTTGTAGATAAGAAGCTATTTTTATTTGATCTTTGATTTTTTCTTGATCAAGCAGTGAAGAACTTTTGTGTTTAGCTATTGGTGCATTAAAGAGGTTTTTACAATTAATTTATCTTAATTATCTTATATCACCTTCAAGAATTTTTCACTAATGAATTTTGACCTTTGAATTTGATTATCTTTTATCACTTTCAAAAAAGTTTCACTAGAAGATGTTGAGTTCTGACTTTGCTTGTCCCCTAGCACCTCTAAAAAGGTTTCACTAGGAGAGTGTTCTTCTACTATATGAATGCGGTTTTGGCCTCGTTGCTCTTTTTCAACTACTATGTCACTATGGATACAATTCAACAAAGTTTGATTTTGTCAATCCTAATCGACACTTGTGGGAGATGGAATGTCAATGATATGGCTATTTTCGTTGATGGTAATGGCATATGGAGTGATAATATAATGGGGAGAGGTTGTATAATCCTCATAGAATATACTAGGATAACTTGTGTTAAATCTAAAGTACTCATCTTTAAAAAATTTAGAAGGATCAAAATGTATTCAAATTGATCTATGAGGCATGCATAACCAATGTTGTAATAATCATGAACATATTCTTCTTCTAAATCTACTTCTAACTCAAGGAACTTTGAATTTGATGTTGAGACTGATTTTGATTCAGATTCTAATGGTAAAATTGATGTTGGTTCAAGAATATAAGAATCTAACTCTGATTCTTCATCTAATGGGTACTCTATTACAATGATGTCTTGTTTAATGTTTGGTATTAGACATGTAATAGCATGTGATGGAATAATGGGCTCCACAAAAATTGGTTTGTCAAAGTGAAACTCCTCTAAGATGGGAAATAGGTCAAGAGACAACTCCTTAGAAACTAGCTTGTCAATAGGAGGCTCTTAAAAAATAAGCACATGGTTGAGGTAATGATTTTCCCAAAGGTAGTTATAATCATTAAGAAGTGACTTAGCAAAGATTGGCTTGTTTGAGTGAAACTCATTGACAACTAATATAGGATCAATAGGAAATTTATCATAGGTTGACTTATCACAAATTGTTGATTCAATAGAAACATCTTAGATTGGTTGGTTCTCTTGGCCTTGGTTTTCAATGAGTTGGAAAACACTATTTTTTAACACATCTTGGTCTTTAAATGATTGGATGGGTTGAGGTTTGGATGGGATTGTACCTGGATGAGAAATGAATTAAGGTTGGATAATGGTAGGGCCTTGGGGAACATGACTGATTGCATAAACCAAAAGATGAAGTCCTAAGATGGTAACGATAGGGCATTGTGGGGCTTGATTGCTTGCACAAGCTAAAAGACTAGGTCCTAGAATGATGGAAGGGTGTTGTGGAGCTTGATTGATAACAAAATCTAGAGGATGAGGTCTTGGTATAGGAATGGTGTGGCTTTATGGTCTTGGAATATAAATGATATGATGTGGTGGAGCTTGATTACTTGTATAAGCCAAAACATCAAATTATTCCTCATAAACCATATCATCCAAGTCATTAGTTTTCTCATAAGCTATTTTTTGACTATGTTCCATGTACTGATTATTGTAAAGAAATTATTGATTTGTATCCCAAAAAACATTATCTATAGTTGGATCTTCAAATTCATTACAAGCCTCTTCTTCCCAATCAAGGTCTTAATTTGGATTTTGTGGATTTTGACTATGTTCCCCTTTTAGTGTAATGTAGGGAGAATAATAAAACTCTTTAGAAAAACTTTCTTTATAGGGGTTCTTAGTGGGATTTTATGTGGCCATTTTATCATAATTTGGATTGTATGTAACTCCACCATAAGTTTAGGTAGACATATCCACGTAAATGATGAAGTATTTGAAATAAAAATGCTTAGAGTTATACAAACTCTAAAAAAACTATGTCCAAAGGATAAATAGTGCAAACTTGGTCTAACTTGGTAAAAAAGGTGGAGCTAAAACTCCAATATGGTCTAAAAGTGGAGCTATATCTCCAAAATGATTTGTGCTAAGACTTGGCATAAAATAATCTAACATCAAATGTCTAATGTCATACACACAAAAGTTTAAGCATATGAATAAAAACTAGCATGCCAAATGTCTAGGTCAACATGTTCAAAACAAGGTCTAAACCAAAATATTGGAGTTATAGCTCAAAATACAATTATACTTAGTGTATTTTGGTCTTTTTTTATTAGAGTTATAGCTCCACCTTTTTGACCAATTTAGACCAAGTTTGAACTATTTATCCTTTGGACATAGTTTTTTTTAGAGTTTGTATAACTCTAAGCATTTTTGTTTCAAATATTTCATCATTTATATGGATATGTCTACCTACGCTTATGGTGGAGTTACATACAATCCAAATTATGATAAAATGGCCACACAAAATCCCACTAGGAACCCCTATAAAGAAAGGTTTTCTAAAGAGTTTTATTATTCTCCCTACATTACACTAAAAAGGGGAACATAGTCAAAATCCACAAAATCCAAATTAAGACCTTGATTGGGATGAAGAGGCTTGTGAGGACTTTGAAGATCTAACTATAAATAATGTTTTTTGGGATACAAATCAATAATTTCTTTACAATAATCAGTACATGGAACATAGTCAAAAAATAGCTTATGAGAAAACTAATGACTTGGATGATATGGTTTATGAGGAATAATTTGATGTTTTGGCTTATACAAGTAATCAAGCTCCACCACATCATATCATTTATATTCCAAGACCATAAAGCCACACCATTCCTATACCAAGACCTCATCCTCTAGATTTTGTGATCAATCAAGCTCCACAACACCCTTCCATCATTCTACGACCTAGTCTTTTAGCTTGTGCAAGCAATCAAGCCCCACAATGCCCTATTGTTACCATATTAGGACTTCATCTTTTGGTTTATGCAATTAGTCATGCTCCCCAAGGCCCTACCATTATCCAACCTTAATTCATTTCTCATCTAGGTACAATCCCATTCAAACCTCAACCCATCCAATCATTTAAAGACCAAGATGTGTTAAAAACTAGTGTTTTCCAACTCATTGAAAACCTAGGCCAAGAGAACCAACCAATCTAATATGTTTCTATTGAATCAACAATTTGTGATAAGTCAACCTATGATAAATTTCCTATTGATCCTATATTAGTTGTCAATGAGTTTCACTCGAACAAGCCAATCTTTGCTAAGTCACTTCTTAATGATTATAACTACCTTTGGGAAAATCATTACCTCAACCATGTGCTTATTTTTTAAGAGCCTCCTATTGACAAGCTAGTCTCTAAGGAGTTGTCTCTTGACCTATTTCCCATCTTAGAGGAGTTTCACTTTGACAAACCAATTTTTGTGGAGCCCATTATTCCATCACAGGTTATTACTTGTCTAATACCAAACATTAAACAAGACATCATTGTAATAGAGTACCCATTAGATGAAGAATCAGAGTTACATTCTTATATTCTTGAACCAACATCAAATTTACCATCAAAATCTGAATCAAAATCAGTCTCAACATCAAATTCAGAGTCCCTTGAGTTAGAAGTAGATTTAGAAGAAGAATATGTTCATGATTATTACAACATTGGTTATGCATGCCTCATAGATCAATTTGAATACATTTTGATCCTTCTAAATTTTTTTAAGATGAGTACTTCAGATTTAACACAACTTATCCTAGTATATTCTATGAGGATTGTACAGCCTCTCCCCATTATATTATTGCTCCATAGGCCATTACCATCAATGAAAATAGCCATATCATTGACATTCCATCTCCCACAAGTGTCGATTAGGATTGACAAAATCAAACTTTGTTGAATTGTATCCATAGTGACATAGTAGTTGAAAAAGAGCAATGAGGCTAAGACCGCTTTCATATAGCAGAAGAACACTCTCCTAGTGAAACGTTTTTAGAGGTGCTAGGGGACAAGAAAAGTCAAAACTCAACATCTTCTAGTGAAACTTTTTTGAAAGTGATAAAAGATAATCAAAGTTAAAGGTCAAAATTCATTAGTGAAAAATTCTTGAATGTGATATAAGATAATTAAGAAAAATTCATTGTAAAAACCTCTTTAATGCGCCAATAGCTAAACACAAAAGTTCTTCACTACTTGATCAAGAAAAAATCAAAGATCAAATAAAAATAGCTTCTTATCTACAACATATTTTGATGGTAGCTACTCTCAAGCCCAAAAAACAAAAATATCTGATAGTCTTATCGAGAGAACAAGTCTTCATCCCCACCATAACCAAAGTAATGTTAAATTTGACATCATCAACATTACATGTGACTAAGTGCCTCGATCTCCATTTGTTTACCAAAAATTCAAAATTCTATTATCATCTATCATTCCATTTCAATATCAAAGCTACCATCCTTTATTTATCCCTTTTTACCATCCATTGTCACCCTTTCCTTTACAGAGGATACAAAGATACCTTGTCTAAATGTTTGAAAGAATCAAAATCAATGACCAATGAAGATCATAAGAGAATTCTTGACAACCAAATCTACATTGAGTTATTGATAGAGTATCTATTCAAATGAGGTATGGGATAAAAATTAACACAATCAAGTATTATATTTGTGTCATTTTTTCATTAGGATGTGCATCTGCCCATCAATAGGAATAACAGAATCAAAAACCACACCCAGGCCAAAAACATGTACCATACCATTTCATTGCAATGCCATTTTTATTATTACATATATTTTTTCCATTGTCACATATTCCTTCCATTTACCCTATCACTTGGGGGCAAACTCTCTTAACATTTATCCATCCTATCATTCCATTCCTATATAGACAAAAGCCTATTTTTTTACTCATCCTACCTAATCCTATTTTGATCTTAGTTCCTTTGGTTCTTCCTACACTTTTTTCAAGAGGATTTCAATCAATTTTCAATAATCAATCCAATCTAGGTTTATAATTTAGTCTAATAAATTAGTGTGATAGTTGATCTGGAAAGATTTCTTTCATCCTATATCCATGTTTATTTATGTAAGCTTGATTATAATTGCCTATGGGTAAATCAATGTTTCACCAGTCTTGCTACTAATTATAACCACCTATGGGAAAATTAGTATGATTTAACTATGTTGTTGTATCCTAATTATAACTGCCTATGGGTAAACTAGGGGAAACACTTGTTTACCATGCATTGCCGCATCACTTTACCATCACTATTTTCATTTGACTGGACATTTTCTAGATTTGAGAACTTTTTAGGACCTAGTTAGTTTTTATTTACCTTTTATGTGGATAAAATTATTATGACTTCAGTTCATTTCAGGACTATGTGGGGCATACTCAATTCATGTTGAGGTCACCTCAATCCCTCCTTTTTATACACTCTCACCATTTTTTGAGCAACCTAAGCCAAATTCTCTTACCATTTTGTGAGCAGGTATCTTGTCATTATCTAATGAGTTAAGATATATAAAAATAACAAAAACATTCATGACATTAAAAAAATACAAAAATATTTATCCTTTCTAAGCCTACTCAATTATCCTTGATCTGCCTTACTGGGGCATGGTCATTGTTAGGATGATTTCTTTTTCTTTTGTTTTTAGGATTTATATTTATTTGTTTATTTTAGGTTGTTTATTTGTTTGTTTATTTTTATATTTGTTTTTTCACTTGCCCTTTTGTTTTCTTTCAACACTATTGCCTCAACTTAGTCTATATGCATCATGGGTTATTCTTCATGCACATTATTCTTGAGTCCATCCATATTCATACGTCAAAATTATCATTATGGCTTTTTATCATTGGTGTATTGTTTTCAAATGTTTATTGGATCAAGAGTCAGTTTTTATGTATTTTTGGCTAAGTCTTTATGGCATTCTATCATAAAGCCTGCCATCACATGCTACAACAATAATCAACTTCATGAAGGTCTATAATCAATAGAGTCGACAAAGTTTATCCTTGGCACCTTGATAAATCCTCCCACCCACCTTGATCAATATAACTCATTTGACCATTCTAGTTGTATCATTGTTAATCAGGATGAGCATCTCTTCATTCACAGTTACAACTAAATCATTCACACTGATCAATCTTATTCTTCTATTAATCTATTTCATCACTTTACACATGCTCATATTTAAGCTATATTCTAATTTATATCCTTGAATTATGCTTTCTAATCATCCCTAACTGGGACATAATCATCTTTATCCAATCTAGGTCCTCTTAATGATTATAACTGCATATGGGAAAATCATTATTTTGACTTTTATTCTAGATTATAAACACCTTTGGGAAAATTAGTATCCATTTTACATCAATGCATGCATGTAATTTCTCATTTGGATTAATCTCAACCACATGTTAATTTCACCTTTCTTCTTGTTTCTTTTTGAGGGACTATCCATCAATAAATATAATAGATAATCTCTCAAGGGGGCATCATCATAAGCTTCCAAAAACCATTTGGAGCTTTGTTCTTCAACCACCATCTTATTTTGGGCATACAGACCTTTTATCATTATTTGTGAAGACATTGCTTTGCCTATGGTGTGCAACACCTTCCAAAACAAGGGAAAACTATAGACACCCAAATCTAGCCACCAATGACCTCCAACCAAGATTTTGACCAATTTCCACCTAAAATTCACAATTTGGCCTAAAAACACTAAAAAACATTAAAAGATTTGATCCTAATAGAGTGAAATGCTGATTCTGGCTAGGGTATCTATAAATGGGGCAATGCAATTTATGGGCCAAGCTAACTTTAATAAGATCATTTTGAGTTAAAATGCTAATTTTGCACCTATGTGCTCTAGATTGTGCTTCCTTATAAAATATTTTTCAAAAGACACGTACCTTTGTTATTTACTATTGGTAACATCCTAAATGGGATAACAGATCCAACACATTTAACATCACATCCTAATTTCAATCTAGTCAACTTTTAGACCAATAACAAGGCATTATGATCAATTTGAGTAATTTTTACACAAATTTATTAATTATGATTAGAGATAATTAATCCAAGTTATATCCTTATTAATAATTCCATGGAAACTTGTTTAATACTTGTTTTTATAAATGAATATTAAATATCTACATCATCAAGTGACCTCATTTCTTGGGAAGACATCCATAGGCCATAAATGCCACAAATATCAAGATTCATGCCTCCCATGCCTCATCAAAGCCCTCCATGCCTCTTAATTTCTCCTCCATCCCAAATATTTATGAGTTTAGTTATCAATTTTAATTACAAATTTGGATTAATCCTTATCCACACATCTCAATCCTGAGATGGATGGTTCAGGTTGATTCTAGCCATTTGCAAAAATATATAAAGAGAGACCATGAACATCATTTATAAGATTAATTTGTGAAAAGTTATAATCCATGATTGGTTCTAAAAGCTTCATGCAAACTATTGTTACCATGCCAAATTGATTACAAACCAAGCCAATCCACAAGGCAAAAGTGCCAAGGAGAGATGGGGGTAGACAAGCTTCCATTGCCAAGGACTTTATGAGCATAAAACTAAGCAAGCCACTACTAAAAGTGTATTTGGAGAATCCAAGGAAGGTGAAGTAATTCTTTTGTTTTTATTTACTTTGTAGTTATGATTGTCATTTATTTTTGTTACTAAGCCCACCCTAGTAACTAGGCATGAAGGTGTTAGCTTAGTATGTTCTTTATCAATTTTTTTAATACATTTTTCCACTAACACCATTCTAATATCCTCTTTTTAGTCAAATTATTATTTCACACATATGCCCTATTAGAGTATAAAAACTTGTATCAACATGGAAGCATTGAGAGAATGAAATGATATATGTCAATCACTTGACTTTTCACTATACATCACCTCACATATTTAGACAAGATAGTTTTTTAAACTCAAAACCAGATTGAAAATCTTATTTCAAAGGCAAAATACAATATCAAACTAGTATATCTTCACCATACCATTTGTGGAATTCTAATTTAAGAGCCAAAATGGCTTACATTTATAGAATGTGAGGAGAGAGAGAAGAAATTAGAGCTCAAGGGTCATAATTATACATGTCAAGACATGAAAATTAGTTAAATTATAGAAAAATTAAGTGGAGAATATAGGTTTGGAAGGTCCTCTTGGATAAATGTCTCTCTAAAGTCTAAAACTCTCCAAAATTGGTATAGGATATTCAATTGGCCTTCTCAAAAATTGCTTTCATCATGAAACATATTTTAACTGCTTGAAATAGGACTAGGGAGATTTGACACATATGAAATATAAAGTAGGAATTATAAAAGAGTTTCAATAGTCATTGAATGTTTTCCTAAAAATTGGTCTTCTTCTAGAGACTTGTTCTCCTCATCTGCAGTCATCATCACTAGCTTTATAAGTCTACCTTCACATTGTCATCTAAAATATCTTCAATTATTCAACTAAATCCATGGAAAAGGTGATATTACACCTATATAAAAACCTTCTACCTTTCACTCCATGAATTAAACCTTAAAAATATCCCCAAAAAAACTTCTCATCTTCTCACCTAGTAGTCACTCTCTATTTTCATTATCTGCCAAAGACTCCCTAAGATGAATGGACTAGTAAAGATGTTTATGTGCTAATATTAAGTGATAAATGGATAGGGAGAGTTATAATAGGCCCAAATTGACCTCCACTAATGAATCTCACCTTTTCATTATGCTTTAAATCTAAAAACACACAAATCTTTGCAAAAGCCCTATTTTAGGTCTATCTGTACAAGTAGGGTATATACCAACTAGATGGGAGAGAGACTAAATGAGTCTCTTACAAGTTCTAAGTACTTTACAAGAATAAATATCTCTTTTAGATGCATCTTTTTCCTTATCTTTTCCATTGGGTCAAAACCAAGGGTTTAGGAGGGTTTTAGAGGGTTTAGAACATTAAGGATTATTTATAAAATTCTAACATCCAATCTCTGAAAAAATTCCAAAAATTTCAATCTCAAGACCCTTCTCAAATGTCCCAGCTCCTTGGGTTACCATAATATTAATCCATACAGACGTGAGCTTTCAAAGATGGCATATCGAGCTTTTAAGTGCATTATGCATACCTTATGATGGAATTGGGTCAAAAAGACCAAACTTTATGATCTCTCTACATAAAAATGGTTTAAAACAACCTTATACCTCCCCTTTAAGTTCATAAAATATGTGGGAATGTTAATTTTGTCTTGAAAATGATATTAAGCCCCACTAGGGCTTTAGGCCTAGTCTTAGGCCTAACAGGCTTGACTATGTTCATGTCCTATCACCACCTATGAATTCATTATCAAAATTATGGGGCTTCCACTATCATTATTAATGTTTAAAAAAAATCTCCACACCATTCTTGTAGTGTTCCAATATTTCTTAGCACCCTCTCTTTCCATTACATACCCTACCTATAGTCATGCCTTGACTGGGAGTGCCCCTCTATATGAGACAAAATAAAATTAATCTACCCTATTTTAATTGTAAAATTGAATTCATTGATATATTAATTATGTATTTATGGTCTTCTACATCAAGTTTCATAGTTAAGTTATAGACCCCTCAACTCTTCAAAAACCTCAAGATGGGCTTCTCAAACCCACTGACTATGCATGGACTATGATTATGACTATAGGTTGATCTTTGAAAATTGGTACTTTTTTTGAGTATTACATGAGATGGGAATCACCACTATGAGAGTGGTCTTAGTCATATTCACCATCCCAACTTTTGCCAACTTTCTCAAGGTACACTCTCCATGATTAGGCTTAGTTTTTCCACTGTAACAAACTATGTTACTCAAAAAATGGAAATACTTGTAGGTGTCTTCCATGATAGAACTTGTAAATAATTCTTAGGTTCCCCTTTAAGTCATCATGTCATCTTCAATCCTATTTTTTACTTGTTTATATCTTGCATATGCTAAGCTAACACCCAAACTATCATATTCAGTATACTGTGAGCATACAATCAACTTGTAAGTGATCTTTTTAGGAACAAAAAGGGGACCCTATAGGTGTTCATATAATTCAAATCCTTGTAACTTAATTCCTTAATTTCTCCTTAAAAATAATGTTATTTCAACTTGTATAAACACTTATGTATGTATGATTTGCTCTTTATATTTCATTTCCAACACATCATACATTGTAGACTAGTTGTAGATACTTGATTAGAGAAACCTAGGGTCATAATGTAGGTGATGTTTAGAAAATTAAACTTTTTAGTCCATGGCCTAAGATATTTTCATGGTTATTAGGATATTTCTTATCCAAACCAAGTCACTTTTCTTGTAGTTTATGCTTTCATTATGTCACATGGTGATTTAAGGCCATTTGAACTCAAAATATTATAGAGTATACTGACATTACATAGTGAGAGAATACTTGAGATGGAGGCCTAATGTAGAGGGCTTCTCAATATCTCATCCATGGAATGAAAATAATAAATAAAAAATAAACTCAATTACCTCTAACCATATATCTTTTTGTGACTTTGGCTTGTTTTGATCTTTTGTCATTTCATTCTCATGACAATCTTCATTTTTTTACTTGCCTTCTGATCTCTTGAATTATTAAATTCTTTGTCTCTATTTTATCCTCTATCTTTGAAATCTCTTTCTTTTCTCAATGTCTTGTTACTACTATTAATCTTGATATAGATTTGCCTAACTTCCTTACACATTCTCCAATCATTGGGATTTTTCCATCATGTTAATAATCACCACATTCATGATTTCAAATTTGACTCTGCTTACTATTACAAAAATGTGATGACTCAAATATGACTCTTGGAAAAGTTTTTAAACATTCGAGTGGTATAAAAAAAACCTAAGGTTTAATATACCTCTACTCAAGCCTCAGAAAGTTCACTCCACATCTAATCACTTATGCCACCTTCATTCTCTCAATCTCCTTACACTTCAAAAAACCTTATTTTGAAATGTTATTATTCACCACCAACATTAAGGACTATTAATTAGTTGTAGTTAACATAATGTTCCTTAACTATATTAATCCTTGCATAGAATGCATGCAAAACACATTTCTTTCCCTTCGTAATAATTTGCATGTCACTTTAATGATATTTTATATTAGTACATGTGATTTAACCACTATCTTTAATCCATTTAAAACTATCCAAATCTCCTTTACTCCACTCCTTGACCATGTTCTCAGGCACACTAACTACACAACTAATAATTATAGGGTCCACATGTATTTCCTTTGAGATATTTAGACTTGAATGGGATTTCCATATGTTCATCAAGGTTTAAAATAATTCAATTCAACTTTATAAATAAATTAACCATTTAATTACTACTTCTACTATCCATTTGTCACATGTCCCTATTCATTGCCTATAGGTACATATTCTATGTGTTTGTATCAGAGTTTATTCAAAACATTTGAATGATACTTGAAAAACCATAAGCACATTATGATAACATAAATATCAACTCCATGACATATCCATTTGAATGTATCAACTCATATGTGTTCCCATTCTCCACAAAGCACTCTTGGGATTCAAATATAGTTTGTTGATATAGATAGAACTATAAGTCTGCAACTAGTAAATTCTCTCGTACATGTGAATGAAAAATTTATATAAATGAAAAGAATGTTTTTAATCCATAAAACTCACATACTAACATTATCCCTATGAAAATCATCTCTTTATCACCATAAATTACTCTATTTATGTCATCCATTCCACAAATATTCAAATAGAGCAAAGTCTACAAAATAAAATTCCTTCAAACTTGGAACTATATACTTTGTTTTGGGGGTTTCCATATTCAAGATCCAATTCCAACTCCTCAATTCATGATTTATATCTTGAATTATTTGAACACTAACATAACATCTATATAAAAATACACCAAGAAAAAACAAAAAAAACAAAACAAACATAACTAGCTTCTAACTACCTACCCTACCTCTCATTCAAGACTAATTTCTATTCAAAGTCAAAATAACTACTCCTTGGTAACTAACTTCTACATGACCATTACATTCAAAATATTGATTTATGTTATTTTACACATGATTTGAATTTGAAACACTCTAATAAACTCACCTAGACCCTTTTAAGACTCAATACATCTACCTATGACTAATTTATACATTGTTTCATGGTGTCCCTACATCATACTCCCAAGGGAAGAATGAATTGAAATCAATAAATGCAACTGATACATTTTCTTCCTTTTCTTCCAATTCATACTTTTGGGATGACCTCTTGTTTCTCCTATTCCCTCATGCCTCAACTACTCACTTTTTATTTCATGCTTGCCTCAATTAAACACTATTCTTATTGTCTCATGCCCTTGCTTGTTTGCATCATCAACTTGCACTCTATGTGCACTCACTCCTTGATCTTTACCTCTAACACATGGGCTGCATATGCCCCAAAACACTACTATACTTGTACTTTCATCTTTTAATGCTATTAATACCATGTTTTCAATAATAGTAATAATGACAATTTGATGCATACTTGCTTCAACATGTTGTTATACTATTGCCATATTTTTTTCTTTATGTTCTTTGTCCACTTTCTCAAGCTGTTCAACTGTTGCAATCTACATTTATTATTCATTTTTTCTCACTTATCCATGTAAATCATTCTCTAATGCTACAACTTCTACATTTAATTTCTCATTTCTTTCATAGACAAATAGAAAATCAAAATTCATACCTTCTTCATGAGGTTTCATACCTTTGTCCAAGCCTTCAATGAGACCTTCAATTTTATCTTAATCTTCTTTGTCATGTTCAACACTTGGCTAGCTACAACTGTTCTATTTTGTTTCACTCAAACTCTCCTCATCCACATCAAGGTGTTGTTCATCCATCTCACTATGCTACTCACTCATTTTATATATCATTGCCTCTCTCCTAAATTTCTTGAAAAACAAATTTTTCTCCTCTCTCTTTGCTTTTACCTTTCTTCTCTTCACTAGTAGTTTGATTGGCCACTTGAGTGTCTTCTTCCTCATGACCCACTCAAGATGTTAGTTTATAACCTCTCTTATCTTTTGCATCTTAGTTAGGATCTCATCTATTTTATATCTCATCTCACTTATCTCTTTTTCCATCTAAATCCTCTTGGTGTCTTCATGCACCATCTTCTCTTTATGGTGGCATTTCTCAAGCTTGCCCTTTTTCCTCTTCTCACTCTCTCATCTCAATCAAGATGCCTATCAATTATTTAGCCTCTTCTAGACCTATTATTCCTTTTTATAAGCCTTCTCTTGCCACATCATGACCTCACTTGGGTCTTCTCTTATCCTACCTATATGACTATCTCAAGCTCACCTATGAGATTTTGTCTTGGAGCTCTCATTGGCTCTCATTATTTTTATGCCTTCTTGGATTAGGGATTTTCCACACACTCTTTCTTTCAACTATAATTCTACCTTTCCTTCATCTACATGTATCCTCTTTACCTTGTGCCTTTTCAACAAAATCTTCTCACTCTATCATCCATGGAATGAAAATAAGAAACAAAAAACAAACTCAATTACCTCTGCCCATATCTCTTGTTTTGACTTTGGCTTGTTTTGATATTTTGTCCTTTCATTCTCCTACTAATCCCCATTTTTTTACTTGCCTTTTGATCTCTTGAATTATTAAATTCTTTCTCTCTATTTTATCCTCTATCTTCATAATCTCTTTATTTTCTCAATGTCTTGTTGCCACTATTAATATTGATATAGATTTCCTTGTCTTCCTTACACATTATCCAATCACTAGGATTTCTCCATCTTAATAATAATCACCACATTCATGAATTCATGTTTGACTATGCTTACTATTACAGAAATGTGATGACCCAAATATGATTATTGGAAAAGTTTTTAAACATTCAAGTGGGTTTCAAAACAAACTAAGGTTTAATATACCTCTACTCAAGCCTCAAATAGTTCAATCCACATCCAATCTCTTTTTTCACCTTCATTATCTCAATCTCCTTACACTTTGAACAACCTTATTTTGAAATTTTATTGTTCAAAACCAAATTTAAGGACTATTGATTAGTTGTAGTTAACATAATGTTCATTCACTATATTAATCCTCAATAGAATGCATGTGAAGCATATTTGTTTCCCTTAGTAATAATTTTCATGTCACTGTATTGATATTTGTTGTTAGTACATGTGATTTAACCACTATATTTACTCCATCAAAAACTCTCCAACACTCCTTTACTCCAATCCTTGATCATGTTCTCAGGCACACTAACTACATAATTAATAATTGCAAGGTCCACACATATTTATTTTGAGATCTTGGGGATTGAATAGGATTTCCATACATTCCTCAAGGTTTAAAACAAATCAATTCACCTTTATAAATAAATGAACCATTCAATTACTACTTCTACTATCCATTTGTCACATGTCCCTATTCATTTTCTTTAGGTACATATTCTACGTGTTTGTATCAGACTTTATTCAAAACATATGAATGATACTTGAAAAAACATAAGGACTTTATGATAACATAAATATCAACTCCTTGACATAGACATTTGAATGTATCAACTCATATGTGTTCCCATTCTCCACAAAGCACTCTTGGGATTCAACTATAGTTCATTGATATACATAGAATTACAAGTCTATAACCAGTAAATTCTTTTGTACATGTGAAAATAAACTTCATATAAATGAAAATAATGTTTTGAATCCATAAAAATAAAAAAAAAATATCTTTATGAGAATCATATCTTTATCACTACACATTGCTCTATTTATGTCATCCATTCCACAAATATTCAAATAGAGCAAAGTCTAAAAAATAAAATTACATCAAACCTAGAACTGTATACTTTATTTTGGGGGTTTACATATTCAAGATCCAATTATAACCTCTCCATTCATGTTTTTTATCTTACCCTACGTCTCATTCAATAGTTAGAAGTTAGAAGTATCATTCATCTCACTATGCTACTCACTCATTCTATATATCATTGCCTCTCTCTTAAGTTGCTTTCAAAATTAGTTTTTCTCCTCTCTCTTTTCTTTTACCTTTCTTCTCTTCACCAGTAGTTTGATTGGCCACTTGAGTGTCTTCTTCCCCATGGCCCATCCAATATGTGGGTTCAAAATCTCTCTTATATTCTCCATCTTATTTAACATGTCATCTATTTTCTATCTCATCTCACTTATCTCTTTTTTCATCTCAATCCTTTTGGTGGCTTCATGCACCATATTCTCTTTATTGTGGCCTTTCTCAATCTTGCCCTTTTTCCTCTTCTCACTCTCTCCTCATCTCAATCAAGATGCCTATCAATTCTTTGGCCTCTTCTATACCTATTATTCCTTATGATAAGCCTTATCTTACATGCCACATCATAACCTCACTTGGGTCTTCTCTTATTCTACCTGTAGGACTCTCTCAAACACACATATGAGCTTTTCTATTAGATCTCTTAATGGCTCTCATTATTTTTATGCCTTCTTGGCTTACGGATTTGCCACACACTCTTTATTTCAACTATAATTTTGCCTCTCCTTCATCTACCTGTACCCTCTTTACCTTATGCCTTTTCAACATAATATTCCTACTCTGATACCAAAATGATGTAGAGGGCTTCTCAATCTATCATCCATGGAATGAAAATAAGAAACAAAAAACAAACTCAATTACCTCTGCCGATATCTCTTGTTTTGAATTTGGCTTGTTTTGATATTTTGTCCTTTCATTCTCTTGATAATCTCTATTTTTGTACTTGCCTTTTGATCTCTTGACTTATTAAATTATGTCTCTATTTTATCCTCTATCTTTAGAATCTCTTTCTTTTCTTTATGTCTTGTTACCACTATTAATATTGATATAGATTTGCCTAACTTCCTTACACATCATCCAATCACTGGAATTTCTCCATCATGTTAATAATCACCACATTCATGAATTCATGTTTGACTCTACTTACTATTATAGAAATATGATGACCCAAATATTATTCTTGGAAAAGTTTTTAAACATTCAAGTGGGTTTCAAAACAACCTAAGGTTTAATATACCTCTACTCAAGCCTCAGATAGTTCACTCCACATCCATTCACTTCTACCACCTTCATTATCTCAATGTACTTACACTTTAAACAACCTTATTTTTAAATTTTATTGTTTTCCACCAACTTTAAGGACTATTGATTACTTTTAGTTAACACAATGTTCATTCACTATATTAATCCTACCATGGAATGCATGAAAAATACATTTATTTCCCTTAGTAATCATTTACATGTGAATGTATTTATATTTGATGTTAGTGCATGTGATTTAACCACTATATTTACATCATGTAAAACTCTCCAACACTCCTTTACTCTAGTCCTTGATCACATTCTTAGGCACACTAATTACATAATTAATAATTGTAGGGTCCACACATATGTCCTTTGAGATCTTTGGACTCAGATGGGATTTCCATACATATTTCAAGGTTTAAAAAAATTCAATTCACCTCTATAAATCAATGAACCATTCAATTACTGCTTTTACTAGCTATTTATCCTGCATCCCTATTCATTGCCTATAGGTACATATTCTACAGGTTTGTATTAGAATTTATTCAAAATATATGAATAATACTTGAAAGATCATAAGGACTTTATGATAACATAAATATCAAATCCCAAACATATAAATTTAAATGTATCAACTCATATGTGCTCCCATTCTCCATAAAGCACTCTTGGGATTCAAATACTATTTGTTGATATAAACAAAATTACAAGGCTACAACCAGTCAATTCTTTCATACATGTGAAAGGAAACTTCATATAAATGTAAAGAATGTTTTTAATCCATAAAACTCACTTACCATCATTATATTTATTAAAATAATATCTTTATTACCACACATTACTCTATTTATGCCATCCATTCCACAAATATTCAAACAGAGCAAAGTTTGTAAATTGACATTCCTTCAAACCTGGAAATGTATATTTTGTTTTGGGGCTTTTACATATTCAAGATCCAATTCCAAACCCTTCATTAATGTTTTATATCTTTAATTATTCAAACACAAATTAAACATTTATATAAAAATACTCTAAAATAAAAAAAAACATAACTAACTTCTAACTACTTACCCTACTTCTCATTCAAGACTACTTTCTATTCAAATCCAAAATAATTATTCCTTGGTAACTAACTTCTATGTGACCATTACATTCAAAATATTGATTTGTGATATTTTACACATGTTTTGGATGTAAAACACCCTAATATACTCACCTAGACCCTTTTAATACTCAAGACATATAACTATGACTAATCTATACATTGTTTCATGATGCCATTACATCAAGGCCTTTCTAAATTACCTTTTTTTTTTTAATCAAATAACCAACCTATCATGTTAAATAATTGCCCATATGCCTAGGTTTCATGATCAAAACTAATTTTTTTTATAGACCTCAAATGCTTTACTATGGAAGGATCAAAAGTAAGGTAAAATCCCTATTTAAAAAATATTAAGGTAGCATGTCCTTAAAGCAACTTTATCAACTTATGGACATAGGATTCAAGTATATTTTCCACCTTATGAATCCACTATTGTTAATATTATGTCCTAAATTATCCTATACCTCAATGAAGGTTTGAAAAAAACTTAAACACTTATATCCCAATTATCTTGAACCTTTATGGAGTTACTTGTAGGTGGTCATTATGCTCAGAACTATGTATGTTGGAGAATTGGTTATCATAACCAATCCTAAACCCTCTTGGATGAATGAAACATGTTGATTTAACCTTAGGAAACCTTTCACCACCTTGAAATCTTCATGTCTAACCACCATGACTATGCAAGGCTATTTTTCACTTGACTGTAAGTGTTGGTTGTATGAAAGTTGACTAAGTGTGTATGTTACAATTTAAACTTCACATAGAACACTATTTGGAAAAATTAACTTCATGAATTAAAAATAACCATCATAAAATTTGAGAGTGGAAACCACATTCCAAATTTATTTTGAGGCCACCATAGGAAGGAGGAATTTTTGTAACAGATGAAATTATATCTATAGCTTCAAGGGTGTCTCTAACTAGCAATATGATATGTTCTACTTATATTTTGACTTACACATGTAAACTAGGTTGAGATTAATGTGAAAGGAATTTTCATGATCCTATAAATCATGTATAGTAATTGGTTTGTATGGACCAACCCAAACAAAGGAGAAACTTAAAGGCTATGGGGATGAACAAGAAAAAAATAGTAGAAAACTTCTTAGCATTGGTTAATAAAGCCTAGTTCACCAAACCTGGAACTATTTTAATTAAATTTTATTAGAGAAGGATTAATATCATTCCCAAAAATCATTTGACCTGACTCAGCTCCTCTTGGCCATACCATTTAAAAACCAATTGACCATTTTACATGCAAAGGAGAGAAATGGAGTAGCAAAATGGGATTTTTAAAGCCGATCAATTATGTAACTAAGTTAATAAGACCTAAATGGTCACTATAAATCCTTCCACACATGATAAAACTCTTGCATAATTTGTACAACTATTGAAAATTTCCTTTTCTCAATGATTTTCTTGATTTCAACATAACATCTCCAAGTTTTTAATTATGACTACCATATTTGATAATAATCTACATGTAGGATGTTATAAGACATTTTGGAAATTGTTTTATCTCTATTAAAACCATAAAAGTCTAATAAATGACCCCAAAAGTGACCGAAAAGTGACATAGGACTAAAAATGAATATGATAAAGTTAAGGACACATTAAATTACCTCGCTAGGACCATGGTACACCCTATTACACCCTATAAGACCCATATATCAAGTTTTAAACTATAGGGGGTTTACTTATTTTGACTTGTGGTCAAAATAGTCAATAATACCTCAATTCAAAATGGGGTCATTTCAATTATCTTTTCATACATCAGATAAGTGTCTTTGAGAAAAAGAATTTTAAGGTACATAATATAGTTTCAAATATTTCAAATTAATTCAAAATTTAATTATTTGAATATATTATGTGGGTATATGACATGCATTAGCACTTACATTACAATAATAGATTAAAAATTCACACAACTTTATGTGCATGATATAGATTTATACACAAGCTTAAAAAATAATTTACAAAATCACACCTAAATACAGTTATAAATTTTACATTTAGCAGATGGGGGCATGATAGAAATTATTTTCATATTTTCAATACTATTTTTCTATCCTTAATCATGGTAGAATCTTAGATGTTGTCCATTATTTTTTGATCATGCATTTATGAACTAAGGAAGAAAGCGACAATTGAATTTATAATCCATATACAATAGTGAATTGCATTAATGTGCATAATGCATAAATTGGCTATTTAGTGCCCTATAACATTATTGTATGTGAATCCATTATGGATTCTAGCCTATTTATGTCTTGGGGTTATAATGACCAAAAAATCAAATTGAGGTTTATGTGTCCCTTAATGGATTTTATTTTCCTATACATGTTTAATTCAAATTGGGGTTGACCACCTTCATTTCACCATTGATTCTACTAAGGGGACCAAATTTTACAAGTTATTCATAGGAATAACTAATTACCTAATGGTTCATGGAAGCATAATCTTCAAATGAAATTACAAAAGCAAAATTGGTTTCACACATATATGTGTATTCTTCTTTTATTTTTATTTCCAAGTTTTTTTTTCAATTTTCAAAGTTCAATTTTTTGTCAAATTTGAAATGAAATAATGACTATGTTATGATTTATGGTAGGTTTGGCTAAGTTAAAGTGACTTGAACAAGTGAAGTATCTACTCAAAATCAAAGTGTTTTGTACACACTCAAGTATCCTTCCTTTTACTCTAGTGATTTCACATTTAGACTAACAAGGGGGACATGGAAGGTAGTCACTCAAATTTGGTGATAAATACTTGATAATTTCAACTTTGGCCCACTTTTACTTTAATTGACTTTAAAAACTAATCTTGACCTATTTTTCCACCTCACTTTGTCCTATGTACATATATATACTTATCCCTATCTTACACATATTGAAATGTTCTTAATCACTAAAAACCTCTCTAATAACTAGTATGGACATCCCATATTCTTAATTTCAAATGTTACCCTCTAAGACAAAATTAACCAATATGGGTCAATAAAGGTAATCGGTGTTGACCCCAATGGGTTGTTCTTATCCTTCCCCTTAATAGTGATTATTTTTCAAATTTAGTCCCTCTTTTACAAGTTGATTCATATTTTAAAGATAGGTAGTGTGAGGTTCTCCCATTTTGTATTTATATAATGTCACATCTAAATCACACTTGAAAATTTTGATATTGAGTCACACTTATATTATTGTACACTAAGAAAAGTTTTCCTATTATTCCCAAGTCTAATTATAAACAATTGAATTAGTCCTTAGCCAAGTCAATAACCTATTCTATATAAGTCAAGAAAATAATTATAAATTATTGAAGCCATATTTAGATGCATACATGTAGTCAAAGGAGAATAGTCACATAAATAAATTGAAGTTAGAAAACTACGTAGGATTGATTTCCCTCTTTGGAGTATTATATATGTAGGTACTAATCAATTATCATGGGGTTGATTGGGGTCATCTCAGTGCATTACATTCATTACTTTCTATTTTCAAGTTTTTAACTATTGAAAGGCTTATTAGGGTTTCAACTTTGAAAAAGTCATTTTCAGGTCAATCACACGTATCTAAAGGTTAAATTCCTAAAGATAGGCATGTTTATAGCACATGCAGGTGAGCACTCTAATTTTATAATGTTTTTGTAAAGGATATAATTGACTAGTAGAGAATTATAGTGGTAGTAGATTTAATCCATTTATAATTAATTTTGACCTTGAGCAGTTAAAATCATACTTACTATGATGTATTCAGAATCAATATGAGTTTATATTTTCTAGATGAATGTTGGACACACACAATTAATATAATGTGTAAAACAACTAAGTCTTATTGTGTTGTTCATATTTATCCTTATTTCATTTGGTCTTGCTTCATCAATTTTAGTATTTTACTTTCATGATACTAGTTACAAGTTACATTACAACATTTTATACATTTCTATTTTTATTTATCTTAATTATTGTTAACACACCAATTAATTCTAAATTACATTACTTACATTTTCCCAGTCACTATACTTTATCTTAAATTCAAAGAGAAGTGGGGTGAATATTCATATAATTACTTGAATTGACATTGATTGAAAGTGGATATGGTGTTTTATATCTATTTTAGCCTATAAGAGACCTAATTTCAAGTAAAGTTGGTATAAATGGATGGTTGGGTGTGCACGGGTCAACAATGTGACCTACATTGCCCCATTCACTCTAATTTGGCATAAATTAAAATTGAGTTAGGGTGATCATATAAAAAATTCCTCGAAAATTTCTTGATTTAACTTAGCCACATATGATAATGTTTGCGTCTCTTTTGGCCTCCAAGGGACCTAATCATTAGTAAAGTTAGCATAAAGGGGTGGTTGGGTGTGCACTAATTTTAAAAAAATGATCCTAAAAAACCTATAAATCTTAGAAATAATAGAAAATAATTAAGAAGGCCTAAAAATCTTAAAAGTGACTACACATTTGCTAAAAATAGACATCAGTTGGAAAATTTATGCCTTGAAATCCTTAGGTTTAATAAGGAAATCTCAAAAATGACTAAGTACTGACCAAATTATATTTTCAAAAGCTATCTTCTAAATCATAATCCAGGAAGTTGTAACATCAATCCTATAAGATGAGGAGTGACCGTAATTTAATATATGTATAAAAATTAATTTAAATTATAAGGAATATAAATGTAACTTATACTTAATATTTACTTTAATAAATACATATCCTCCCTTTTAGTAGTTCAACTTGCCCTTCTTCAAAATCTTACATATTATAACATAAAAGTACTGCATACATGTTATAATGCATACACATTTTAACATGTACATGATTTAATGTGTATGTGTTATAGCACTTATGTTATATATGTTTGGAAATATGATCTTAAGGCTTGAAATTTAACACATAGCCAAATACATATTTTTTCCTAAAAAAACAAAATTTAAATTCGGGTATGATAAGCACTATGAATTTTATCAAGAAATTCATGGAAATATGACTGTGATTTTGAGAACATACTCTTTTTTACAAATATATAATTATTATAAAGCTATAAATACTTTAATGTTTCCATCTATATTAATTTCCTCGTATGTCTTTTTATGCCACTATTTTCCAAAACTATACATGTCTATATTTGTTTATTTATATATCTATTTTCATTTATAGAAATGAAATTAGAAAATATAGGGATAAAATTTAGGCCTAAGTCTACAAATTTAAAAAATACATTTTTTGATGTTGTTAGGGGGTGTATAGTCGGCTATCCATTTTTTGAATCATTTTCAAGGTCTATTCACTTGTAGATTTATTAAAAAAATAAATATTCTTTAAAAACTTACAAAAAATACATGTTTAAACTAGATCTTGAATAACTTTCCACCAAAAGGTTTCAAAAAATACTAAATGATTCTCATAAAAAGAGGTGGAACATAATAGGTTATCTACTTTATTTTTCTAAAAAATAAGAGTTTTTCTTTGAATTTTAGATGTTTGACCTACTTATACTCTATCATTAAAAAATAGTAGTTTATAAACTAGAATCAAAATTATACAATTCACATTATTGTGATTTAATAAAATTTGGAGTGTAGCCATCTAAAATAATCTATACAAGATGAGGTTTATCATTTTTTAAGGAAAAAAATCCACTTAAGACCCCAATTTAAGTCCCATAATTCCATGCAATTACTATATTGGTAGATCATTTTGCTTATGAAAAAACACTAGTGCAAGTGGTAAGGAAATATTTTTCAATATGAATGAGTATGAATGTGTGCAAGTATGTTCAAGAATGTAAATTTTACTAATTATAAAAAATAGAAAGTCAAAATTCAGGTTTGTATCAACCATTGCCGATCCCATAGAAACCATGAGAAGAAATAATTATGTATTTTTTTAATGTTTTCATTAAAAAAAAATGGAAATGATTATATATTTGTAATTTTGGATATATTTTTAAAGATATAAAATTTTATTGCTTTCAAAAAGAATAATGATGTAACAAACATTGCTAACTTTTTTAGGGAGAGTGTGAGTTTGCATGGTTTTCCATGCAACCTAGTTTTAGTTAGATATATGAAATTTGGTGGATATTTTAGATATCTAATTTATAACACCATTTGTGTTTAAATTTTCAATCTTACTTGAATTGCACTTAAATTCCCAATTTTGGTCAAAATCAATAAAAACATGTTAAATGTTCGAGCTTGTCATAAACAAATGCCGATTTAGGCTAATGTATCCCAAAATGGGGCAATAAATTTAATGTGATACCTAAATTTGATCAATTCATTTCAAATAAAAATGATGATTTTACCTTTTTGTGTTAGGGGACACTCTTTTCTTCTAATTCACTAGTACATGTCATGTACCTTTGTTATCTTGTGTTGGAAACATCCTAAATGGGAATGTAGTTCCAACACATCTAACATCTCCTTCCAATTATTATTGAGTCAAATTATGACCCAATAATATGACTTTTTGATCATTTTTATTAATTGAGGGTCAATTTCTAAAGAATTACACAAATATTTATTAATCTTGTTTAAGGCTAATTAATTCAAATCAAGAGCTTAAGTGGATTTTCCATGGAGATTATTGACTATTTCAAAATTGAAAATTGATTCCCAATATCTGCATCACCTAGTGATATCATCTATGGGGTGGCATCTATAAGCCATAAATGCATAAAATATCTAGATTATACATCACCCATGCGTAATTAATGCCTTTTCCTCCAAATTGACATGAGGATATTTATGGATTTAATTGCAAATATTAGATTAATCCATGACCACACATCTCAATATTGAGATGGATGGTCATGGTTAATATTAGACCATTTCCAAAATATATAAATATAAGGCCATAAAACACCATTTTTAATCTAAAAATTGTAGAGTTATAATGCAAAATTGTCTCCACATCCTTTTGTGTTGATCATTTATGTTAGTTGAAATATTCATTAGATAAGATAGATTAGAGGTTTATTCTATTGAGCCTAGGTTATACATAATGTTCTTGAGGAAATGTAGGAGCAAATAATACATTTTAGACAAAGACAAGAGCATTAGATCAAGGGGAGAATGGGCTTGGATTTGTTCTTGGCCAGTGGAATCAATTTAGGAAGGTAAGTAGTATTGATATCTTTCAATTTGTTCTTCATTATCATTAGAAAACCCCACATGAATATGTTAGCTCAGATTGTTAATTCTTATGCATTATTTTGTGAGTTTTCATGACTAATGTTTGAGTTGGTCCTCTTTGAAAACCATCCTACATCTTGGCATGCCCGATAGGACTCATGGAATTTATTTTAGCAAGGAAGACACAATGGCAATTTTAAATTTCCATTTTAATCATTAAAAATTCCTTTAACAACATTTTTATTCTTATTTTCCCATGTTTTTATGCACTCATAGGTTACACAGTGATCGTGATGGCTTTTAATGACTTCCAATAGTTAGGGCTAATCACCCATAGTTGGTTTATAGGAGAAATATGTTTAATTTTTTTTTTCATTTTGAGAATTTTCTCAAGTTTTTTCTATCAAATTAGGTTTCTTAAGTCTCTATTTTGAACATAGTTTGATCTATATTCCTAACTTCTAGATATTTTATTCTAACACCACTTTTTTGAAGCATAATGTTATGCCATTGGGTCTACAAGTAAATAGTGATGGTTAAGTATTGAACAAACATGATTGGTTAAAAATTGATCAATGATGGTATTAAACAAATTAGTGATGATTAGAGGTGATCATTGATAGTCACTATCTTTTATAAAAACACAAAATCAAGATCATTTAAACCAAAGTTGTTTCTCTCATTTGCAAAAGTGCTTCAAAGATAAAAATGACTCTCACAATTTTTATGTAGGACCACATAAGGAAAGTAAACATTTTAGATTAATTAAGTCTTTTTAACCTCCTTTTGGTGCTTAAAAAGAATTAGGAATATTTCCATTTGGTGCATTAAAGGAAAATTTTCTTGTTTATGTTGAATGTTTTGTAGTTGTTCTTTAATTTTTTTTTGAAACTTAAGGCCAAAGGGCTAAATAACATCACCAAACAATTCAATTCGGTGCTTTAAAACCAAACTCACTTCAATTTTTTATTTTAAATAAGTCATTTATCATTACTTATTTTATTATAATTGTTTGATAAAAAAATAATTTGTGTATGCATGCTCTCCCCCCATCCCCTATAGGTAACTTGTGGGATCAAAAGCACTATTTTCATTGCAAATTGTGTCTTATTCCAAAGACATGAAAAGGATGTTGTCATGGATCTCTCTAAGACCCACATGGCTTGGGTGATCTAGAAACAACCATAAACCCATTTTACTTAGTATTTTTATTTCATGCATTTTGGATTGTGAGGGGGATTTCATCTCCTCCCATAAGTTCTATAGGGAAGATTTGACACAATGATTCATCTCTCAGAATCATATTCAACCCCTCTTCATGGGAGGTATACAAATTGAGATCACCCCATTATGATAGTGGTTTGAGTGGTCAAACCATTTCTATTAGTAAGGGGCTAAGCTTGGGATGTATGATCATTTTGGACATCGTACTACATTGAGTAAGTGATGGATATAGTAATTGTGAAAAGGACTAGAAATTTTCATAACAAGCCATTTAATTCAAACCTAATTAACATGTTTCTTCTCTTGTGTGATAATGTGAATATTGGGATCCATCTAAATGGTCAAAAACTTGTAAGTTTTAGATAAACCCCACTTGCCATGAAAATATGGTTGATGTGAGGTGTACCTTGAAGTCCATGTTATCGTATTATCACTTGAGAGAAGTGGGGGTGTAAAAAACCTAATATTTAATCCACTTTTATTTTGGATTAACACTTAATTTCCTCTCAAGTGTATATATAAAAATGAACTTCAATAATATCATGCAACCTTATCATTTTAGGGCTTAGGATGATTATTTAGTTATTTTTACATTTTTGGTCTTAGATTACTTGGTCTTGATTTAATTCAAAACTTAATTTTTAACAAAGATCATAACCAAACACATTATCTACAATTTCTTGAACAAGGAGGCATTATGTTGTCCAAGTGAAAATTAATCTTTTCCTTATTCAAATTTATCATCTAAAACATTGTGTCATATAATTTATTTTGGTGTAGGTATGCTACCCATTTGAATATAGATCATTTTCAAAATTTTATTAATTCCTTCATTGATAGTTTAAATTCAAAATTGCACTTTTTTAAGTTCATAAGGTTGATGTGTTAAATTGGGTTCACCGTTTGCACTTCACTTGAGAAAATTTGGTTCAAATTTCCAATTTGGATTGAAGGACATTTATAAACTCATTATCAAATTATCATAATTTGTGGACTCAAGTCATCTTGTGTATCACTCATGTTTTGAATCATAAAACATATTTTATACTACCATTCCTATTACCATGTGGTAGCATTGTGATGTTTGTTTAGTTTTAGATTTATACTTAGGAATTCTTGCATGTTTTCACATCTTGATTTTCTTGGTTCACATTATCTCCTTCCTAATTTGAAGGGAATTATTTTATTTTTATAGTAGTAACTCATCAAATTTGAAATAGATTTTATGGTATTGATGTATCACAAAAATCTAGGCTTTAGTGTATTAGTTTTCACCTTGGATTTTTGAGTTATCATACCCTCTTCCAATTCGTATTATTTCAACCCTACCTAAAGTTGAGTAAATTCATGAACACATTCTTCTAGTCATGGGTTGTTCCAAGCCACCCTCCTTTTATAGTCTCTTTAGTGATTTATTCATTTCTTTGGAATAAAGATCAAAATACATACCTCATTTAAACAATTGAAAAACATTGATTTAAAATATAGTCAAACATATAGAGCAACCCTTTTTAGACATGACTCAAAGGTTCACTCATAGTGGGGTCCCTTATGGCCCTAGTTATGAGGATGAGCATTTTTAAAATTTTCACTTTGAAGACATTCCTAAAATAGTAGGATCTGAGGAATAATACATTGAATACCAAGAGAACCAAGATGAAGCACTCCTTAGGTTGATAGAATTTGGTGTAAGACTCCCCTTAGATTTTCTTATGGAAAAATTTCACACCTTAGTTAAGGAAGGAAAATAAAAATGAGATAAATTTTTCCAAAAAATTATAAACACAAACATACCTTCTTCCTCTAATAAAGGTAAAGAAATACTTGCAGATTCAAAATCAACTGGTCAAGATCTTGTTAACAAGATTAAGAAAATAAGTCAATGGTATGCTGATTAGCTTATCATGGACTTAACTGACTCTCTAGTTGATATTAAAATTCACAAAGATGCTTCTAAGGAATAAGGAAATGTGATTGAACCCATGTAATAGACATTTATTGACAACTCAATAATTAATCAAGGTGTCTAAAATGAATAGAACAAGACATAAGAGGTTGTGTAAAATGTTTCTCTAGACACAAAACACACATTTTTTAATCATTAAGAACCTCTTGTCACTTTTAAAATGAAAATAACTAAGCATTTAATTCAAATTGAGGAGATCCCTCAAGAAAATTTGGCTAGTTCATCTAAGCAAACACATCGAATGGTAAATAGACAAAGAACTCACCAAAACTAGTAGGACATAGTTGATCCAAGGCAACAAATTCCTAGGAATCGATCACTTACCTACTTAAATGAAGGAGTAAACCAAAACAAATTAAAGTATTGTAGGGTGTAAATCCTTACCAAATACATGTAACAATAAGAGCAAATACCACCCAAACAACATCACTAGGGGCACATTCCACCCCAATAGTAGTAGTAGGGGAACATATCACCCAAACAAAATTATCTTCCACTCATGAATGAATCAAACATGAAAGAGTCTAACTCTATGAATGAGATTGTGAGATGATTGGAGATGAAAAATAGAGTTAATAAATACAAGTTAGATGAGATATGTCCATATTTGTTTGATCTATCTATTTTATAAGTCCCCTTTCCATCTCATTTGGAGGTACCAAAGTTTGATAAATACAAAGGAAAGGGGGACCCATGTGAACACATTTAGGAATTTTTCATATTATTCCAAGAGGTAACTTATAGTAGAGTGTACTCTGGTTGCTCCCATGAATTTTAGTGGGAAAAGCTTTAGATTGGCTACTTAAGTTAACAAAAGGATTAGTTGTGGAAGGAAACAACTTGTTAGAAAAGTTTGTCAACCATTTCTCATACAACATAGAGCATGAATTGACCATTATTGACTTGTGCAAAGCCAAAAAACATGATGGGGAAAGTTTTGATGCATGTCTATAGAGATGGAGAGCATTAGCAGGTTGCTTTCAACATAACTTGATATACAAATAGTTGGCAGATATATTTGCACAAAATTTACATCCTAAGGTCATGCATAATATTTGATTAGATTATGCTAATTTATTTGAGAAGATCATAGACAAGGGTGTACATATTGAGAAGGATATTATTACAAAAGGCCTTGTCAATATTTTCATGCAAGGTCAAATATCAAATCAAACCCCATCTTCTAGTCAAACAGTTTCACAAGATAATCCTAATAGATTTAACAAGAACAAAAACATGGTTGGAAATAGTGTGATAGAAATAAGACATGTACAAATAGTGCAAACCTTGTCAGCCCCAAATTTACAATTAACTCCTCCTAATCCACCACCTAATTTATAGAGATAAACTCCATGAATAATAAACCATGATGGTTTCAAGGTCTTTAGAAAATTGTGAGAACCAATTGAAATAGTGTTCCGAATTCTCATATTAGCTAATCTGATTATATGGCTAGTACCAAGGCCATTTCCTCAAGATCAACTGAAACTAGATTAGTACAAAGAGAATGAATGGTATAACTTCCATCATGTTGGTGGTCATGGTGCTTATCATTGAATCCAATTGTGACACATTATTGAATATCTCATTGAGAATGGTGAAGTTGAGATTAAATTCCCCCCTAATTAGGACATAAACTGGGATATGGGAATCTACAAGGAACCCTTTCCTCAACATAATCAATTTCCACCCAGGAATAAAAAAAATCAAAGAAAAAATCAAGGATAGAGGTAAAATCAAAACCAAAATTAGGGTCAAAATCATAATCATCATGAGAATAATCATGATCATAATACCCTTACTAACAATTTGGGTTATAACATGCCTTATGATTATAAAAATACTATGGGATGCATTTTTTCAACCCACATTTCCACTATTACTATAAAATCACATGAACCATCTCATGTTCTTGTAGTAAAAGACCCATCATCATAGGGTCACCTCTCTCTTTATTAATACCACATTGAGTTCACATAATTCTATTGCAACTCCATTTGCATGAATTACTATTTATAGATAATGTACTTATTCTAATTATAATAGATCCTTGATGAATTTAAATTATAGAAATCTAGCTAGACACCCTTGAGTCACACTTCACAGCCCTTTACCTTTGTCTACTAATTATATTGGCTTCCCACCACCTCTAGGTTTCACAGCTATAGCTAGATGCTTGTAATTTACTCTCTAATGCCTTTTTCCTACTTCTTCTATAGAACCTAATATGAACATTATATTAATGGATCCAAAGCTGACTACTATGTCAAGAAAAAACCAAATAGTCTCATCCCAATGTTGAAAAGCCTTATAGTCTATTGGACCAATTGAGCAAAACCCTTTTATAGATTTCCATTTTAGATCTCTTGTAGACATCTAAAGTCCATAGAACTATTTTAAAAAATCTTTTGCAACAATACACTATTCCTAATTATATAAATCCTAAATATTTTTAGAACCTTGTGGGACATTTATCTTCATTTCATCAAATAATGTTTAATCAAAAAGACATGTCTACACTTGGATCGAGCCATTATAACCCATTGTATATTGAAGTAATCATTGAAAATCATAAGATCAAGTGGGTTCTTATATAAAATGGTTTAGGGATAAAAATAATATCTCTTAAGTTGGTACAAATATTAGGCTACATGGTAAAAAACATTCATCTAGAGACAATCACTATCAAGGCTTTGGACAATGATAAAAGGGAGTAAACTGGTACTATTTGGTTATCAATCATTGTTGGGCATATTTCGCATCATATGTTGATTCATATTGTGGAAATTGAATTGCCTTATAAAATACTTCTTGATCATCCTTAGATTGATGAAGTACAGGCCATTCCCTCCATCCTGCATCAGTGACTTAAGTTTGCCCATGATGGGATCAAGGTTACTATTATTGCTGAACAATAGCCTTACAACTATTAAAAACATCTTGAGGCTCAGTTCTATAAGTATAACTATTATCTAGGTTATGAATTATTTATGAATAAAGAAAAGGCTATAGTTTCATATCCACCTCCATCCAATTATATCAACCCTAGTGATCTTGCTTCCACTTTAGCTGATCCATTTCCTATAGCTCTTGCAAAGTAGGTTGTTATTAAAGGCATGGGCATTTCCTCATACATTATTAAGGATGAATTTTATGTTTTAAAGTTTCCTAAAAATTAAAAAAAACATTTGGTAAACCTAAACCTTCAAGGAATCCTAATGGACTTAACATGATTTGGAAAATAAAGAAAAAACAATGAAATCCACCTATGGTTTTTTTATCTGCTATTATGCCAAAGAAAGCTCAAAAGTCTTTTATTGAGGGAGAGTGATTATATTCTGAAGGCCTTACTGATTGATTTCAAAATCCAAAATACCTAATCCCTAATCAAATCATAGATCATCTTGATTATATAAGAAAAGGTCTTGGCCCATGTGCACAAGGAATCTTGGAACCCTTATCATCTAAAGTACTTAATTTTAATCATGGTCTCAGATTTATACCACATGAGGGTGACCTCATAACTTTCAATAGTGATACTTCTGAATTGACTATTAATGAGACTCTTAGTAATGACATATCATCCCATTATATCCTTTTTGATGATCTTGTTGACATAAACCTATTTGATTCTAATTCCATTTTAACCTTAACTATTGGAGCTTCTCTTCATGATGTAAGAACCTGTTCTAGTGGTGATTCCTTTTCTAAAGTAGATTACCATATTTTTACCATTGGAGCTTCCCATCATAGAGCAAACCCTCATTGTTACCTATGCCTTTTCCATCCCAAACTTATTGATTGGGACCATCAAAACTTGGTTATATGACTTGATGAGTTTTAAAATGAACAATTACAAAATATATGGGCCTACAAGATGGATTGCCCATTGGTAACTACAAACAAGGATTTGATTTTTAATTAGATCCTTCTACCTAATTTAGAGAGTAATAAAAATTTATTGGTCATAATAAAGATAAAACATTGATATCTTTAGGTGAAAACCTCTTTGAGGTGTTCATTGATTAGGGAAAATGTAAAGAAAAATACAAGCCTTTGAGTAAAAACCTATTTCAAGTGCTCTTAGGTGGGAAAGTTTGCTCATCCCCTCAGGATGTAAAAGGTCCATCTAGCCCAAGTTTTATATCTAATAAAACAATCTATTTAGAATAACAACAAATGTTTGAGCATCTCAATCTTAAGTTTTTAGAGATTTTTGTTACTTGGCTTTTACCTAAGATGGTACATTCTAATTTATCATGCTATCGAAAACTTTGGGAAGAATAGTAATAAAATTTAGTAGAAGAAGATGATCATGATCATACCTTACATACAATTTTAGAAGATAGATCCACATTTCTTGTGTAAAACATGACAAAAGTTAACTTGGTATCTTATGAGGATACTAAAATTGTTTATCTTGGAGCTTCCCTTACTGAAGTAGAATATGAACAAATTATATCCCTCCTAAGGTATTATATTGACATCCTTACATGGGAATACTTTGACATGCCATGCTTAGACCCAAACTTGGTTTTGCATAGCCTTGGTATCCATCCTAATGCCAACTAGTCAAGAATAAATTGAGGAAGATGCATCCATGCATCACCCTATTGGTTAAAGCTAAACTAGAAAAAATTTTAGGAGTAGGTTTCATTAAACCATTAGATTACTCTAAATGGATTTCCAACAAAGTCCTAGTGAGTAAAAAGACCCTAGGTATACGTATTTATACTAATTTTAGAGATATCAACAAAACATGCCTCAAGGATGATTTTTCTCTACCTAACATCAACATGATCATTAAATCAGCTGTTGGGTATGAGATACTATCCTTAATGCACATATTTTTTGGATACAACCAAATCAAGATATCTCAAGAAGATCAACACAAGACTGTGTTCACCATTCCATGGGAACATTTTGTTACCAAGTCATGCCATTTAGATTGAATAATGTTGGAGCCACATATTAGTGTGTCATGACTATCATCTTCTATGACATGATAAATGATATTATTGAGGAATATGTGGATAATATACTAACAAAATCAATAATAAGAGCTTGACATCCTGACATTTTATGAAAAATCTTTGAGAGACTTGATGAATATAAAGTCCACTTGAATCCTAAGAAGTGTGTCTTTGGTGTTACTTTAGGAAAATTGCTAGGTTTCATTATATCACAAAGAGAGATCAAATTTGACCCTACCAAGGCCAAGGCTATTGTATAAATGTCTCCACCAAATAATCTTAAACAACTATGAATCCTACAAGGAAAGATCCAATCTATACATAGGTTCATTTCTCAATTGGAAAATAAGTGCCACCCATTCACCATCTCTTGAAGAAGGGGATAACATTTTAATGGGATGAAGATTATCAAATAGCATTTTTAAAACTCAAGACATAGTTAGCCGATTCACAAGTATTAATATTTCCAACACATGGATGAACATTACTTATTTACATATCAATAACAAAGCATGCATTAGGGCACTTTTGGCCCAACATGATGATCAAGGTAATAGACATGTAGTATATTATTTAAGCCACACTTTGGTGGCTTATGAACATAATTATAAGTCTATGGAGAAGGCATGTTTAGCTATGGTGTTTGTTACTAAAAAATTATGACATTATATGCTAAAAAACACAACGATTGTCATCACCAAGGTGGATCCTCTCAAATTCTTATTATCTAAAACAACTCTTCAAGGATGCATGGCTAAGTGGGTTATACTCATAAGTGAATTTGACATTGATTATTAGAATTAAAAAGCAATCAAGGGGTAAGTTATTGATAATCAAATTGTATATGCCCCTATCAAAGACACTCAACCACTCAAAATTGAATTTTTAGATGATTCTATTATGGTATTAGAACAAGAACTGAGGGAACTTGAATAATGGAATCTATCTTTTGATGGATCCTTCACATCCCATGGGTATGGAGCTAACATATTGTTGATTACACCCTAGGGGGATCTATTTCCCAAAACATTTCATATACAATATCATTGTATGAACAATATGGCTGAGTATGAGGCATTTATTGCAAGACTTCACCTTGTTATATACTGAGATATTCATAGGTTAAAATTCTATGGTGATTCCCAACTGATCATAAATCAAACCACTAATCAGTATCAAAACAGAGATGACAAGCTTGTTATTTACAAGAAAATTATTGATAATCTCAAAGGTCATTTAAAAATTCTACAGTTTGAACAAGTTTTAAGAGCCAACAACATATCAGTTGATGTAATGGCAATAATTAGTTCCATGATATGACTAATGGTGGTGATAAAGAGAATCAATTTTTGATGGAAACTCTTCTTCAACCTATGTATATTATATTATATTTAGAAAGGGTATGCACCATTTCTGGTCCCAATCCCCCACTTGAATTACCATGGTTCTAATATTTTCCTAGACAACCTATCTAATAACCAATATAATCTATTCCATCGCTATTTATCATGATATACCCTCCTTGGAAGCATAGTTTATCACAAAGGCTATAATGGACTGATTCTTCATTATTATTCTTTGGGAAATTCTAGGCTAGATTTGAGGGAGGTTCATGAAGGAATGTGTTGGGCCCACACCAACAATGTAGTATTAGCAAAGAAGCTCCTTAGAATAGGCTATTATTGGCCAAAAATAGACATTGATGCTTGTAATTATGTAAGAACTACATACTTTATCCACAACATGGAAATTTGATACATGCACCTTCTTTACCACTACAACCAATCACAACACCATGGTTGTTCTTAACATGGGGTCTTGATCTCATCTAGAAAATAAACCCAACATCTTCAGATGGCCACAAACATATCATTACTATTACCAAGTATTTTACTAATTGGATTGAGGCCATCCTCTAACTTATCTCATCGAAAAGTAGATAGCCAAATTCATCCATTACCATATAATTTGTCAACATGACATTCTAGCATGCATTATATCCAATAATGGTAGATCTTTTATAAACCAAGATGTAAAAGATATTTATGAAAAATTCAAGATCAAGCTCAAAAAATCAACTCCATATAACCCAAAAGACAATAAACAAGCTAAGGTGTCAAACAAGACTATTGTAGCCATTTAAAAAAAATTGTCAATAACGCTAGTCATAATTGGCACTTTCAAATCTTTCTTTCCCTTTAGGATTATAGAAATATTGATTGAACCCCAATAAGAGCCACTCCATATTCCCTTGTCTATGGCACTGAAGATATTATCCTGATCAAGATTGAGCTACCATCATTATGAGTATCACTAGAGAATATTGAAGATGATGAGGACTATAGAGTCTCAAGGTTGAAAGAACTAGAACTTAGTGATGGAAAGCATTTGAATGCTCTAGAAAACTTACAAGACTATTATAATTATAGAGAAGATACAACAAGTACATTCTCCCTTAGGAGTTTAAGATTGGTGATTTGGTCTTAAAATAGAACCAAAAGAACACAAACATTGAATGCAATAAAAAAGGTATGTTTAAACCTAATTAGTTGGGACCATTTATTATCATGATAAATTATATATCAGGGGTATATCATTTGGCTAAGATAAATGGTGAACAAATTTCAAATCCCATGAAAATTATGCACCTAAAGAGGTTCTACACATAAACAACTTTGAATTAGTGTCTACAAGACCCCTTACTTGGGGGCAAATTGTGTTGAAGTAACTTCATCTTACCATTGTATACTACCGTGGACCACTTTCACATGAGCCCTATTACTTTTAAAACTCTAGATAGTGAAAGATTTTGGATCGTTGGTACTCTAAACACATTTTATCTGATCCTATGACATTATCTTTGAGAAACATATTCTTTGGACCATTCTCCTCGAGAAATTCATTCTTTACCCCACCCTGGACCATCCATTTTTTGGACCGTATTCTTTGGTTCGCTCTCTTTGAGACCCACATTATTTGTTATGTCTTGGGATTGTTTTAACTTGAACACTTTTTTTCCCTTGACCAATTATAATCTTAATTATATATCATCATCATTATGAACACCTTCGATGCTAGCTATACAAAGTAGTTCAATTGGGATAGTATTTTGTAGTTTCTTCTATAGATAAGTGAATAGGAACACCTTTTTAGCTTAGGATATTAGTCTATCACATGGTTTTTGAAATTGATTTTGTAATGAAAACTATTCTATATTACATTTGTTACTCTTTGGTGAACATTGTTATCTTTTCAAGATGTTCACTCTTATTGATTTGAGAGCATGTGTCATTGTAGCTAGCTTTAGATATTATTTGAACTCTCTGTTAGTTCTCTGATCCATTATTTATAGTCCAATCGGAAATTGTAGTTGGCTTAGCTATTTATTGGAGATTTTACTATTAGATACACATTTCCTTGACTATTTGGTCACTTTTGTATATATTTTATCTCAAAAACACTAAAAACATTAAGAAATGATTCATAAAATAACAAAAACATTATCCTTTAATTTTGTGTATTTTGATCTTCACGTTCTTACCATTTAAAAGCATTTTATCCTACTAAATTTATGTTGTGTAAGACATCTTATCCCACAAACTTTACATTTTTCAAGATCATTCTCCCTCATCCCACCATGTCATGATCTTACCATTTTACAAGAAACTTTAGTCCTGTTGGCTTGTCATCTCATCTCACCACCTTGTTATTTTACAAGACCAATCTCATTTGTCAAGTCTTACCTTTTATTATACAACATTAATCATATGTTTTGATCATCACCCTTTTCCTCTATCCCACTTCCTGGGAGAACTAGATTTGGCCTAAAGTTCATGTTGAAACATGCATCCATGAAACTATGTAGGTAGCATCCACTTGTTTTATACATTTAGAGTCGGCTCGACCAATCCCTTCCTTTTCTTCTCTTCCCCCATTTTTTTTCCATTTTCATTGTTTAAATAGAGAAAATAATTTCTATAATTGTTCTTTGTTGCATTATGGTAGGAAGTAACACCTCTAATACACGTGCATGAACAATTGTCTTTAAACCATGATAATTTGGTTTTTGCTTGTGTGTGTTTGTTTGAGATTTATTGGTGTTTTGTTATTTTTTCTTGGTGTTTTGTTGTAATTTTTCACCTCTCCATTTATTTCTTATCCTTTTCTCTTTTTATTACTTATTATCTCACCTTGGTCTTGTGTTTCCCTATTTTATTTTTCTTGTCTCTTTTGTGTTCAAGAACATCTTGATGGTCCGCATAGGTCTTGATTATTTATATCTTGATATCATGTCATTAAGTTATTATTGATTTTCATTTTTTTTAACATTTTTGTTCCTACTTAAGTCTTGATTGTTCATATCTTGATTTTAAATTGGGATCATTTATGTTTATTTTTTTATTTGTCTTTTCTTTTTTGTTTAAATATAAATAGCTATAACTCTGGTTTTGGTCATTGTTTACCATTATCCTTAGTTATATGTATTCACATTTGAACCGGCTCCATGAAATTGATATGAAATGTTATTATGAGTTAATCATACTTGTGATTCCTAATTTATTTTCCTATAGCAAGAAATTTATGCTCTAGACTCAAGTCTTAAAATCAACATAAATCCAATGAATAAGTCTCTAGATCACTATGCATAAGCGAGGCTCAATAGGTTTAACACTTGAATCAATTCTTAGACATGCATCTCTTATCATAAATCATGATTTTAATAAGATATTTCATCAATTTTCATCATCCCTCATTCCATTCTCTCCCAATCTTGGGTGAACATTGGCTTGAAGTCCATTTGGACTATGTAGGTAGCACTTGGATACATGACATATCTCAGGTCATCTTAGAAATCTTCATTATTATTTTCATTTATTTCACTCACTGTGTGAATTCTCATACACATAGTTTTTTGTGGCTTTTCCTAAGCCATTACACCATCGCATGTATGTTTTCACTTGCTCACTTAAGTCTATGTTTTAGATTATATCCTTAAGATATTTGCTTATTAATTTGCCCATAATAGGGCACAAAATTTGAACTAGTCAACAAACATAAATACACCCTATAGGGGAAAGACATTATTTATTCTTTATCAATGATCAAAATTAGACCTACTAGGGAAAAAATATCTTATCATGATCAAATATGCTCTAATGGGGCACTTCTTATTATCATTTTTTTGAGATCTTGTTATCATTTTCCTCTAATTCCAATCTCCACACTTTTGCCCATGATGGTAATGTTTTAGTGTGCAAATTGTCTCAGGATTGATCAATGATGTAAGTGCATAGTTTTCACTCTCAAATTGGGTGTGTTTAAAGTGTGTCCCTTACATGTTTGTATTGAATTCTTCCCATTCCCACCATCTTTGATGTACATTATACCTATACTTATATTTTTATCATTGATGGTAACCATGCATGAAAGAATTAACTTGTTTGGATGTGATCTATTCCTTAGGTCAATTTCTCACTTTCCCTCTCTTTTTGAGAGTTCATCCTTCTCTTTCATCCTAGTATGTCCTATTGAGGGGGCATCATGGGTCATTTCTATTTATTCTTGATAACTATTTTAGTTAAAAAGATGTTTTATTGCTTGAATGTCTCACTACACCTTTTCAAATAAGAGCAAAATGTAGACATCCAATTCCTAACACCATTTGTGTGGAAAGTGTGAGTCTTACTTGAATTGCACTTAAATGCCCAATTTAGGTCAAAATCACTAAACATATGATAAATGGTTCAAGATTTTTGTAAATAAGTGCTAATTTAGGCTAATGTATCCCCAAATGGGGTAATGCATTTTATGTGATACCTAACTTTGATCAATTCATTTTGAGTCAAAATGATAACTTTACCTTTTTGTGCTCTAGGACACTCTTTTCCTCTAATTTGTGAGTACACATCACATACCTTTGTTATTTTGTTTTGGTAACATCTTAAATGGGAATATGATTCTAACACATATAACATAACCTTCTAATTCTTCTTGAGTCAAATTATGACCTAGTAATGTGACTTTCTGACCATTTTGATTAATTGAGGGCCAATTTTCAAAGAATTGCACAAATATTGATTATTCTTGTTTAAGGACAATTAATTAAAATCAAGAGCTTAAGTGGATTTTACATGGAGGTTATTGATTATTTCAAAATTAGAAATTAACTTCCAATATCTAAATCACCTAGTGACATCATCTATGGGGTGGCATCCATAAGCCATAAAATCATAAAATATCTAGATTATGGGTCACCCATATCTAATTAGTGCCTTTTTCTCCAAATTAACATGAAGATATTTATGGATTTAATTATAAATATTGGATTAATCCATGGCTACACATATCAATCTTAAGATGGATGGTCATGGTTGATCTTATACTTTCCAAAATCTATAAATAAAAGGGCATAAAGCACCACTTTTTAAGGTAAAAATTATAGAGTTATAATGCAGAATTATCTCCACATCTTTTTTTGTTATTTGAAAGCTTCATTGGATAGGCTAGATTAGAGATTTCTTCTGTTGTGATTATCAATTATCCATAGTGTTCTTGAGGCAATGGAGGAGCAAATAATCTAATGTTGACAAAGACAAGAGCCTTAAATCAAGGGGAAAACATGCTTAGAGCCACTCTTGGGTGGTGAAATCAATTCAGGAAGGTAACTAGTATTGATTTCTTTCAATGTGTTCATTATTGTTGGTTGAATATTTTGTTGATCAGCGTACTGATAAACAAAATAGGTCTGATCAGCCAAAGTAGGAAGATAAGTCATCCAAATGTGTAGTTTTACCACATCAAAAAGACACTAATCTCTCCTCTCATCAAGGGGAGGTTCCCTATATATATATATATAAAATAATACTCATGGGTGGGATAAACCATCCATCTCTCTTTTTTCAGAGATGATGTGCATGGATCAAAGGAAAAACTTAAGGGAAATGACAGACATTACTCCTCTTCTTTCAAAAGTATTATTCAACAAACCACAAGAATACTCTTGTAAATAAAATCAGAATGTAACTAAGGGCGTAGTAACCAACAAATTGAGATACAACACAAAGTCTCTACTTGAAATGCTCAAGAGTAATATATGAAGGACAATGAGGGCACAAAGTCTTCTCAAAGTCCTTTACACAGTAATGAAAAGAAAACACACTGAAGGCAGCTATGGGGCACAAAGTCTTTCCATAATTGATTATTTAGGACACCTTCCCGACTAATTTGACTAATTCTACTTGTTAAATTAATGGAACAAAAGATATATCAAAGAAAAAGACATAAGAATAGTTTCCTTAATAACAAAAAAATCACAACATAAAGTTTGAAAAAGTCCCTTGCTTTCTTATTCTAGTAACAAAATATGATTAACAGACTGAGCACAAAGTCTCAATGATGCCTCTCAATTTGGGCAAAGTTTCATTCTAAAATTCAAAAAAGAGATCTATGAATGTATTCTAGCCTGTATGTTTAAAGGATCAATGACTAATTCACTATGTTGAATTTGACGTTTTTGGGCACGTCATTCCTTTGTCTTCTTTTGGCTTTTCTGTTTGGAACTTTTCCAAATTGCACTTGCCCTTTCAAGCCTTAAGGAATGACCCATTTTGAGTTGGGAAGAGTCTCCCACAAGGGTATCTACCCTTCAAGTAGTCTTTGAATGGCCTTCAGGCTTATTTTAACTTTGGAAATGAACCATTCCATTGAACCAAGACATTGAACCAAAAATGGTTCAAGCCGATGGTTCAATTTGAATGAACCAAGCTGATGAATTAAGCATTAAACCAAACATTGAACTTGCCTTTGAACCATGTCTTTGAACTAATCATCAAACCAAGGCTTTGAAACTTTTTGTTGAACCAAGACGTTGATTCAAATTTTGGTTCAACGGTTCAAACAAAGCTTATAACTTACTGACGAACCGTTTGATTGAACCAAAGAATGAATCAAAGCACTGACGCTGAGTGGATGAACCAAATGTTGAAACAAAGAATTGAACCACTTGATTGAACCCACCTTTGAACCATTTGACATTGATCCAAAATATGAACTAAATGTTGAACCTACTGCTGATGCTTGCCGATGGAAATTTCTGTAGAAGTCGTGAAGCCCGTTGAACTTGTAAAAATGAGCCTGTTTGCAGTTTGTAGATTTCTAAAAAGCTTGAAAAATGAGGAATTTGAATGCCCAAGACAAAATTTGGAAAGGGAAGAGATTATTTTGGTCTGTAGGACCAAAATAATTCAAATGTTGTCCCAAAAATAGCTGATATTTTTGGGGGACAACAGTTGGCTCCAGTTGGAAAACTTTTGTCAATTGCAAAAATAATTAAAAGGAGTAGAATCTAGAATCTCCAGTGTCTTCATGTGTACCATTAGGTTATGGATTCATGCTACCCAAAAATGAAAGGCTTCAAAAAGAAAATAAACAAAACAAAATAGAATTAAAACTGTACAAATATACGTATATACAGAGGCAATGATCTGATATTTCAAGAATTGAAGTGTTTCAGATACTACCCATTGTGGGGCAGAGAAAAGAGTGTACCATCTTGATATTTTAGTAGAAATCTATTTTCACCAATGTGTTGATGAATTATAAATGGGCCTCTCCAAAGGGAGTCAAAATTTCCATGCATCCCCTTTGGTTCTCTCCTTTTGTCCCATAGCAGGACTTGATCCCCAATCTAGAAATCATGATTTTTGGCCTTTTGATCAAAGAGTTTCTTTACCAGAGTTTGATGAGCAGCAATTCTATCCACCACCATGGTTCTTTGTTCTTCTAGCTGAGTCAAACACATGATTCTTTTGTCAAGAGAACTCTCATATGTCTAATGTTCAATGGCCTTCACCAATTTCAAGGCTGGTAACTCCAAGGTGATTGGTATCTCAACATTAATAGCGTAAAGAAGTTGAAAAGGAGACATACCAATTGCCCTTTTTGGTGTGATCTTATCTACCCACAGAGCATCAACCAATGCTTTATGCCATGTCCTTTGATTATCATCTACTAGCTTTTTGATAATAGTTACCAAATTCTTATTGCTAGACTCAGCTTATCCATTCCCTTGTGAAAAATAATCAGAAGAATGAGAGAGTGTAATTCCATAATAAAAATAGAATTACATAATCTCTTGAGAGGTGAAACAAGTTGCATTATTAGTAACAATTTTGAGTGGAACTCCAAACCTGGAAATGATATTTTCTTTGAGGAAGTTGCATACAACTTCTGAAGTAGCATGCTTAGTTGGGATTGCTTCTACCCACTTGGTGAAATAATCAGTTATTGTAAGGACATAATCATGTCCATCACTTGAAGATGGGTTTATTGTCCTAATAAAATAAAGTCCCCATTGCTTGAAAGGTTCTCTATGATTATTGGCTTGAGAGGCAGGGCAACCAACTTGGGTCTTCCAACAAATTGCTGACAGAGTTTACATTTTCTCACCCACTTATGTGCATCTTGGAAAAGAGTTGGCTAGTAATACCTGGCTCGTAGAATCTTCTGAGCAATCACAGAAGCTAAAAAATGTCCTCCATAGGCCAGATTGTGGAAAGATTTCAAAAGCTGGATTTGCTGTTCCTTGTCTACATAGCAAAGAAATACTCCATCTATGCTTCTCTTGTATAGGCCATTATCCCAAAGGATAAAATTGGCAGCTTTCAACCTAATAGTCCTCCATTCTTTATAAGACAAATGAGCAGGACATTCACCATAAGTCAAAAAATAGGCAATACCTGAGTACCATTCATTGGTAGTGGAGACAAAAAGGACTATTGGAGTATTTTCCATTTCAGCTTCTTCATGCTGTGTATCTTCTGGCTTATTGTTAGCCATCAATTGGCCTAGGCCTTTACCTCTGACCAGCTTTGTTAGCTTGATATCCAAATTAAATTCTTGGATCTTTGCAATCCAATTACCTCTCTTTGTGCCAAACTCCTGCTGAGTTAATATAGACTTGACTATAGTGTCAGGGACTAAGGCAGTAGTATGTGAATTCAGAATATAGAAGCGAAAATGTTTGACTACTTTTACCAATGCATAGGCATGCTTCTCTATATTTGAATATTTCATCTCATGAGTTGTGAGACAGAAACTCATGAAAGAGATGGGGGATTCCATACCTTATTTGTCCTGTTGAACAAGAATCACTGAAAGAGTATGCACAGACGCATAGCTATATATGATGAAATATTTGTGGTAATATAGACAAACCAAGGTAGGGGCATGAGCAATGGCAGCCTTAATATCTTGAAATGCTGATTTACCTTCTTTAGTCTAGCTGAAGACAATCTTCTCTTTCATCATGTTCATAATATGTCTAGTCTTCTCAACAAATTCAGGAATGAATCTCCGTAAGAAATTCACCTTTCTAAAGAAAGAATGAACAACATTCTTATTTTTAGGTAGATTAAGCTCATGAATAGACTTGACTCTGTCTAAGTCAATCTTTATGCCTTCTTTGGACACAATGTGTCTAAGGAGTTTCCCCTCTGTTACTCTAAAAATAGACTTTTTAGGATTTAAGGAAATACCATTCTAGTGGTAGCGCTCCATCACTTGCTATAGGTGGTGTACATGATTAGATCGATGCTTTGAAAAGACTATCAAATCATCAAGGTATACCACTATGAATTTATCAATCTCATCTTTGAAATCCAGATTCATAGCTCTCTGAAAAGTACCACCAACATTTATTAGACCAAAAGGCATTCTCTTATATGAAAATGGACCCCAAGGCGTAGTGAATGCAGTCTTGTATTGGTTTGTTTTACCAACTTCAACCTGATTATAACCTGAGAAACCATCTAGAATTGATAACATCTCTACACCTGTCACTGTTTGAAGCACTTGATCCATAATTGGTAAAGGATAATTATCCTTGAAAGATGCTTCATTCAGATTTCTAAAATCTACACAAATGTGAATTTGCCATTCTTCTTCCTTACAGGAACTATGTTTGCAATTCATGTAGAATGATGGATTGGGAAAATGATTCTAGCTGAAGCACTTGATCCATAATTGGTAAAGGATAATTATCCTTCAAAGATGCTTGATTCAAATTTCTAAAATCTACACAAATGCAAATTTCACCATTCTTCTTCCTTACAGGCACTATGTTTGCAATTCATGTAGAATGATGGATTGGGAAAATGATTCTAGCATTTAACATTTTTTGTATCTTAGACATAATAGTACCTAACATTTTCAGACTATACTGTCTCAATTTTTGCTTTTATGGCATTGAGTTAGCCTTGAGAGGAATGTTATGGTAGATTTCATCTGGTCTGAGAGACTTCAAGTCTTCATAAGAATATGCTAAGACATCCATGTATTGATAGAGTAAAGAAGTGAACTTGAATCTTTCTTCAGGTGTGTAGCACTTACCAATATTGATCATCTTGGGATTTTCTTCAGTAGACACATTCACTTGATCGAATCCTTGAGAGAAACTCGAGTCTATTTGCTATTGTTTAATGAATCTATCATGTTTGTCAAACAACTTTTCAAGAGAAACTAAGCCTTTGGGAATTTTGTTTCCTTTTAGCTGTAATAATTATTCATTTATATTTGAGCTGAATTTAGACACAGATTCATTCTTCTGAGGTTTGCTGCCTTCAAAACATAGATGTTCAAAATTATCTTTTCATTCCAAGAAGGCAATGATTTGATGATCATTATTGAACACTTGCCAATGATCAGCATTGCCAAGAACACTTGGCCTATAAACCAGCTCAATGGTATACCTGTCTTTTTTGAAATTTGAATGAGGAACTAAGAGAGTTTTTGAAATAGCAAGTGCATCAGCTTTGTCATTAGATTCTCTCGGTATGGTAGAAATGTTGAAAGCATCAAAACTTTCAATTTGGTCTCAAACCAATTTATGGTAGTGGCGTAATATTTCATTCTTAGTTTGGTATAAATTCCTCACTTGACAAACTACTAATTCAACATCCCCTTGGCATGAAGAAACTTAATGCCTTTTTCTTGAGCAACCTTCATACCCAGCAACAAAGATTCATATTCAGCTGTATTGTTAGTATTGCTAAACTGTAATTTGTAAGATGAAGGGAACATATCTCCTTAAGGAGATATCAAAACAATCCCAACCCCTGAACTGGTAGAAGAACAACTGCCATCAAATTCTAAAGTCCATATTTCATCTGATACTGACTTTTCTTTAGACTTTCCTTCATCAGAAATGGAGAATCCTCCTTGGTCTATACAACAGCTTACCAATTTTTTTGCTATTCTTATTGAACTAATTTCTAAGTTGATACTTTTAAGTGTTTCATGTACTTCATTTGTAGACAGAAAATAATTAACCATACCTATAGATTTGAAAAGAATTTGAGCTTTGGGGGCTGATGTCTGAGTGACCACAAATTTTGCTTCCTTTTCAGGGAGCAGTCTCTTCATCAAACCTTGGATAGGGATCTTTGCTTCAGATAGATCCATGTTTGATTCACCTCCCACATCCTTGCAAAAATTTCATCTAAGTAAAATGCCATAAGATGCTGGGACGTCAGCCACTAAGACAGTCATCTTGATTCTCTTGGCTAGAAAGGCTACAAATGCAAATTGGGCATCTTTAATTTGTCCCAACAATGGTACTTATTTATTCTCCATGGAAAAACATCTCCCAAATGTCTTGGTCAGTGTGACACCAAGGGATTTGGCCACTTTAGTAGGCATGACATTGTCTAAAGCTCCAGAATCAATGATGCAATTATTTAGCTTATATCCATTTATCAGCAATGTGACATAAAAAGGTTCAGTCCTACCAAGAGCAGCAGGGGGAGTGGTGACAAGGTTGTTCCTGTTGGATGCATTTCTAGCAGCATCATGTGTCACCTTGGGGATCATTCATTTAATAGGGACGTTTTGATTTTTAACACATTGAACCAATCTATTTAACTACTTAGGATGGGACTGCAGAAATTCAAATTCAAACATTTGAATTTTGGTTCTCTTTACATGGTCGATGATATCAAATGCCTGGAATGAGCTAGGAGTAGAGGATGGGAGTTCATCCTTCTAATTTTTTAAAGGTGGAGGATTCGAATGCAAAATTGAAGTAGAGGCATAGGAGCATTTGGGGTATTTACCTTTATTGAAACCACCGGGTCCTTTGCCTAGAAAGGAAGAGTGGATCCTTGTTTAGCAATTGAAACTGCTAATTGAGGTCACTCCTCTATTTTCTCTTTATTAGCTTGTTGAGCTGATTAATTTTTAGACTAGGTGAATACAACATACGATCCCCCAGCTGCATGGCCTTCACTTTTAGGTTCATCCTGATAGTTTAGGAAACCAATATGGGAGTTACCAGCTAGTTCTTCTTCTTCCTCAATGAAGAGATTAACATCATCTTTAGGATTTAACTCAGACTAGAATGAAAAATTTGTTTCAGCTTCAAGATTTCTAACTATTGAGCTGTTTAGAGGTGCTTTAAGGGTGAGATTCCTCTATGGAGGAGGAAGGCAATTTTGTTGTCCCTAATTCTTGGTAGCATTGCCTTGGTATGCTTGATTCTAGAAAGTCCTCATGCGCATAACTCTATATGCAAGAGCAGATGACATCCCTTGTGCCACTTGCTTTCTTAGAGCTAGCATTTCATTTTCTAGCTTTTGTACCATTAGATCAGTAGTGACTGCAAGGGAGTACTCAAAAGATGAAGAGGATTTACATTTATTAGGTTCTCTCCTTATCTTTTTTGCCAAGATAAGGTCATCTTCTACCTCAGTAGCCAAATCCTGGGTAGCAATAAGGTCTACATGTCTAGCCCATTTTAGCAAGAAACTCACTTCAGGTAGTTGTGAGTTGATGAAGAAGCATTTGAGGTTCTGAGTTGTCAGCTGGGTGGCCAGGTGAATCTTGTGCCTCAGCTTATCAAACTTGGCAATAAAATCTCTCATAGGCTCATGAGGCTCTTTCTTCATCTGAGTAAGCTGAGCTAGCAAGGCATGTGCATCTTCTATAGGCTTGAACTTGGCTTCAAATTTGTCTTTCAAAGTGTCCCAATCAACTACTGACCCAGCCTATAGGTGGTAGAACCAGTCAGTAGCAGCACCTTGTAGTGTCTCCATGAATAGCATGACCGCTATATCTTCAAATTCCACCCCTATTACCCCGTAGGCTATGATGAAAGCTACAATGTGTTCATCAAGATGAACCTTCCCATCATCAAAGAATTTAGGGAAGTTCTTCCTTGAACTATGTGGAAGCTTAGGCAGAGGTAGAGTCAAATTCAGGGGACCAAAATAATTACCCCAAGGTCTTTGAGCCATGATTTGATTATGCAAAAGTGGGATCACTAATCCAAGTGGAGTGTGAGCAGGCAAGGCTCGACCAACAGTTCATCCAAGGTGAGATTGTGGAGAAAACAACTCAAAATCAATCTGCTACACCAACTCAAAAGTAGGGTCTACAACACCTTGGGATCTTTTTACCTTTGGTATATAGTGAAGTTGCCAGATTGTAGAACAAAAATTGGAAAAGAGTAGGATCTACTTTGTCTTGAAGTTTGAGACTTCAAATTGCCCACTCTTTCCCTAGCAGAGTCACCAAAAACTATTGGTTGAATATTTTGTCGATTAGCATATTGATAAACAAAATAGGTCTGATCAGCCAAAGTAGGAAGATAAGTCATCCAAATGTGTAGTTTTACCACATCAGAAAGACACTGATCTCTCCTCTCATCAAGGGGAGGTTCCCTGTAGGTATACTATATATATATATGTGTGTGTGTATATATATGTATATATATATGTATATATATATATATATATATGTATATATATATGTATATATATATGTATATATATATGTGTATATATATATGTATATATATATATAGAAAATAATACTCATGGGTGGGATAAACCATCCATCTCTCTTCTTTCAGAGATGATGCACATGGATCAAAGGAAAAACTCAGGGGAAATGACAGACAATACTCCTCTTCTTTTAGAAGTACTATTTAGCAAACCACAAGAATACTCCTAGAAATAAAAGTAGAATGTAACTGAGGGCATAGTAACCAACAAATCGAGATACAACACAAAGTCTCTACTTGAAATGCTCAAGAGTAATATACAAAGGACAATGAGGGCACAAAGTCTTCTCAAAGTCCTTTACACAGTAATGAAAAGAAAACACACTGAAGGCAGCCATGGGGCCACAAAGTCTCTCTATAATTGATTCTTCAGGACACCTTCCTGACTAATTTTACTAATTCTGCTTGTTGAATTAATGGAACAGAAAATATATCAAAGAAAAAGACATAAAAATAGTTTCCTTAATAATAAAGAAATCACAGCACAAAGTCTGAAAAAGTCTCTTGCTTTCTTATTCCAGTAACAATATATGATTAACAGACTGAGCACAAAGTCTCAATGATGCCTCTCAATTTGGGCAGAGTTTCATTCTAGAAGTCAAAAAAGAGATTTGTGAATGTATTTTGGCCTGTATGTTTAAAGGATCAATGGCTAATTCACTATGTTGAATTTGATGTTTCCAGGCATGCCATTCCTTTATCTTCTTTTGGCTTTTCTGTTTGGCACTTTTCTGGATTGCACTTGCCCTTTCGGGCCTTAAGGAATGACCCATTTTGAGTCAAGAAGAGTCTCTTGCAAGGGTATCTATCCTTCGGGTAGTATTTGAATGGCCTTTGGGCTTCTTTGAACTTTGGCGATGAACCATTCCATTGAACCAAGACATTGAACCAATCGGTTGAACCAAAAATGGTTCAAGCTGATGGTTCAATTTGAATGAACTGAGCCGATGAATTAAGCATTGAACCGAACATTGAACTTGCCTTTAAACCATGTCTTTGAACTAACCATTGAACCAAGGCTTTGAACCTTTTTGTTGAACCAAATTTTGGTTCAATGGTTCAAACAAAGCTTATAACCGACTGACGAATTGTTTGATTGAACCAAAGAATGAATCAAAGCACTGAAGCTGAGTGGATGAACCAAATGTTGAAACAAAGTGTTGAACTAATTGATTGAACCCACCTTTGAACCATTTGACGTTGAACCAAAAGATGAACCAAATGTTGAACCTACTGCTGATGCTTGCCGATGAAAATTTCAAATATTTTTGGGGGACAATAATTATCGTTGTCAAAATCTGAATGAATAGGTTGGCCTAGATTGTCAATTCTTATGCATTCTTTTGTGAGTTTTCATGACTAATTTTTGAATTGACCCTCTTTGAAATTCATCCTACACATATTTCTTGAGAACATTATGAAATAGATTGAGTACTAAGTTATAGTTTATTTTAACATATAATCCCCATAAATATGGATATACATAGATAATGAATGGAAGTTTGGGATATACTCTATATAGTTTAAATGAAGGTAATTCAAGAATGTGGGATAATTAATATTCTAGCATAAGCTAAGTTCACATATAATAGTTCAGTGAATAGGAGTATAGGGAAGACACCATTTTAGATTTTTTATGGGTCATGTCTAAGGGTAATTAAAAAATTACATGACATGAAAAATTAACAAAGTAAAAGTGTTAACATAGGGGTTTTTGTAGAGCATATGTGAGAAGTGCGTAAAAAAAATGCATGAAATATGTGCACATTAAAAACAATGCATTGAAAAGAAAAAAAATAGAAGTATAATATCATGTTGGAGACTTAGTCTTAACACACCTTAGGAAAGAGATATTTACAAAAGGCACACATGATAATTTGAAACAGAAAAATATTGGTCCACACAAAGTGTTGTAATTTTTAAAAAAAAATGCATATGAGATATATTTGCATAAAGCAATTGATATAATCATATTTTTAAAGTGGCCAATTTGTATCCATATTATTCAGAAAAAAGTAGTGAAATATCAAATGAAAATTATGAATGAATAGATTGGTTATATTAGATTCCATAAAAATAGTGTGATGAAGTGGAACAAGTGATTTACATGTATGTTGGAAAGACTTTATAATGTATAAAGGTATACATAATATATATTAAAGTGGAAATGCTAAGTAATATGAGATACAACATGGATAAGCACATCATATGCTATAAAAAAAGGAATACCATTAGCATATCTCTTATAATTTTCCTATGCAAAAGTTCATGTTTCTTTTGTTCCCTAGGGTGTATTATGTAGGAGAATCCTAGTTCACATGTAATATCAGACCAATAAAAAAATATAATAGGTTATGAAATTTGTATAAGTTTATTTGTATGCATATTTAATTTTTTAATAAGTTTTTAAGGTTTCACAAGCCTTCTTTTTGTTATTTTACACCACCTTTGTGTGCACATATGTCTTATGTGATTTTACACCACTTGTGAGTCTACATATGTTTGTAGTATTTTTTACATTTATTATTGCATGCAGTGGTTTTTTTGTTTGAATAATTTTGTGGAGATTTGCATAGAATATGATGTTTTTATTTTAAGTAAGTGAGGTCTTGCATATATTTGAGTATTTTTGAAAGTTTGTGACATATTCTAGATCAAAAAAACTTTCATTATTTTCCACATAAGTAAAGAGTTGATGATATTTATTTGAAGATTTTGTTCCTAAATGCATAAGCCACATAAATATATGCTAGTCATTTGGGGAATGTGTGGTGATATGTATCAATTTTATTGAGTATACATGAGGACCATGCCACAATAATTTTATGTGCATTTTTTGGCTATGAAGTATTGATACTTAGTCTTGTGAGGTTGCAAATTTATTTGTGCACACTTGGTTTTGTGCATATATCGTTATTATATGTTTTGAAGGATCCATTAGTGACTATTTTTCAAATAATTCCAAATGTTATGGAAAACTAATATGGATTAATTTTATATTTATTCTAATGTATTAAAGGCATGACACATTAAGTTATAATATAATAATACCTTGGAGTTGTGAGAAATGTTTTATATTTTTGGTCCACTAAGTTGTGTTAAATGTTGTTATGGGTGGCTAAAAACTTAATATAACTAGGTGGGTCTTGTGAATATATACGCATTCCATTACACTGATGCAAATGAGGTTGAGATGTTGGCCTAAGCATTGGAGTTGTAGAATAATTATGAGTGATATTAATAAGATTTGGGATACAATTACAAATATTATGAGTTAGCAAGCATAGAATTAAAGATCTAATGTAGTAACACATCTCGTTATGAGATTAGGGTGGTATTATTGTTATCGTGAAATGTTTATTTCTTCTTATTGAAATATAATTAAAATTTAAGTTGTGTTGATGTATTTTATTGAATATTATAATAAATTCATTGTCTAAGGAATCTATTAATCAATACCATTAATGGTGACTAATTAAATATTCAAAATTGGCCATATTTTTTAAACAAAAACCTAAAATTTATGGGCAATAGCTTAGACATGTAACTATATATAAAAACTCAAAATATCTATCAAGCTAAATTTGAATAGACTTAGTAGAATGGTAGCCAAGTTGATAAACCATGATAAAAATTATTGAGTCATATAAAAATCAACATGCAACAAACTAACCATTGTGATAGATAAATGTAAAAGAAACTTAAAATTTTATTTTACTATTGATGGAGGTAGACAATGTGATTTTCAAGTCTAGCCATGAAACCTCTCTACTACTTATAAATTTATATACCTAATTATGAAGGTGTTATAACACTCAAACGATATATTTACATAGTCACCACCACATCCTTATATGATTTTCCAACATGTTCCCAAAAGTTGAAAAACAATTGAACCCTTAGTACTTGATAAATTGTATAGTAAGAGGTGGTATTATATTTATGCATTTTGAAGATAATGTATCTGAATTTAATTTCAAAACATTGCCTATATCTCTATAGATGTTCTTTGATACATTAGTGGTTTTCCTTGGTCTTCCATGACTACATTTAGGTGAAAATTATTGAAGTTAATCTAAAGAAAATCTGAGTAACTTCTATAACATAAATTCTAACTTCCTAATTTTCATGTTCATTTTTTATAAGGACACAACAATACGAATAAGACTATCAAGTTTTTACTATTGATGTTCTTTTTTTCATTTATGTCTTCCTCATATAGGTGTTAGAATAGTGTGTGTAAACATATGTAGGGTAATTCCCTTTCTTACATAGTAATAATTTTATATAGAATAGTAGTTTTATATTCACATATAATTTATATTTACATTAATTTATAGTTGTATAATTCTGAATCTCACAACTTATATTAGCACATAAAATTGTGTGCACATAAATATAGAAAAATCAAATATTTGGTATCTCTCTAATTTAAAGATTAGATAATTATAATTTATTTTTTATAACAAATTATTAATATTTATATTATTATTGTATTGTAGAAAATGTTGACAGAATAATGGTGTTTGATATTAGTATGGAGTTAAATTCGCTTTTTATAAAGAATCAATTATATTATTCTTCAAATTTTATTTTCCTAATTGAGTTATTTCATTTGTGCAATAACTTGTTGTAGTGATAATATTTTTCAAATTTATCTTCCATATTGTTTGTATCTCTTTAACTATTCTAATATGGTATCAAATCCATACAAGTCTCTAGTTGTAATTTGTTTTTAATTTGTACACACTCTTAATAAAATAATTGTGACAAGGTGATTGAATATTCAATTCATTTGTATTATGTAGAAATTAAAAATTTATGGCTTTATGTATGTTTTTTTGGTGTTTTTAATTATAAGTTTACACTTTTAGGATTATAAACCCATCTTTGTGTATCAACACACAAATATTTGAAGTGTACTACCTAGTTGTACACCTCCTACATTTAGACACACACTTGGTTATTTGACTAGGACCATTTTTTTGTCCTTTTTTGATTCAAGGGCATCCTATAAGGACCCTAAGTTTGATATATTTTTGTATTTTGATAGTATTTTAGGTGTTATGTAGTTTATATAGGTCCTAATTAGTCCATAGGTGATATCTATATGTTTCTAAGGAGCATAGAATTCAAATTCTACCTTTTCCTGCCAAGAGTTCCTTTTTGAAAATTTGAATTATTCTAAGCATTTGAAAGGACTGTTATGCATTTTGAGAGGATGGAAAGATGTCACAAACATGTAAATGGGATTTAGACCCTATAAATGTTCATAAAATGCAATGATCCATATGTCATTGTCTTAGGTTTGTCATATTGTGTCAAATTGAGACAATATTGTAATCTTTGAGTAAAAACAACCTCTACATGGAAAAGATGAATTAATAATTAGTTATGTCTTTTTTATAGGATTCTTAGAGTCAATTTATGAGTGTGATTATCAAAATCCATTCATATTAGATGAATGAGAAAAATAAAATAATGTTTGTGTGAAGGGGAGATTGGAAGATGGTAACCCCTATTTTGATTAATGGAAGAATACAAACCTCTATTTTGAAAGTCATTATTGTTATTACAAATGAGTATAGTAGACTTATTAATATGTGCATGAATTTTATATATGATTAAAAGGTAGAGAAGGATAATGAAAGTTATTTTGTGAATTAAATATTTAAAGAATAACAAAATAAATCTTGATTTAGATAATGTAGAGACAGATCGTGTATGTGATTGTTTAGTTCACCTTAGCCTATGTGTCTCAAGGTTAAGTAAAAGAGTAAGTGACTACAAGCCTATATTAAGTTTGTGAGAAACATATTCAAATTAACACCATTTGATGATCATAAAAATATCATTCTAAGTATAAGGAGAGTATAGCTCAGACCTTGTTTTTTTGTAGAGAAGTTTGTTAGCAAATTGTGTGTGTATTGCATGGTGAAAGAAGGAATTGATAACTAGTTTATAAATGCTTTAGACCATTCAAGTTACCTTTTGATATTTTGAATATCTTAGTGGATTTTTTAGATTTTGGGATAATGTCCTTTGTGGCCTATAGACTAATAGACCTGTAGAGTGGCAAGGATTTTCTATTTTTTATGAAAGACATTAATAAAGTGAACAATGACTTGAACTCTTGAAAAGATATAACTAGATATTTGAGTGCAGGTGTTATAGATCATTGTGACATGTTTATGTGTCTCATTAAAAAAAATTTAGAACCTTTATATTGATCAATAATGAAGTGAGAGTTTTTAAAACCAAGAACAAACCTATAGATAATGATTTACATAACATAGTTAGGTCTATTTTTAGTTGGAACTTGTAATAGAGGGTTTTTAGAAGAAATATATTGATTGGATAACATGGGTAAAATAAATACAGACCTATCAAACTATTTGGGAAGCTTTGAAACACCACAAAAAGTCCACAAGTGCTTTTTGATCACTCTCAGCTTGAGCAAAACACTAGAAAACCCTAACCTAGGGTTTTATCCATAAATTTATCTTTAACCCTCCAAAAAATGTCAAATTTTATGTGGAGTTGTGATGGCACATGTGAAAACACATTTTAATGTTTTTGATGTAGTTTTGTAAATTTATTATGGTTTTTAACTAATTGTGTAGATAGGGTCTTAAAAAAACTAAGAAGCCTAATACAAGGTAACAATGAGCAAGATTTAATAAGAAGAATAGTTGAGGACTAAAACTGTGAAGATAGAATAATAATGGAAAAGGTTATTTAAAATAGTCATAATTTTATCAAGTTACACTTTTACCTTTTTTTACAAAGGGATTTTGAGTAAAACATGGCTCGTAGGATTGAGAGAAGAGTCTACAAGGCTAAAAAGGTGTGAGTTGAGACTTGGAGAGAGTTGGTATGTGAATTAAAGGTTGATGTGAGCTTATAGAACTTGAATAAACAATACCAAAATCCATTTGACAATCTAATGGTATTTGTATTCTTACATGAAGGTGTGAACTAGTGAAGCCTTTGTAAAGATAGTGGATTAAGAAACAAGCATAGTGTGAGTGGACTTGGTATATGCTCTGCATCATTTTGGTATCAACGTGAGGGAAATATTTTATGTATTATTGGAATATTTGAAAATATGTGTTTTGAAGTGAATTGCAGGATAGGGAACTAGGTACAATGCTTCATTGAGAGAGCTAGTTGGGATGAAGCTGATTTAATTAGGATAATGACACAAATGATTACCCTATTGGTTATGAGGATGGAGGATATTGAGAATGTTCTCAAGGAGAGATAACAAAGAGTAGAAAGAGAATAAGGGAATGATAGGTAGTCAGGTTATTTAGTACCTTTGCAAGTAAGGATGGAAGAGAGAGAGAATAGAGAAGTGATTCAAGGGAGACCACAAGAGAATGTAGTAGCAGGTCAAGATGGCATGGGATAGAATCATGAATGGTAGGTTAGACTATTTATAGGTAACAAAATGAGAAGAGATGAAGGTCTAATTAGGCAATGACCAAGATAGAGATTTCAGGGGCAATGTTAGAATTTCTAAAGAGAAGGACAAAGGGCAACATAGTGTCTAAGTAATATAATCAGAAGTATGCAACAATAGAGAGAGGTGAATGAGGAGAGAAGGAAGATAGAAATGAGTCATTACTCATGAGGAGAATAATATTTTATTAGAATCAAGTTAATGAACCAACCCAAAGGAGAAGTCTATTCAGAAGTAGATGCAAGACAAGAGGTAAGTTTGTAATTTGGTTATTGATAGAGGTAACACTAATAATATTATTTCTTTTGAGATGGTGTAAAAGTTGGGATTGAATATAATGCCACATCCATAATTGTACAAGGTTGCATGGGTTCAAAAAGGACACAAAATACTAGTAAGTGAATAGATTTGGGTTGATTTTCATATAAAAAGGTATAAAGATGAAGTTTTATGTGATATTTTACCTATAGATGTGTGTCATTTATTACTAGGGAGACCATGGAAACTTGATAATCATGCCATCCAGATGGTCAAGCAAAGACATACACTATTAAAAAAAATGAAAAGTCATATACACTTATCCCATTGAGAGGTGAAAAAGATAGAAAGGATGAGAGATTCATGATGATGATGACAAGGCAGTATTGGAGTCAAGCAATGGAGAGTTTGGGTTTGGTCAAAACACCCAAGGAAGAAAATAAGATGAGTTTTATTGATTTGATTGATATGAAAAGTTGTGAGTCTAGAAAGATGGACATGAGAGAGTATAAATAAGAGTGTAAGGTGAAAAAAATAGTTGTCAAAATAAATAAGAGGATAAAGCACCTATGAGAGTGATTAAGAGAGATAAAATCCAAGGTAAGTATTGAAGTCAAGTTTATGTGAAAGAGATCAACAAAATAATAGAAGAGATTGTAGTTTAGATGGAAAGGAGATGGTTTGGGATGCACACCAAAAAAGTGAAGAAGATGGAGGTTGAATTGTCCAAGAAGGAGGCAGACCATAAAAAAGCCATGAAGGCTCCAAGTTTTGTTTCTAACATGATGGTTTGTGATGGAAATATAGGAAAGGAATATGTAGCTAAAGGAGGAATGATGGAAGAACATAAATTTTTGAATGAAAGTCTTAAACAATCGAAGGATGTTGATGAGATGGGCAATATACAATAGGCCCATACACAAGGTGACTATGTAGGAGTGATAATTAAAGAATATGAGAGATGGAAAAATAATATGCAGCCCATGTATAAGCAAGAGATTGAGGTTAGCCAAGATGATGTTGATGAATAACAATAAATCCAAAGTGTACATAGATATGAGGTATGTAAAGAACAAGAAGAAGTGATGCATAAGTTAGAATGGGCAACATAAGGATCATTGGTGAAGGAAGAAGAGGAATGCATACTAGTAGTAGTGATGAATGCTAGAGTTAAGGAGAAGATGGATCCTATTGTAGAGGAAGAAGATCAGTATACACTTACCGAACAAGGAGATGGCAACAACTATATTTTGCTCAACAACTTGGTTTCATATGCAGGTATGTTATTGAAGGAGATGAAGCAAAGAAGGTATAAGTGTGGGGCCCAAGAGTATATTCACATCTATGAGAGGAAAGTGGAAGATGATAAACTCCTTGACGAGGTTCAATTCAATCAAGCAACAACATATACCAAGTGCAACATTCAAACACCTGTGTCAAAGCTTTATCAACTTGGTAGTATGATGTAGGGGCATCCTATAAAGACCATAATTTTGATCTATTTTTGTCTTTCAATAGTATTTTAGGTGTCATATAGTTTCTAATGGTCCTAATTAGTCCAAAGGGGATAACTAGATGGTCTTCAGGAGCATATAATTCAAGTTCTACCTTTTCCTACCAAAAGTTCCTTTTTGAAAATTTGATTTATTCTTAGCATTTGAAAGGATTGTTATGAATTTTGAGAGGATGTCAAGTTGTCAAAAACATGTCAAGGGGATTTATACCATATATAGGTTCATAAAATGTAATTATTCTTATGTTGTTGTCTTAGGTATGCCATATTATGTTAAATTAAGGCAATAATGTAAGCTTTGAGCAAAAATAACCTCAATGTGGAAAAGAGGAATCAAGAATTAGTTATGTCTTCTTTTTAGGAGTCTTAGAGTCAGTTTAGGAGTTTGATTCTCATAATCCATTCACATTAGATTAATGGAAAAAATGAAAAAATGTTTGTGTGAAGGGGAGATTGGAAGATGGTAATCCTTGTTTTGATTAATGGATGAATACATACCTCTATTTTGAAGGTTATTATTGTTATTGCAAATGACTGTAGTAGACTTGTTAATATATGCATGAATTTTATAGTTGAATAAAAGGTGGAAAAGGTTAATTAATGTTTTTTTTTTTTTTTTTTTTTTTGTGAATTAAAGCTTCAAAGAATACAAAAATAAATCTTCCATTAGATAATGTAGAGACAAAACATGTATGTGATTGTTTGGTTCATCTTAGCCTATGTGTCTCAAGATTAAGCACAAGAGTAAGTGACAACAAACCTATCTAAAGGTTTTGAGGAATATATTAGAATTAAAACCATTTTAGGATCATCAAGATATCACTCTAAGTATGAGGAGAGTGCAGCTTAGACCTTTTTTTGGTGGAGAAGTATGTTAACAGACTGTGTGTGTATTGCATGGTGAAAGAAGGAAATGAAAACCAGTTTAGAAATGATTCAGACCATTCAAGTAAGTTACATTTTGATGTTTTGAAGCTCTTAGTGAAGTTTTTATATTTTGGGATAATGTCCTTTGTGGCATGTAGACTAATAGACCTATAGAGAATAAAAAATTCTCTTTTTTTTTGTGAAAGACATTAATAAGCTGGATAATTAGTTGAACTCTTGAAAAGATTTGACCAGAGATTCAATTTCCATGTGTTATAGATCATTGTGACATGTTTATTTGTATCCTTTGAAAATTTTTATAACCTTTATATTGATAAATAATGAAGTGAGAGTTTGTAAAACCAGGAATAGACCTATAGATAGTGATTTACATAACATAGTCAAGTGTATTTTTAGTTAGAACTTGTAATAGAGGGTTGGTAAAAGAAATATATTGATTGGAGAATGTGGGGAAAAATATAGACCTATAAAACTAGTGGGAAATATTTGAAACCCCACAAAAATTCCATAAGTGCTTTTTGATCACTCTCGGTTGTAATAGAACACTATAAAAATTTAACCTAGGGTTTTACCCATAAGTTTGTCTTTAAACATAGAAAAAATGTCAAATTTTTCATGGATTTAGGTTGACACATGTGAAAACATATTTTAATGGTTTTGATGTATTTTTGTACCTTCTAGTATAGTTTTTAACCAACTATGTGTAGATAGGATCTTAAAAAGACCTAAGAGACCTAATACAAGGCAATAGTGAGCAAGATTTGCTAAGAAAAATATATTAAAGAAAGAGTTTAGGATTTAAATTATGAGGATATAATAATAGTGGAAAAGGGTATTTAAAATAGTCATTATTTTATCAAGGCAAACTTGTACCTTTTTGTACAAAAGGGATTTTGAGCAAAACAGGGCTAGTAGGACTAAGAGAAGAGTTTGCAAGGCTAAAAAGGTGTGAGTTGAGACTTGGAGAGAGTTGGTATGTGAATGAGAGGTCAATTTTAACTTATATAACTTGAAAAAAAAATATACTATAACCCATATAACAGTCCAATGAGATTCATATTCTTGCATGAAGGAGTGAACTAGTGAAGCCGTTATAAAGATAATGGATTAAAAAATAAGCATAGTGTGAGTAGACTTGGTATATGCTCTGCATCATTTATGCATTAGAATTTGTACATATATTATCCATTTATAGTTTTTAAAAATATATATTTGGATTTAAACCCCTCTTAACATGTTCATTGTGAACCTTTGGTCAAAGTGCAATCAGTCTATACACATGTGCATACATCCATACAATGTTTTGGAAACTCATCTTGAGGACTACATATGTGCTTTTTGGGTTTTAAAAACATGAACATCATCTCTTAGCATGATATTTAAGATTTATTTATTTCCCATGTTCTATATGTTATGTTAAGTGAGCTAGGTGATTGAGCTCAATATGTGTTATATTAATTTTTACTCAAAAAGTTTATGTTTGCACATTTTATCTATTTACAAGAAGTATCAAGTTTCTTTTCTTATCATTATATGTTTTTCTCATCATGGTTTATTATTTTTTTCTATATTGCATGCCGTACACATCCAATAGTCATGATTAGACTAGTTTTTATTTATAAGACATGTTGGTTGACAAGCTTGCCACTCAACATGGCATTCAAATCAACATTCAAAAAATAATTTGATATGTTCAACTCATCATTTAACATGTTCAAATCAATATAAATTCCAAAAGTTCAAGATAATAGTTCAACTCACCTTACAACCAAGGAGATTGACCTTCTAGTTCAACTCACCTTCCAACTGAGTAGTTCAACCTTCTAGTTCAACTTGACCTTATAGTTCAACTCGACATACAACCAAAAAACTCAAACTACTAGCTTAAAATTGGTTAAAAGTGAAACCAATAAAAAAGGTGTTTTTCATTTTACACACACACACACACACACACACACACACACACACACACACACACACACACACACACACACACACACACACACACACACACACACACACACACACACACACACACACACACACACACACACACCCACACACACACACACGTATGTATGTATGTATGTAGACACATATATACATAAATATATACACACACACATGTATGTATGTATGTACACACACACACATGCATGCATGCATGTATGTATGTACACACACACCTCTCTCTCTCTCTCTCTCTCTCTCTCTCTCTCTCTCTCTCTCTCTCTCTCTCTCTCTCTCTCTCTCTCTCTCTCTCTCTCTCTCTCTCTCTCTCTCTCTCTCTCTCTCTCTCTCTCTCTCTCTCTCTCTCTCTCTCTCTCTCTCTCTCTCTGTGTGTGTGTGTGTGTGTGTGTGTGTGTGTGTGTGTGTGTGTGTAAAATTTGTAAACTTAAATACATATTGTATACACATAATATTTTCAAAATTTACTATCTACTAATACTTTCTATCTTTTAGGAACCCATCTAGTCTCAATATCTATGAGTGCACACCTTAAGGGGTGCACTAGGAAAGGGTTGGGAATACCATTGGTTCTTTACACGATTGTTTTCCCCTTTTTCCACTTGCCATCTACACACTTGTCTCTTAATACCATTCCCCTAAGTTTTGCCTCTTATTTTCACCCTCCTCTAGTCATTTATCATCTACATTAGCCCTTTGCCTAACTTAAACCCCTTTTTGGTAGTTTACATGACTATATCAACCACATTGACCCTACATTTTTATTCACAAAGCTTACTAAGAACTAGGTTAGCCATGGCCAACATAGTTCTTAAACCTAGTTAAGTTTTTGTTAATTTTAATACTAAGTCGACTGGGTTGACCTTCTCAGCCTAAATTTTTGAAAGGGTTTATGGTTAGATATACCTATATAGATACATTCATTTTCATCATTTATCATGAAGGGAAGAAGAAATAATATATATTTTAAATTGGTTGAAAATGAAACCTATCAAAAAGGTGTGTTTTATTTCACACACACACACACACACACACACACACACACACACACACACATGAAGACTTTTTACATATACATATGAAGACTTTTTAGATATGTACATTATCAAATAAAATGATGAAATGTGAGTGTTTAGAATGGTAATATTGTGTTTTGGGAAACTATTTTAGTGGTATGCATAAATGAATATACCGGTGGATACATATAATATTCTATGCAAACATATGGCCTAAATGTACCTTGACATATGAAATATGAGCATGTATTATTAGTATAGTTGTGAGTTACAATGGTAATTTAGAGTATGAATTATGTAAGAAATATTATTATTGGAATTGGACAATTTTCCATTGGATATTTGATTATCTAAGAAGATTTGGAATGAAGTGTAAATTAAGGTCTCAAATGTTATATTATTGAAATGGATTATTATCATATATAATTAGTATGGCAAAGCTAGTATATGTAATATGTATAAGTTATAATTATGTATTAAGTAAAATATGAGAATTTATTGTATTAAGGAAATGATGTAACAAGTTCAGAATGGATAAATTTGTCAAGGAAGAATAAAATAAGCTTAGGACACATTATATGTATTTTATGAGCTATCTTGAGACTTGATGGGTTTATATTATTAACTAAGTTTATACCATCATATATATATGATGGTATAAACATAGTTAACAGTATAAAACCACACTATATCTATTCATAACAGTATGAACTTAGTTGATAATATAAACCCGCATTATATCTATTTGTAACATATCTCTTTTCGTATATATATATATATATATATATATATATATATATGAAAATAGATATGTTATGAATAGATATAGTGTTTTTAATCATGGATTCTAGTTTTAGTCCTATATGCATTTAGGTTTGAATGTTGAACAATCTATACATAACATAGACATGAATTTTTAATAATGATATTTTTAACTGGTGATTATTTACTCCTTTTACTACATGACTTTTTTGATTGGTGATTATTTGGCATGTTTCGTATGCTAACAAGTGATAGATATATCAGGGTGCTGATTTGCAACTCATACATCTACCCGTTGATATCACTTGATTTTTTATGATTCATTAGCAAAGAGTTTTTGTGAGTGAAATTGACTTGGATCCACGTGATATTTGATTTTTATAATAATTTTTTTTCCAAAATCAATGTTATAGGTCATATATTATCATTCCAATGTACTTTTTAGTTTACATGTGTATGCTGGTGTAATATTAGATAGAGGAGTCACTTTCATGGTCTATGTGGCTATTGAATGTATCAATGGTTATACACATGAGTTTTGATTAATTTATTGATATCCTTATGATTCTTATCTACACCTCTATGAAGGGTAGGGCTATTCTTAATGGAGAGGTGTGCAAGAGACCAATGGTCTATGGTTAGAGGTAAAGTACTCAAATGATGTTCTCCCTCTGTTTAGATATTCAACCATTTGGGATCATAATCATGGATACATATAGGGACCACTAATTTGTTTTTGAGGCTCATTTATACTATTTTACATAGTATATTGTATATTTGATTTTGAACTAAAATGTAATATGTGGTACATTATTATTTGATGGATAGTCATCACAATAGTGGCTATGATATTTGTAATTAATTCTAAATATTGTAACAATAGTTATTGTGTGTACTTATTTATAAATGAAATTTGGATAACGTTAGTTATTTTATGTACTTGAAATATTTTCATTGGTCATTTTATGATCATTATTCATCTTGTAATCTATTATAAGTTGTTTGAAAACTAAATGGATCAATTTATTAACCAATGGGTTGATACATTTCAGCATTTAATGGTTTAGATACATTTATTAGTCAAACAATGATTTTATAGATAGTTATGGGTGAATATTATAAGTAAACCATTTGGACTTTAAAAAAAATTGGTGTAACTTTTGAGTAACCCAGCAGGGTTATAACAACTTATAATCTTTTACAAAAAACTAATGCAATCTTACAAACCTTAGAAATAATTGTGGGCTTATGTTGCTCAAATTAGAAACTAAAGGGGATGTGTTTATAATTAAAAATTCATACAAACATAATAGGCATAGTTGGCTATAATCCAATGATAGCATTTGAACAAACAATACTAATGACTAAGCAAAATACTAATTAACACAATATTTGATATCATAAAAGGGAATGGTGGACAATTGAGATGTGTGTGTGTGGGCGCGCGAGCGCATGCGCGCGTGCGCGCGCGCGCGCGCGCGTGTGTGTGTGTGTGTGTGTGTGATGTTTATTTACTTGTGCACTACTGATGTGATATTCCAATGAATACTTCCAACACCAAACTTAACTCAGTCATCCAGTTGTTCCCTCCAATCATAAATGAAATAAGTAGTACCGAATCTATATAATCATCATAAAATCAAATGATAAATTAATTATAAAAAACTATAGCATGGAATGAAATACTGATATATAAGCTCATAAAGTAAATACATATCACATCACATATCAAGTATCATAATAGTAAAACCAGAACAATACAACATGCACATTATTCAAGGTCTACCCAAGCATGATATGACATAATTTTTAATATTAAAGTTGTTTAAATTAGGGGAATATTCTTCAACAATTTAATCTTAGTGTAAAGATATGATAAAAAGTATTACATGTCGTATTTGCACAAGTATTGGCAAATTATCAAAACATATAATTATACTTTTATGGTCTATGTAACAACATACATTACTTTTTGACATGTGTAGACAAATTTCTTGAGGAGGAGACATGTTCCATAGACATGTCAATTCATTTTGAAAAAATATTAATTTATTATTTATACCAAATCATTGTAATATATAATATAAGATGAGAGATTTTTTGAGAGTAAGATAAGAGAATACATAACTATGAGATAAAGATATTGTAACAAATAAATCATAGGTATAAAGATAAAGAGCAAATTTAATATTGTAATAGATTTTTATATATGAATAAAAAGATAGTTTAGGAAATATCTTTATTATGTGCTTTAGTTATATGCATATAGTATAGACTTACTTAAAAATTCATATTTTTATAATTTTGCTAAGTAATATAAATAATTCACATTAATTCTAACCCCTGCATAATATGAAGTCTAACCCAAGTCAGTCAAACCTATATAATTCTATATCAAGTGTTATATTTTATATCAATATTTGATGAGGTTAATTACATTATATGATTCTAGATATGAAACCATAGATTCGTTTTATGCTTTCTTTGCTTTATATTATGCTAATAGGTAATTTAGTTTCTAAAAATTCATAATAGCCTAGTGCATATATTTGTTCATGTTTTAGGATTGTATTATCTCTTTAAGGTTTCTTTATAATTTTGTTTTTTTATTTCTAATTAAATCGTAGCCCTTGGTCATAATATTTAGTTTGATTAACAATGCTTTATATGTATTTGCATTGTGTACAAGTTCCTTTGCCTTGGATAGAAAAAATACCTTAACCAATAATGATTTGGGATGCATTTTTATTGTTAGATTTTTATTTTATTTAATGTTAAAAGGAAAAAATCTATTAACCAATAATATTTTCAAATTATGGAGACAAGTCTCAAATTTTAGAATATAAAATTTTACTTCACTTTGTTCAACATGTTAGAAGATGGGACATGAATTTATTTCTTATCTTTTCAGAAAGCAATAAAATTAGAAATATAAAAAAGGCCTTAATAACACCAACACATCTCAAGATTTAGGGGGATATAAATCAAGGATAAAATAGAAGAGGTAGAACTAACCTAGATGAAGATGTAGAGATAATGGTCTTAATACCAATTGATAATCGTGAAGAAGAAATTAAGGGCATGGATTAAGGTGGGCTTTAGTGCTTGAATGTTGCAAACCTAAGGCATCATGAGGAAAACAAAGGTTGCACTAAGGAAAAACTGATAGAAAAGGAGAGAGATATGAAAGGTCTTAAGGATATAAATCTTAATGAGTTGGAAGACCATGAAAATTATCATTATGAAGAAAACTAAGGTGGTCTATCGACTCTATTGATGGAAGAGGATAAAGAAATTATAAATATTGATGATGGAGGGTTCTAGGTCTTGGAAGTTTAGGATCAAGATAAAAACTAGAAGGAGAGGAAAAAAGTGATACCATTGATCTATAGAAACAAATTGAAACTCAAGCTCTGACTATTGATATAAATATTATGGATTTTAGTGTTCATTATTTTTTGAAGGGATCTATGTATGAGCATGTTAGAAAGGGAATGGAGGAAAGTGAAGCAAACGCCACCCATGAGGATGGAGAGAATGATGGCAATTGGAATTTGGTAACTAATAGGAAATCTAAATTAAAGAGAATGGTTCAAACAAGTCATAGAGTGACTAAGAGTACTAAATTAAAATACCCTATTGAGTGTTTTGTTTGATAGATGGATGTGTGCTGATGTTTTATTGCCTTTCACTTATGTGGATGACACTATGCTAATGTTTTATAATATCCTTGTTCGATCCCTTGTTGAAGGGATCTATTCCTTATTTAGTTTTTTTATAAGATTTATGATTTCATTTTTCTAAATCATACCAGGTTTTGAAAACCTGTCAAATTCCATCTTTTATCCTAACCAAAAAATATTTTATTTTCCCAAATTTATAATGTTGTAGTATAAATTTCTATAATTTTATTAAAACAAGTTGTTAAACATTCTAGTGTATATGTTTAAGCACTTGAACATGATCAATTTCTCCAATTAAAAGTCATAATTTTTTGAATGTAATTATAATTATTCAAAGTTTTTAAATTTCAAAGTATAAAAGAATTGTTGTCCCTTGGTTTCATTTACAAATATTTTATGCTTCATGTGAAGATTTATTCATGATGAAAATCCCCTTATGAAATTCTTTTCTAGGAGTTTTAAAATAATGAGTTTGAAAGGTTTAACATTTCTTTATATATATATTATTTTGAAAGGAAAAAAAAAAAAAAGCTAACAAAACTTTTTATTTACTATTTTCAAATTAAATGTAGGATTGACATCTTGGATTTCTCTAAAAGATCGTTGAAGATTTTAGGAAACCATTTGCCACACATCTATCCAGAGATTTATTCGAGCGTTAATATAAATATGTTTTCTGCAATTGTTTCTTCATCTGCAGGAGGTCAACACCTGCCACGTTTTCAGTATCTAAGACTCTAATTTTCCTAATTTTGTGCCACTGTCTGTCAATGGAAATGATGCGAAAGAAACCGACCCGTTCAGAGCAAAGATCCTCTTCTAATTGTGGCGGAAGTGGAGGTCCAAGAGGGAACGACGTAAGATTTATATTGAGATTGGTAGATTGGTACTTTAATGGTAGGAGATAGCATTCCCTGTTAATGCTATCTATCGCCATTACAATGTCCATCCACCTTTAATCGTGTATTTTCTTTTTCTTTTTATTTATTATTATTAATATTGTTTCAATAATCAATGAAAATGAAATATGCCAATGAAATTATAATTAATTATATATATATATATATATATATATATATATATATATATATATATATATATATATATATATTTATATTTATTGATGTAAAAATGATAATAAATAATATAATTTCTTTACAATTATATTCTCAAAAATATAATTATTTAAATATTTATCACATTAATTTGATTTAATTAGTTTATACAATTTATTTTATTGATCTATCATCAAATTTGGTTCTTGTGTTTTTCTTTGTTCATCTTTTCTCCTTCTAAACACTAAAAGTCTATTTAATTATTAATGACAATTTTATTTAAGTTAAATTGTTTTAAAATATATAAATATTTTATTCTGCTCTTAAAAAATATAATATTATAGATATAAAAAATATTAATTATTATTTAATTTATTATTCTAATATGATGTAATAATATACTTATAAATAAAATTATTTCTATTATTTTTATTTATTATAATTTTTTTAAATAATTATTTTTCAACATCTCTATTTTCTAAGAAAAACCTCATGAATCAAAAAATATCTATTGAATATAATAGATAAAATCAATTTATTTTAAAATTAATTTATTTTCTTTAACATTCTAAAATAGAAAGAATCGAATATTGCTAATTGAAGGAATCACATTGTGCAAATCAAAATGAAGAAACAAAAGAACAAAAATAAACTTAAACAAAGTTGCCAACTCAATTTTTAGTGCATTCATGTATTAAAAAAAAATGCACTTGACAGGTCTAACACCTGTCATAAGCATTATTGACACTCCTCAGATTTTGACCAAATCCATATTTCTCTGAGAGGTTTCCAACAGGGTCTACATATTTAGCTTCTTATTCAATTTGAATTGTTTATTTTAAACATGATTGTTGTCTTTGTTATGTATTTTGATGTTTAATTTATTGCAAATTCATTTTTTTATATTATAAAAAGTTATTTTTCTTGATAATTATAAAATAGTGTACGTTTTTAAATTATATTTATTCAATATTAGGAATTTGATTAGGTTTATATTTTGTTTAATAAAATATTAGTATATATGAATAAATTAAGAGATTTAAATATTAAAATATTTATTTTAGATTTTTATATTAAAAATATTTTAATTTTTATATAAAATTGTTATATATTTAAAATATTAATATTTTTCAATAAAATTATCTAAATAAAAAGAGAAATTTATATATAATAATGAAATAGATGTCAAATATAAATTTAATCTTTAATTAAAAAAATATAAGACATAGTTTAGTCTATAATTTAATTTTACTTAATAAAACATGTTGTCTTTATATATACTTAATTTATTACTAATTTCGGTAAAAAAAAAACTGAAGGGTAGTCTAGTCTATAGAGATGCATAGGTTAAAATGAATGAGGTATAAGGTTTAATACCTTATCAAAGAATATATTAAGGAAATGAAAAACCAATGAAATTGTTTATAATAATATTTGGTGTTAGAAAGTTTACAATTTTTGAAATTATAGATAATGTTAATTTTTTAAAACTATAATTAAATATTAACATAATTATAAATAGATAATGTGGGATGTAGTTTATAAATAAAAAAGATAGTGTAAAATGTATTATTTAATCATCCATCAAAATATAAATTTTAAGAGATATTAAATGAGATGAGGTTAAGATCATGTCTCAAGTAAATTTAGTGGAATGAATACCTCTCATTCTTTGGAATTAAGTCAAAAAAATATTTTGTACATCCCATAGATAAAAATCAGGTTTCAATAAAAAGACTTATACATATCTTAAATATATTTATTTGTAAAACATTGAAAAATATTCTCAAAATATCTATCTAGAATTTATTATATATCATATTAATTAAAAACTTTAATTAGCTTCCTATAATTTTCATATTGATTAGTAATAAATGATTTAAAATTACTCTATTATTTATTAACAACTTATCTATTACTGAACATCTTAAAGACATTAAAATAAACAACAATGCTCACTGACATTGTGGATCATTCTTATCAACATAAAAATATCAATTATAAAAAATCTACAATAAAAACTTGGTGCTTGAAAATCTGAGCATTCAAATTTTTAAAAATTGGAAACAAAAGAAATTCTTTAACACTGAAATGTTTATAAAATGTAAAAGAAAGAATCTTATTCCAGACTTGGCTTCTGACCATAGGCTGAGTATTCAAAAGTATGATGAGTGACATTCTTAGGGTGGTAAGATAAACATTGTTTTCTTATGTGAACAATATACATTTCGTATTCAAAATTATTATTCAAACACATTTAAATACATGTATTTTATGGAAAGTATTGTAATCCCAATAATAAAGGTAGTGATTTATTACACTAAATTGAAAAGTATGAATTCTATTTATTCAACCAACTATCAATATCAGAAGTATAAATTATTTTAAATATCTGATATACATAATTCTTGCTCACCATAATACTTAAACACACCCACCAACATATAAAATTGTTAAACTTGTACCAAATGCACTGATTATCTAAGCCTTGCCTTTAATTTTTTTTTAAATGTTATAAGTCATACTAGTCTTTATACAGAAACGCTTAAAATCAAAATGTTATAAGTCACACTAGTCTTGTATAGAAACACTTAAAATTATCAAATTATATAACCTAAAGCTTCACTGTTAGAGCTTCTCAAGTGGAAGGATAAGGATTCTATACAAGTAGAAAGACAAGCAATGTATAATATCCCTCCATAACTAATCTTACCAAATTCGTTAAGAAAAAATAATAAAAACAGTTAGATTATAAAAAGTCTGCAAATTTTTCTCCAAAACATGTCATACATCATCAGATCGCACCATGATCATTTCATCAAAATCCAGTCAATGGGGATGTTACTAACAACGTCGCTGTTTGAATTTCAGTTTATCTTTATGATGTGCAATTGTCTTGCAAAGTTCCCTGATAACCGACTTCTTTTCCTCTCTAAGTGACCCGACTTCTTCTCTATGCTTCATCTGCAATTCTACAATCTGAGCTTCCAACTCAAGGATCTTTATATCTTTCTCTGCAACCTGCTCTAGAAGAATCCATTTCTCCCGTTTCAAATTAAATTTCCGGCTCTCCTTTCCCAATGTTTTTATCTCTGGATATTTCCCCTCATAATCACAAGCGATACTCAAGCTTCTTGATTTTTCTCTTAAATCACGTTGACTGACTGTCTGGTTTTCATCTACAGGATATTCTTTTTCGATGTTTTCATTGTGGGATTCGTCTTCAGCTGTTTTTTTCTTTCCCAACTCTGCCAGATTTTCAACCACATTATCATGAAACTGTAGTTGTAGCTTCCTCATGTGAAAAAAAGATTAAGAAATTGGTATATAAAATGTGTAAGAATGCAGACCTGAATGTTTAGCATGAACACTTGATGAACTTGTGGTGTATTTATTTGCATTCCTTCCTTCCTCATTGGAGCGGAAAAAAGATGCAATTCTGCCAGCCGCCATCTTACCTGATATGATTTTAGATGGGTAAAATGGAAGAATTACACTGTTGTTGCTTCCTCGAATCCTGCAAAGACATTTTTTTTGAAAAGAGCAAACAAAATCATCTCCCAACAATTTACATTTCTCAAATGTTTTTTTTAATATTTCGTTTCTTCTTCTTGACTTCAATATAATTTGGAATACAAAAGAAGCAGACATGGCCATATTTATTTTATTTTATTCCATATAAATAAGAAATAAACTGAAATAAACTACCCCATCCTCGCTTATGACAATTATTTTAAATAGCTGTGGAAAAATGTGATATAATCGCTATAAAATGATTTAAATATACATAAAATTATAAAAAATAAGAAATAAACAGATTCTTTTAGGAACGATTAATTTATTTTAAGAGAAGTTTATAATTATAATTTAAAAAATAAATTAAAAAATATTTATAATTTAATTTTTAAAAAAAATATATTGGTTTTGAAATTCTAATCCAAACATTTTTAATATAATTTTTTTTTTAAATTTTTAATAAGTAATATTTTAAAAAGTCCATTATCAATAACATGGGAGATTCAACATTAATCTACTTTATAAAATCCACCAATTTTATCACTTGATAACAGTCAAAAAGACATATTCAAAATATATTTTTAATAATAAAATATATATTTCTTATTAAAAATAAGAATGCTAATACCTATTTCTAAGCTTCACCTATATCCCTTCCACCAAATCTATTATTTCATATAACATGAAAATCTTAAATTTTAAGAACTATATTTTATAATGATATTAAAAACTTTAATCTTAAATCTAAAAGATATTATAATGGAACGATACCTACAACTCTGCATACATTTAATACTTAAATAAAATTCAATATTTATAACAAAAACATACTAAAATAAAAAATGAAAATAATTTTTTTTTTTTTAACTCTTATTTCAAAAATAAAGAAAACAAAATATTTACATATAAAGATATTTTTAATAATTTTGTAGTAATTAATTAAAAATAAAAGAAAATAAGTTCCAAATATTTATTAAATTTATTGAAAAAAATAAATTTAGTTTTTTTTTATTATTAAAAATATATCATACAATAAAGAATATATATTTGGAAGGAATAATTTCTTATTTTTTAATTTGATAATTGTTTATATTATTTTAGAGTCATTTTTGTAAGGTTAGAATTTAATTAATTTAATATTTTTCAATTAAAATATATTTATTTCATTAAAAGATTGACAGATACTTTTATTCAAACATATAAATAATTATATTATTTGAATTTAATGTTAAAAACTAAAAAATATCTATTTTTGTTAAATTAAAAAGAATTTATATTAAAAAAATATTATATTTAAAAATATTTTCACAAAAAAAATTTAATTGAAGCAAATAACATAAAAATGACTGAAAATAAAATCTATTAAAATATAAATAAAAAATAAAAAATTGAAAATAAAATTTACAAAATACATTTTAAAATAACAATCACCAATTAAATCTAATTATTTTTTAAAATAAATATTTTTGATATATTAATATTTATAAAAAATTAAAATTAATTTATAAAATTATAATAAATATATCCCTAAAAAAAAGAGTACACCAAAATAAATTAAATTACAATAAAAATAAAGAATTAAAATAAATAAATACAAAACAACGCTAACAAAATAAAATAGTATTAAAAAAAGAAAAAAAGAAAAAGAAGAAATGAAGTCCAACGTACTGAAATACCTCTGATTGCAAATGCAGGGATTCGTTGATGCTTCAACCTTCCCTGCCACTACAAACACAAATATCGCGAGTATACTTTTTTGTAATAAATATAAAGAATCACTTATATATATAGGCATTAAAACATTACCTAAACTCGTCAAAAAATAAAAACAAACAAACATGGTGCGCATCTAAAGGTCAATACTTTGGTTAAATTTTTTAATTCATATATGTGGTGGTTAGGATGGGACATGAAACCCTTATGGAACTAAAATATCGATATATATATATTGTGTCTAAAATATAATAAATAATCTATTTGCAAGTGTTTTAAAAATTGTATATAAAAGGATATTTTCATAACTAATACAATAATTTTGAATGCATTGTAGGCACCTAAATCTTGTTTGGAGATATTTCATAGTTATAATTTTTCACTTAGTTTTTAGTCCTGCGGGGTTTTGGGTCTTCTTTTGTTGGTATTTTCTATTTGTTATGTGTAATTTTGTACATAAAATAGGACTATTGTTTGAATTCAAGAAGTTAGTAAATATACAAGTGCTTTATTGTAATTAAGATATACAATGAATGATCTAAGATTTAGGAGATGACTTGATAGACAACATTCTACATGAAAATCTAGATGGGTTATATGCATATGTATACGCTATAAAAGATAACATAAAGAGGGTCAAGAGAGACAAATAATAATAATAAAAATAAAATAGTAAACATTTTATTTATCTATGCATCTTGTACATGGCATACTCTTGAGGAAGATGTATCCCTCTCTATTATATACTCTGATTTATAATTGAAGCTACATATGTGTATAGTTATATTACAAATCTGTGAAGGAATAAAAAACTATTAAAAAAATGAAATGATTGAGTAACTATATGACACATTGCCTTTTGACAGTTACACTAGTTGTCATCAAAAGTAATGCTTGACATTTTGGCATAGGATGCGGGATCGTGAAAGGGGACTTCCCCTCAACCCCACATTAGTTAATCCATTCAAAAACATGTGCTCCGTGCCTATTTATATGGAGGCAGTAAGTTAATTATATCTAACCATACTACATAGTGTGAATTATCATTTTTGGTTAGGAATGAAGGTGTGTCAAATCCCAGTGAAGCTAATGGTAGCTACCGTAGAAGGTTTAGCACACAAATGGGTGGTGCCATGTACAATATACATATATTTCATTTCACCACTACTGGAGTTCATGATACTTATTAAATAATAGATCTTGATAATTTTGGAAACACAACCAACCTCTCAAGGTTATGCACCTGTACCATAGACCATGGAATAACAAAAATTATCAAAAATTGTGTTAACAGGGTTGGAAGTGTTATTTAAACTATCATTTGGATATCCTCCTATATTAGTCATCCCTTATTGTAAAGCAATAGTCCTTATTGTGTTAAGTCTACAAATAAATTTTTGAACCTTGGGTTAGATATTAGATACTTCGTAAACCATTTGTCTTGCTATGGGAGCTACCATGTTTTGATGACTATATACAATAGCATAGAAAAATTGTGTGTATAGATGGTTTATATAATTTGATATGTATTTTTTTGCTTGACCTAGTGCATAACTAGAAGGTGAATTTTGAATGATAAGTATGCATAGTTGTGTGGCACACTCTTATTATGAGTTAGCATGGTAGGATTGTACTGTGGAATCATTTTAAGAATGTAATACCTATTACTACCCAATGATATAAATACATTGATATGATTAAAACATTATTCATACACTTGTGACTATGCATGTAGCAATGCCCAAAGATCACATCATAGACATCCATTTGCACTACATCACAAATCATCTCATATTAAAAAGGAAGGATATGAAAATTGAAATTGGAGAGTGACATGTATACCTTTAATGTTGTAGGAGTTGAGCTACTCTAATTTGTAAGGTTGTGGATGAGGAAATGTTATAAATTCATTCGCATGATGAATGATTCAAATATAATATTATTCATGATACCTCCATCCATAAAAACATATAATAACTTCCATTACACCCATATTTGTGAATGAAATAGGCATTCTACTTTAGCATCTTGCATTATTGGTGTTGTTTGTGTGGTGGCCACTAAAATAATTAGATCTATGTCAACAATTTCATTAAAGGGATTGAATTTGTATTCCTCTATTTATACCAACATAATAATGTTATTTTAAGCATGGAACTTAGTGTTGGATTGGTTTCTTCATTTGTGTATATTGCTCTATTCACCTCGGTTAACAATTTAGACTTGTTTGAAGTTGATGGTTTCACTAGTGAATATTTTTTCCCCCACTTTCACATCTACTTTAACTCTTCCTTGTTGGTTGCCACATAGTGAAAGGATTCTCCCACCCTCTTGACCTTGGCCAACATAAATTTAAACTAAATGTATTGTTATAGGCCTTTTAAATACATGATAACTTTATGTTACTTTGATTAAAATGAGCCCAAACTTGCATATAAGGCATGAAATATGTTAGAGTATGCTTGGACTAAATGATCATGTCCTTTACTCAAGTTTTTCAACTAAATTTATAAATCATAATATAAATATTTAGGATAATATTCATATTTGAAGGCTTACAATAATTTATCCCAAGTTAGCCCATATTCATCTTTTTACTGATCTTTCTCCCAAAGTAAATGGGCTAGTCACTAGCTCTTGAAGAGTGAATAAAATTACGTAAGTGAAATATTGATTTTATTTTCATTATAAAATTCATTCATATAGGAAATGACTCTAAATTTTCTAAAATGTTATCTACTACATTTTTAATAATGTTTCTAACACATGAATTCTTAAATTTACATGAAACTTAGCGCTGATTCAACCAATATTACATTTAATTGATGTATGAGTTAATTTAACCACCTATTTGAGTAATTAAACTAATTATTTGAAAAAAAACATATTGTTTTTTCTTGAAATTCTTTAGATAGATAGTGTTATTGATCATATCTTGGATTATAATTTATGAGTCTTTTTCCATTTGAAATTACATTAAAAAGAATAGTAGGTTATCTAATTGGTCACATGGTTTAAGGTAAAACATTAAATACCCTAATGGAATTTGATGGGACATGAAAGAATAATATGAAATTATTTAATACCCCTGAACTAGGGCCTAATAGGTGAACTGATGGAAGACACTCCAAATGAATATTTAGTTGTGTTATATGCATATGTGGAGGCTATAAAAGCTAATATGCATATAATCATGAGGAAAAAACATGGATAATAGAATTGGAATATAAAATGTATTTTTTTTTTTTTATGTATCTTGTGTATGGTATGTGTATACAAAGGAAAATGAAGTGGACCTATTATTCAATTCTAGCTCAGAGAAGATAAACCCTACTCACAAATCCATTTGTTGATACATTTAGACATTTAGGATCATGACCAAGATGGATCTAATAGACCTAAAAAAGGGGTCTCTTACCAAAATAATGTCAATAGAAAGGTTTCTAAAGCCTCTAGTCAAGAAACACTAGGCAATAACCCTAGCTAGGCCATATGCTTTCATATTCACTAAGTATATGCAAAGCAAAATCTAATCTAGTGATCATCAAAGATTTTGGCACAAAGTGGGGGTAAACAGAAAAAGTAAACATGAATATAATATCTATACGTAATCCAGTGTATAGTAAATCCTAATGCATGGGAGATAATTACAAATGCAATATATCTACTTTAACAAAGGAAGAACAAAGTTAGGAATATTTACCTTTGAAGATGAACCCACCGAGCCTCAATATATCCCTTGGCCAAGGTGTTTCATAAGAGGTTATTGTGGTATGTAAGGATAAAAAAGATAAGTCAACTCTAAGTTACACAACTTCTCTATGTATCAAAAAGACTTATCCACAAGACAAGTTCCATATCTCCAAGTGTAGTATTGGAACCCTAAGCAATGCTATTCAAGTAGAATGGTGGATAAGTATATGAGAAATATGATATTCGTATTCTTCTCTTTCCTAATAAATATAAGAAATGGATGTGTATATATAGTTCAATTTAACCCTAAATATTTTCAAAAGTTTAGCCAATAGGGTGGGCCCTATTTGACCTTGTATCATTAATTGATAAAATTAAGTTAGGTCCTATTCTAGGTTGGCAAGGCCAACCTAAACCCGTAATGTCCAAATATTAATTTGAACACAAGGTCAGCCTAGGATGACACAGTTTGGTAAATGTCAAAAATGGTTTTTGGCTTAGGTAAGGGCTGAATAAGGTGATGAAATTCTTGGATGAGTTTTTAAAATAGGTGTCAAAGATTATTGATTTGTATAGGAGATGGTTGTTGTTATGGTCCTGGTGGGCAGACTTCACTAATGCCTCAAAGTTTTGGTGTAATAGTTCGTTACATGTGGTATTAGAGCCTCCACCCAGGTTTAAGTCACAGAGTGGGTGGCTATGCCAGCATGGCAGTGTTCATCTAGGGCTCGTACACATAGGGAATCCTGGTGTTACGAGCACAAATCCAGCCCAGAGTCTAGGCTTTAGAAGCGTGGTGGGATGTTATGGTCCTGGTGGGCAGACTTCACTAACGCCTCAAGGTTTTGGTGTAGCGGTTCATTACAGTTGTTTAGATATCAAGTGGTTGTATAGGGTACAAAAATATTATGAATCCCTAATGGTCTATCTATCCATTTCTTGGTGCACCCTTTAAAGCATGCAGTCAAAGAGATTGAGACTTAACGGGTTCGTATAAGAGATAAAGAATCAATAATTGATAAAGTTTTAAAATACTATGTATATACATATGCCCCACTTTAAGCTTAGTACGTGTCATGTAGGTGTAACAGGGGATGGTGCTTTGGGAAAAGAACATAGCAACATAAAAAGTTGAAGCTCAATAAATTGCAATAAGAAGTGAATAAGATAAATGAAAGCACAAAATTGAAAAATACATACCTTTACTTACCTTAGTGTTGTAGATAAGGAATGAAGTGAGAGAGATGTGAAGGAGTCCAATGTATGGAACATTAGATGAGCCTATAAATATTGATTAAAAAAACAATTTTTTTGCAAAATATACATGTAATATGTGAAAAGATTCTCTATAGTGTTAAAATTATAGACCACCTCACAATTCAAAAAAATAAGTCTTAAAAACAAAGATATGGTTAAAAAATAGAATCTGATGGTAAATATTTGACAGGTAAATAATTTTGAATAGTAAATATAAATAGGGTGAAAATCAATTCATTTGTTATTTTAATATTTTGAGAAAATATTACTCTAAGAGACCCATTTTGAACCTAGAGAGAGACCATGGTGAGGCGATGACACCTATGATGTGGAGGAATCATAGCAATCGTAGTAGGTAAAACACATGTAAGAAAGCATTAATTTCAAAATTTTGAGACAATTTAGTTAAAATTAAGTTAAATATATAAAATTAGATAGTAGGCAAAATCTAGACACCAAAATTGAGCCTAGGAAATTTTTAGATAAACTAATGGTAAAATGGGGCACTGGGTAAGAAAATTTTAGACCAATAAATGTCTAAGGCTTTTATGGTAAATGGTCAAAAATTCACCACAAACTAAGAATAGAGTCAGCCCTATCAACTTAGTTTATAAGGAGAGATAAAACTAGGGGTCCAAATGCATAGTAGTGGACCGATATAGTATCACTAAAGATGGAAAACCAAATAGAAGTAGGATAATATAGTTGGAAATAGGAAGAAGGTTGACATAGTACCCTCTAGCTAATGTATTTTTTATTATGTGGCTAATACAATTTGATAAATAAGGTTGATTGCATACCAGAGAGTTGATATAGTATGTTAAAGTTGGAAAAATCATGATTTAGTATCAAATACGTCAATAAAATTTGAAATAAAAAGGATGATTGTGTACCAGTAGGCCAATGTAGTATGAAAAGATTTTGACAAGGCTAAATTGGTATTAAATAGGCTAATTGTGTATAAAAATAATAAAATTAATGAAACTAGATCATGCAAGTTGATGAAGTAGTTAATTTGTAATTTTTTTGAGAATATTTAAGAATGTATTTTATTATTATGACATCCAGATCCAATACATCTTATGTTGTTTGATATTTTGTAGAGATGATGGAGATTTTGGAACCTAGTGGATGTGTTATGGCTACCAGATCTATTGGTATGGTTATCATATGTGGATAGGGCTTGACTAGTCACCTTGGGATTTGGATTTATTATGGAGATGAGATGGATCCCTCTAAGTTTTTATCTCTTTGTTATGTTCCTAGGAGCATGGGAAAAATTGAACAACACATTATGATGGTAGGTGGAATGGGATTCCATGGAGGTGGTGATCACCTTAGAAGATGTCCATGTGTTGCTTGGACTTTCTATAGATAGGACACTAGTGATATAGGATACACTAGATTCAGAGGGTGAGAGGTGACCCTTAACTCAATGGGATCTAGGCTTGGATAGGATTTATCTTGGGTTATGTGTGAGTTTGTTTGATTTTTATATTGCATCTATTCTAGATATCTTGAAGGCTATGATAGGGCTTGTGATAACATGAGTGTTGTGTCACAGTTCATATGTAAATGTACCACTGCATATGATAGCCTTTTGTTAGTCAATTTTTTGATCAGAGAGGGTTATATGCTCTTAGTTTTGTCATTTGATTCTAGTGCATGCATGACATATATGAGATGATGTCTTGATGACATAATATGATGGGACCTAATATTTTATTAAGCACATAGCTATATGAGAGGTTACCTTGAGTAATTTGGAGGCAATACCATGTAACATGGGTTGTGCCCCATGTTCCATATTTGTAGACTATCACACTAGGGTAGATAGTTTGGTAGCTATACACTCACATAACTGATATATGTTCATGTTAGGTTACTATTATTATAAGTTTGACATGTGTACAAATGAAGGGTAACTAAACTTCATGGGTGGAGCCTCATCCAATGGCTCATGTACCTAAAAAACTGAGATTTCCACATATAGTGGCCCCTCTAGTAGTGCCCACTTATTGGACATAACATGATAGAGAGATAAGAGGGAGAGGATGTGGAGGGATACTTGTGGAGATATTGATGATCAGGCCTCAATGGGATAGACTATGGGTTGGTCAAGAATGATAATAGGAAGTAACAAGGCTTGGAGGTGATGACATGATGGATGTGGATGTAAGGGATAAGGGAGTACAAAAGGGAGTAGAGAAGAGGAAATAACATCCAACATGAGTGAATTAGAGATGAAAACACCATTGACATGAGGAGACATAGGCACTAGCTATCATGTAGGTGGATCCTTAATGACAACAAGACACAATTGGTCTATAGAGTGGATATTGAGGAGAGGACCATGATGGGATTAGGTAGTGACTCCTAGTTTTACATTGGTGTTGAGGAAGTTGATGGAGGAGGTATTTGACATGCAAGGAGATGGTGAGAATGTGGTTGGCAATATCGACACTAGTGAGAAATGTTTTAATTTAATTTTAAATTTTTGATATAGAACACTAGCTGCATTAGTGATAGATAGATAAGGGTTTAAGATATATATACATATGATATGATGTATATTTTGTATCTAGTTCTATAGATATTTCTACAAAGGAGGTTATATGAGGGTCTTTGATTGTGGATTCACATCATGATATTTTGGATGGGGTGTTGTCACCATAATACCCTACCACTTTAGATGATCCTATGGTTACATCTATCCCATATCATGTGACCTAGTTTAGACTGGTGGTAGAGATTACATGACAACTATAGGCATGAGGTGATGGGTTATAACCATTGAAAGGGGTAGGAACTAAAGAGGCTCAATCCTAATAGGCCTTAGCACATGAATGAGTTCTGCATATGGTGACTATGATCCAACTAAAATAGGTATAGGCCCAAGTGTATAACCTATAGTGACAGATTGTTGGCTTGAGATCCTAAACTATTTCTTTATAGTACACCATTCAGAGGGGTTAGTTATAGGTGTCAATGGGTAGCATGGCTAGGACAAAGGATATATAGTATGGAGCATAGCCTTAGAGTTGTATCTATTGTATTTTTTACTTTTTTTATTATATAAAACATGTGATACACACACACACATGTTGATAGTTCATTAATCTTATGAATTGTACTTAGATTTATATGTGGATGCATGTATATATTTACTTTCTAGCACATGCATTTTGATTTTGTTGTATATGCTATGGGATATATGTGATGTATGTTTTCTTTTCTATCATTATGTGATAAATGTGCATGGTTAAAAATAAAAGGGAAAAATAGATTTGGAAAAAGTATAATTAATTAAAATAAAATTTAATACACACTATATCATGATGTGAAGTGTGTAAAACTAGAATATGAATAAGTATAATAAATGAAAATGGTAAAGAGTGGAAAAATGTTTTCAAACCATGTAATATCTTAACCAAATTAAAATAAAATAAAGTCATACTATATCATGTTGGGAGGTATGAAAATTTGTAATAAAATAGAAGACACATGAAAACCAATGGTATAAAAATTAAAAAAACAATGAAGATAATCAATCATACTAAATCAAGTTGGGAAGTATAAAAAGGAAAATAAAATGTAAATGTAAATAAAATTAATCATACTAATTCAAAATGGGGAGTATAATAAATTTTAATAAAATAGTTGTAAACATACACGCTATCAAAAAATAATAAGATAAAAGTGAAGGACTTATGACGTAAACATAAAAAATAATATTTCAAGATGTGAAGTATGTCAATGATGTGGAACTCATAATCGAGCAAAACTTATCTCAAATTTGAAGCATTCAATTTCATTGTGACTTGGTTATAGTAGGAACTAGGTATTGGAATAATTTTTGAGGAAGGTCTAGTCATATCCATGGTCTTACATTGCAACTCACAAAGGGAACACCAATGAGGTGGAAACACTTGTGAAAATTAAAAATATGTTTATAGTGTGGTAATTTGTGAGGAGGTCTTGGTCCTATCCATGATATTACAATACAACTCACAAGGGAAACACCAATGAGGTAAATGGTAATAAGAAAACATTTTATTATGGTAATTTGTGAGGAGAGACTGACCTTATCCATGATCTTACATTACAACTCAAAAATGAAAACCTTAAGGGGAACGACCATTTAACAAAACAATATTGATCAAAGGGAAATATTAAGAATTATGTAATGAAAGAGGGAATGTAAAAATCATGACATAGGTGTCTATGAGAAGACATTAGGAAACATGAGGCATACTAGGTACAAATGAGAGACACTAAGAGTCTAGTGACCATAAAAATACAAAGGATACCTACTCACAATAATCACAAAGCTATATATGAAAATACTTGACATACTAAGATCGACTCATACTAGTTATATGAATAAGAAATGTAAAATAGACCTACCTTCCCACAACATATCCCCCATTCCTTAGGATCTATTATAGAGCCATTGATCTAATGTGGAGATTGGGTACCCATGTGAGAAAGTAGGTAGCACTTATATATTTTTTAATTCTCCTATCCCAATCTATCAACCTACTACATACTAATGGACCTTAACTCTATCATGAGGTCAACAATGGATTTTAAGCTTCGATTAGAAATATGAGATGTGCTATGAATCACATATTTTGGTGTGATTAGACTTTTAAATTAGTATGTTGTCTTTTTTAATCATTTCCTTTCATTTAAATGCTTTGGATTTAACTATTTTTTGGCTTTTATGATTCCTCTTCCATACATATTTGGAATTACCAATCATGACTGATAGAAGTGATACCCATGAAGGAGATTTAGACTTTGGTTTAAAGGGGAATAATTATCTAAAGATATGATTGACTAAAAACTCAAGCTTACCTACGAACTAGTATGTAATCTCAAGGTTCAATCATATGTATGCTTAGTATGTGAATGAAAAATAAAGGAATAAAGGGAGATCAAAGTAAATTGATAAATAGTAGTAAAATGAGAAGTCTTGTTTGCTAACTAATAAAATGGTAGAGAGAGATTACTATGGGAATTAAGTTTTGTATAACCACATCATAATAATCATTATCCCATTTTTGAGTGAGATAAGATAGTAAATAATCATTAAAGAATCCATGAAGTAATTGAACTCATAAACATAAGTGTACAATCATGAAAATAATGATAAGAATCCATACTAAATAAAAAAGTAAATTAAATCATATAAAACACATAAAATATAATATAATGATCCATGTAAAATATATAATTGAAACCAAATATGACACATAGTCAAGTGTATAAGATATATAAAAATGGATCACAAATCCAATCCAAAATCATAATGTAGAACAATGTGAAATAACACCATGCTATGTTCATAAATAATGATAAATTTGACCATAAATATTATTTGTGACATTTGAAAAATATCTATGAAAATAGATTATGATGGTAGCCAGAGTCTCATCAATCTTCATAGAAAGTTGTGTAAAGACTGTTGATGCTTAAATATGTATCGTACATGCCTAGAGTGTTTAATAACACCTCTTATTTTGGAATTTTAATAATTTAGTGTATGATTATTATCTATTTATATAATAGAGGTAAATTAAGTAGACTATTTCACAATATTTATAATGTTTAGTGGTTGGGAGCCACCATGGCCAAATAGTTAATCTATGCAAAATATGAAGTATGCTATGTTAAGAACAATGAATTATGATAAAAACCCTAATATAAAGACTAATATAAGATGGATATTTACAATGAAAATTAAGCTAGATTGATCTAGTTAAAAATGGAGCAAAAAGAAAGGTAAGACAAAGAAGAGATGTCGCTGATCTTCATTCGAAACATCATGACAAAGTTCAAATATCATCCAGGCATGCACTTAACTAATGTATGACATGAATTATCATAAGATCAAATAATATCACATGTTAGGCAACCATATAAAGAATATGGAAAATAATGTAAATAAGAACCAAGTTCACTTTAAAGATTTACCCCTACAAACAAACAACATTAGCCCAAATGCAAGAAGAGTAAGAAAATAAAATGAACCTAAGAACTTTTAATTAACCTAAAATTGGCACAAGTTAATAGATGTCCATTAAAATATACACACTAGGAATTCATAATAACCATTAAAATATGGAAATCATAACAAACAATGAGAGATAAGCCAAGATAACAAAAGACACAAGGAAATTTGGACAAACTTTGCATAATTCCTTGCCTATATTAATTGTTCAAAATTTACAAAGTAATTTTAGCTCTATGAAATCCTCACCCTTTTACAATTGAGAATACTCATTTTATATAATGCAAAGAACTATGTTGGTCAGTCAAATCCAATTACAAAAGTACAAGTGTTAGGACAACTATCCTTTCCACAAATGTTCTAGAGTACACTTGACATTCCCTAATGGACTGATCTATAGGCAATGTGTTTTACAAGCTACATATACCTTTACAAAAATAATAATTCATTTTAAAAATGTATAATGCTTATCTATAAGTAGAATATTTTTAATTTGATTAATCTGATTTTGAGAACCTTTGTGTTGTTGAAGTCCTTTGTTGCTATTGTAGGATATTCATTTCTATCTGATGTTACTCTTCAATTAGCACAAAGTCAATAATTGGTTTCATGAAAATCTCCTTCATTTGACATACTAAGCTCTTGTGGTCTGTATCTACCCTTCTTAATTCCTTTTTATGTTTCTAACTTTACTTAATATTTTCTTTTGTAGTTAAAATCATATCCATGATCCTATTATTATCAACAATAGTCTTACCTATGCTTTTGTTCTTCATCAGGGATGAGGTTCAGAGAACTAAGTGCATTAGGATCGATGAATATGGTTTCAAGTAAGTGCTAAATCATATCTTGTAGTTATTTATCATCTTCAAGGAGGTTATCCAAGTTCCTAGACTAGGTGCTCAAACCCTTGATCTTGTCCACAACTAATCCCATGACTCTGTTTAGATGAGCAAGGATAATTGTTTTGAAACTAAGAATTTGATCTTCAATCAATATTTTGAACAAATATTTTGTTTTGTCCCTTGATTTATACCATTGGCTATGGATTTATTTAAATTTCTCACTAGTGGTCTACATTTCAATTTTGTATCAAATTACCCTCACACAGATGACAATTCAACTTCTTTTTCTTGATTATGATGAATACAGTGATAAACTAGGGATCTTGTATGTGCTTATGGATTTTTAAGGTTTTTAAAATGATATAATGGAAACATATATCATATCTTACACAAGTTTCATTACTTAGATCCCAATTGGACAACGTGCTTATACCCTTATATTTTTAAGGTTTTCAAGATCTTCCACTTGGCACATTATACTTATGTGGCTCTGATGTGACATCACAATGATATTTTGTGGCATTTTTGTCATTAATATTTAAAAAATGGCCTTTACCTTTTAAATAATTAATATATAATTTTGCATTGTTGAATCATCCTTGTATAGATCAACATAGACTATTGATCTTTATTTGATAACTTGAACACCGTCAGTTGCTCACTACATTCCCCATGGTTATGACACTTGTCACTTATATATTTGCTTGAAGTTTTCTTGAAATTTTAATGTTGATCTCATACCATTGATCTTGATTGCATGGATCAATCTCACTCCACCAACCTTGATATATTGAATTATACCTCCTACTTTGTGGACCATTGACTTGAATGTGTATGCTCATCTACTTACTATCGATATTTAAAAGATGCTCAATATTTAATTTACTCTATGTTCATCTTGAATTTTCAATGTTCATCATGCACTATCCAAACATCCTCATATGATCAAATGCACTCTATTAGATCTTAATCTACTAGGTCAAATGCCATTGGTTGTTGAGTGTTATTTGGTTGAGATTGTGAAACTTGTCACTTTTTCATTTGTCACGGGGCTCTGTTGAAGTTTTGAATTGATACATGTCATTAGATCAATCTATCCTGAGTAAACATGTGTCATTGATTTCTAGAAGATGAGCAAACTTTAGCTTAGGGTCAGGGTTTTGACTTTTAAATTTACTCTTGCACTGTTGATCTCATTCATCTAGGTAAACATGGATCATTGGTCCTATGAATAAAAATGACATTTAAGTTAGAACTTAGCATAATGTTTTGGACTATGGTTTTATTTCATGTTAATAACCATGGGTAATACCTTAGAAAAAACATTTTAAGATATATTCTGAGACATAATAAAAGGGATCCCATGAATAATCAAAGACAGAGTATATATTTTCTAGCCTAAGGTCTGTTTTATTAATAAATATGACAAACTTTAGGGTAAGGCTTTTAGGCAAGGTTTATAGTGAAAGGGACCCTCTGTTTAGTTAGACCATATGGAAATAAAAGTGACCAAGGGGGTTAGGTAAAATAAAGAGACCAAGCATAAATATTTTTAGACTAAGGTTTCATAGTGTTAATAAACATGATTAAACCTTAAGATAAAAATTAAACCAAGTCCAAGGCATGATAAATCATTCCTACACAAATTGTTTCCACCAAATTTGAATTCAATTCAAAGGTTGTGAGATAGGGTAATTGGAATTAGGGTTTCAAGCTAATCAGACATGAATTTAACTTGATTTAAATAGACCAAAGGCTAGTAAAAGATCAAATTATTAATAAATCACAAAACTTAAACATTGCTCATTTTAAAAGGACTCCATTGGAGTTGTGACCTAAAATCTAAAGATCAAATGCTAAAAAATTTACGCAAGATTGAATTAGAATTATGAACAAATACGCTAACCAAATTAGGTGTAGATGATCTTCAAACAAAGATAAAGTGCAAAACATTCGAATGGTACCTTGATCAAATAAATTTTCAAATTTAAGGTACAAATTTACATAATTAAAGACAAGGGTCCCCAATTTTTAGAAATGGGTGTATGCTAACCTCAATAAATGGTGACTTCTAAGGGAACATAGCAATATGTTATAATTTAGAGGCTCTGGTTTAGACTAATAATTAATCTACTTATTCCATTTGATCAGGAACCATCATTACGATCAGGCCATGGTTATAATAAATCTTTCACATGTAAAATTAGGATCAAACATTAAGACATAGCCTTGATGTGTGTGTGATTTGATTACACTTACTGATTACCACATGATTTAGAGAATAAATTCTAGGTTCATGACTTTAACCATTAACATTGACTTACATCATGTTTGTATATTCTTTAAGAACCATGTTTTAACTCAGGTAAGGCTTGGGCATTGCTCTACTACTAGCCAACTGTCCATAGCTCTAATAGAGATGAATTTGGCTTCAATCAAGGCCTTTTTCTAGTTCTAGCCATGCATTCATAGTTCTAGTGGACATTACCAGAATCACCTTTGTTTATAAATCTCTTAAATTTTGCAATAAGGTTTTTATTTTTTGTATTTTTAAAGTCATTTTGACTTTCTATCAAAGATTCAGAACTAGGTTATCTAGGTTTTATGATTTGGTCAAGTGTTTGATTTTTAGATAATCATCCTTGGCTATAAACTTTGTCTTAGGTAATTAATGTTTTTTAAGTACAAGCATGACTGTTTCTTAATAATCCAATCTTTCACCCTACACATGCAATCATTATTAAAACCAAACTTAGATCAGAACAAGGTTTATAATCTCAAGACACAATTAACCTATTTATTATTATTTACTAGTTTCTATGAATTATAACATTAATATCATATTTCAATAATCCATTATCAACCAATGTTTAAAAAACATATCTACATTCTTAACCGTGGAGTTCCTTTTGAGCAATCATATGAGACTTGAGCTAAAGGCTGTCTAAAAGGACTTGTTAAAAGCAAGGAACAAAATAGAGAAATAAAACACATCAAATATAAAGCAGACAAACATAAATCAAATAAATAAGCAAATAAATGTATATAAACATATGTACAAACAAGGAACATGAAGGAAATAACATAAAGAAACTAACCTAGCCTACCTATACTAACTCTAACTAGTCTTATAGTTCATTCCATTAAGAAACCATGTATAAAAACAAAGAAGTAGTGCTTAAGGTACTTCCCATTGATGTGTAGTATGAACTCTACTCATTGTATGTCTTTCAGCTTGAAGGTGTTGTCTCCAAGTATCTCAATAATTTGATAGGGACCTATCCACAAAGGTGTGAACTTCCCATGTTTACTCTTAGGCTTAGATGCCTTATCCCAAAGAAGAACCAAGTCTCTTTTCCTAAATAACTTTATCTTTGAATGCTTATCAAAACTCCTTTTCATTATGGTTTGGTACCTGCTAGAATTTGTAAAAGCTCTTATTTATCATATTCCATCTGTATGATGTCCAACAACCTTGAAGGTGCAAATTCTTGGTCCTCCTCCATATACTCTTGCATGAACCTATATGTTGGCACCTTGAATGTGATAGGAAATATGTGTTCCTAACCATATACCAGTAAGAATGGTAATAACTTGAGAGCTTGTTTGACTCTAGTTCTATTTTTCCAAAAGGCATACTTGAGTGGCTTGTGCCATGTTCTCATTTTATCCACTATAGACTTATTTATGGCCTTCATCAAGTTCTTATTTATTGATTCGTACACTCCATTACCTTAAGGATAATGGTTTGATGAGAACTTGAGGAGAATGTTATTGTCATATGCCCATTCCATCATCTCAATGGATATAAAATCAGATCTATTATCATATAGTGATATAGGTGTCCCAAACCTTTTGCATATGTTATCTTCTAAAATTTTATCACGTCTTTAGTTCTACACTATTTGGTTGCCATTAATTTAGTCCATTTGGTGCAGTAGTCACTTAGTAGTTAGAATATACTTGTGAACATTAGAGGAATTGGGGTTAATGACCCCCAAAAATTCTAGTCCCCATTGGGAAAAGGGTTTATCAATCACTAATGGATTTAGTCGCGTGGCTACCTTAGGATATTTAATGTTGAAGACTTAAGATTAGTGGTACTCTCTCACATGCTTGTGAGCATCCTTGAAGATAGTAGGACAGTAGTATCTAGCTCTAATGATATTGTGTGCTGTAGTTCTTCTAGATGGATGTCCACTTCCTAGTTTTTCATGGAAGGTGATCATGATCTCAACTGCTTCACTCTTGGAGACACATCTCAAGTAAATTCCTTTAAATTTATTCATGTACAATAGTCTAGATTTGATCAAGAAATGGGCTGCCTTGAGCCTTAGAGCTCTTCATTTTTCTTTAGCTAACCCTGCAGGATAATAACCATTGATTAATAAGTGGTCAATGGGATAATACCAATCATTAGGTCTGAACTTTAGTTGCTCTACCTACATAACACTTAGCTTGGGATTATTATTGAAAATCAACTGAATTAATCCTTGGCACCTTACCAATTTGGCAGTCTTTATCTTAATGTCATATTCTTGGAAAACATACATCTACTTACCTCTCCTTTCTCCAAGTTCATATTGACTAAGCATGAGCTTAGTGGTAGGGTTTCGTAATATTTCATGTACCTTATTTCTAAGGATATAATTCCTATACTTTTTCACTACCTTGACCAAATCACATGCTTATTTTTCAATCAAAGAGTAGTTTAACTTAGCATTTTTAAGGTTAGTGCTCATAAAAGCTATTGTATGGTCACATCCATCTATCTTATGAGTTAGAACTATGTCTATTGTATGGTCTGAAGCAAAAGAGTAAAGATAAAAATCTTTAGTAAATTCTAGACTTAATAGTACAGGGGCTTGTCCAATTATTTCTTTGATTTCTTTGAAATCCTTCTTGGTCTCTTCATTCCAAGTGATCTTAGTATATTTCTTCAACATGTCATTCAAAGGTCTCACTATTTCTATAAAACTAGAAATGAACTTTCTTAATTTTTTTATTTTACCAAAGAATGAATTCAATTCCTTCCTACTATTAGGGGGCTCTATATTAGATATTGCATCTATTCTATCAGGTTCTATAGAGATTCCATCCTTAGTGACAACACATCGTAATAGTTTTCCCTCAATAACATAGAGAATACTTTTCTTTGGGTTGAGAGAAATTCAAAACCTTCTACATCATTAAAATACCTATTATAGGTGCATAATATGATCCTCCTTAGTTTTATAAAAGATAATAAGATCATCCATGTATATAATAATACACTTACCTATAAGACTTTAGAATCTATGATCCATAGCCCTTTGAAAATTGGCTCCTACATTTATAAGTCCAAATGGCATTATTTAGTAGGAAAAGGTGCCCCATTTAGTAGTAAATATAGTTTTATTCTTGTCTTCTTGGTTCAATAGCACCTGGTTATACACTAAAAAACCATCAAGAAAAGACATCATGGTAGAACCAAAAACAATTTGGATTACTTGGTCAAAATAAGGTAAGAGGTAATTATCCTTCTTAGATGCTCTATTTAGATTTTTTAAAATCAATGTACAATTTGATTTCACCATTTTTATCCTTGACTGGTACTAAGTTAGAAACCTAAATGGAGTGCCTAATGGGAAACACAATCTTGGCATCTAAGAGAATCTTGAACTCTTTGTATATCAGAGGTTCTAAGACCAGGTTGATAGGCCTTTATTTTTATTTAAAAGGTTTACAATTTTCCTTTAAAGGTATGGTATGTGTTATGACATTTGGATCAAAGATATTTAGGTCATCATAGGACCATGCTATAACATATTTATATTTAGTCAACAATTCTTTGACTCTTTTGGACTCAATGCTTGTACATGATATACCAATATTAACCAACTAAGGTTGACCTTGTAGTCCAAGATCAATTGCATTATAATCTTTCCCACTTACTTTGGGAATTTTGATAGTCTCAACTAGTTTGTTTATGAAAAATAGTCTCTCTAAGGCTATCATGCCTTTGGGATATTATTGTCATTCAACTCAATGACCTTGTCATCAATATTACCTTTAAATTTGTCATCATCAAGGGTATTTTGACTAGCTTCATCAATGATGTGACCCTCAAATACTCATGAACTAGTCATGAAGTCTATGATCTATTGATCATCACTAAATACCTACAAGTGGTTAACATTATTCGGTACTAAGGGGCATGGGACTAATTCAATGGTAAGGCTTTGTAACTTGTAAATTTGATTGGGCATAAGATTGGTTGTAGCTGAAGCAAGTTCATCAACAACTTTGTTTTCTTCCCTAGGGATTAAAATGATGTTGAAAGAATCAAAACATTCAATTAATTCACATAATCTAAATTTATAATTATTAAGATATGATAGCTTGCATTGATATTTACTTTTAACCTAGTTAACTACTAGTTTAGAGTCACCAAAAACTAATAGTTCCTTAACCTTGTGTTTGATTTCAAACTATAATCCAAGAATAAGTGCTTCATAATCAACCAAATTATTGGTTCAAGGGATCTAAATTATGTAAGAGGCATTGTATTATTTCCCAATGGGATTGATTAATACCAGTCATACTCCAGAACTTGATTTGCATCTAACACCATCAAAATAAAGCTTCCATAATCCAAACATAGCATGAGAAGTTTTAGAGTTACATGCCTTTATGGTGTCAAGAGTGTAAACACCTAGATCTGAGTTAACCATGTTGACCCTCTCATTGGTTTCATTGTATTTGATAATCATATGCTTCATTTTAGGCTCTTTTTATATATTGATTTGTCTGGGGACTCCCTTCCAAGGAAACCACATATGTGAATAATCTATTGATATATAACCATTCAAGCTCTTAGTCCAGTCTCTGATCAATAGCATCCCATAATAATTAGTGATGTACAACAATTGGATATCAATAAATTATTGAATCCTTATTTTAGATTCAATCTACATGTGAACATTCAATAATTCACCAATGACTTTGAGTCTTGATTTATCTAATTGAGTCATAACTCTATCAGATTTAATGGGAGTCAAACCTAATTCCTCACAAATAACTTTATGCATAATATTTGAAGATGCACAATAATATAACAAACAATTATGAAAATTCTTACCAAAGATCTTAACTGTAAGTAGGAAAGGTGGAATATATGCCTTACTTTTGTGTATTGCAACAATAACATGTGCAATATTTTGAGACTTGCCAAGCTTCTTAGACAAATATTCCAACAATAGATACCTTTTTTCTATGATTTGAGTCAACTCATACAAGGTAATGTTAGATTTGATATTTCTCATGTCTTTTAATATGTTATATCTAGTCCTGTTGGAAGAGTTAGATGCATCATAATTTGGTTTAGATGTACTTCCCTTAAAAGGCTCTAGATTGTTATCTGATGTAGTATTAGGCGTGTCAAATTTATTTGGAGTAGTTTAAATTGTTAATGGTTGTTTCTCTACTTATTTCTTAGAGGATAATTCTTCTTCATAAATTTCTAAAAACATGAATCTCTTCAAGAATATCCTTAGGCTCATTATCCTCTTGGAAGAGGAACACAAATGTCTCAACCATGAGAGTTGAATCAGTAGATCTAGACGACCTTGAAGAACCAGATGTACCTACATCATAATACTTATTAGGGAAAACATAAAAAATATCTAAATTTTCTTGAAAGACTTCAAAAGCCTTACAAAATTCAACATAGTCTATTTCCCTATGTTATAAGTGTAATGAACTCTATAATAGTCAAATAAAGCAATATCAACAAGATTTATATCAGGCACATTCTTGCTAACAGATGGATCATTATTCTTGATATTGTGGTAACTATCATTGTAAAATATGTTAGTGGACCTATTTAATCTTTGAAAGGATAAATTACTACCAAAGGTCTCTCTAGTATTATCTACTTGCTTTTGTAACTAAAAGAAGTTAATGCTAATCTTCTGAACCATTCTCAAGATAGATTTTGTCTAATTTTTTGGTGCCTTAAAATTATGAACATGAGTACTAACATTATCTATAATAATTATAGCTTTTTGATCCTATGGATGAGATCCATTGGCAACATTGTTTAGGAATCCTAGGTTTTGAGTAGGATGTCTATGGTTCAAAGGTAGTTGGTTCAAGACTGGAAGTTGGTTCAGGGCAGACACATTTTGGCTAGAATTAGGAATGACATTCATAATAGGTAAATGTGGATTGACATTAGAAATGGATTATGTAAATTGTCCTTGGAGTTGTATTTGGTCATTAATGATCAAAACCTCAACACAATCTAAATCTAATGTATTTATGGACCTATCAACTTTCTTTATAAATGCATAAGTCATGGGATCCAAGGCATCATTATATATTTCTAAATCTAAAGCTTCATCATGTTTGTAAGGAGATATGGTCCTACTAAACATCTTCTAGAATCTAGTAATGAAGGTTTTTATGGGTTCATTTACATCTTTTTTCACTATGGTGAATTGCTGGTACATGACATAAGGACTAATGATTTGATCAAATTGATCAATGAAAACATTGATAAGATCAACCCAACTAGTAATTTAGTCTTTAGAAAGGTTTAGAAACCATTCATATGCAACATATTTGAAATTAAAATGGAATACTCTACATGCTACATATTCATGAATCACATTCAACAATATTAAATTTTTTTTGAAACTCTTAATGTGTTCTTCAATGGTTCTAATGTTTCTAGGACTAAATGTTAGAAAATAATTTTTAGGATTATGAGGAAGGTCATGTACTACATATAACACATTGAATAAAGAACCACTTAGCTAATTCATACCTTGATAGGTATGAAAAAAAGAAGTACCCTAAATTGGTTAAGTTGGAAAATATTTTGAAAGTTTACACTTACATTTGTCTCACCTAGCTCTCCTATAAACTTCTAATGAAAGTAGAGTTTCTTTAGTCTTTGAATGTGGCATTGTCCTAATTTTTGGTAATCCTAGCTTGTGGGCTTTGAATATTATTTGAAATATGATGTATCATTATTATCTTGCATGGAAAAATGATGAAATTTGTGCATTAAGCAAATTTTGCAAATATCTATATAAAAGATGACAAAGGATAGCAATATTTAACTAAATTAGCTAAAAAATGTATCCAAACACACAAGTATGATTGATATTTACATGTTTAAGCTCAAATAAATTAAAATTTGCAAAGGAATTATAAATATTTGATCAAATAAACTATTACTAACCTCAAACCTATTGAATTGACAAAGCTTAAGACATCTTTACCATAATTAATCATATACCTTCAAAAATCATCAATCTTTGTCTAAAGGAAGCACAAATAATAGTCTAAGACTATAAATATCAATGATCTATACAAAATTAAGAAAAGAATAACATAATTATGCAAATATTACACCAATATTTGAACACAATTCACAAGAACGAGCAAAGACACTTCAAATTTACAAAGATCTAACTATTCCTTCCTTTTAGCACCAACAAAGCCCCTCCTATTGATGCCTGAATATGGATCACAAGTGTCCAAAGTGTTCAAGAACACTTCTTATTTTAGAATTCCAAGAATTAAGTGCATGCATTACAAGTTGTGATAATTCTATTATCTATTGATGGAATAGAGGCAAAGCAAGTGGACTATTTCATAATATTTATAATGTTTGGTGGTTGGGAGCCATTGTGGCCAAATAGTTAATATATGAAAAATATCAAGTATTTTATGGTAAGAATGGTGAATTATAATAAAAAACTAATCTAAAGACTAATCTATGATGGATATTTATAATGAAAATTAAGCTAGTGTGATCCGGTTAAAAAAGATAAAAAAATAAAGGTAAGGGAAAGAAGAGATGTTGTCGATCTTAATTACAAACATCATGACAAAGTTTAAATATCATCCAAGCATGCACTTAAAAAAAGTATGAAATGAAGTAGCATAAGCTAAAATCTTATCTCACCTTTGACAAACATCTAAATAATGTGAGAAATAATGTAAATAAGAACCAAGTTCACTTTAAATATTTACCCCTAGAAGCAACTATCCTTAGCCCAAATGTAGGAAGAGTAATAAAATAGAATAAACCTAAAAACTTTCAATTAACCTATCATTGGTACACATTAGTAGCTTTGCATTAAAAAGTACACACTAGAAATTCATAAGAACCATACTTATATTATAGAATGAAAGGAAGTATGTTGGTTAGTTATATCCAATTACAAAAGTACAAAGTGTTAGGATAACTATCATTTCCACAAATGTTATAGAATACACTAGACTTGCCCTTATGGACTAATCTATTTGTAATGTGTTTTACAAGTTGCACACGACTTTATAAAAAGAATATTCTATTTTCAAAATGTACAATGCTTAGCTACAGAAAGAATATTCTTAATTTGACTAATCTAACTTTGAAAACACTTGTGTTGCTGAAGTCCTTTATTGTTGTTGTAGTAGTATCTTCATTGCTCTCTAATGCTACTCCCTAATTAACACAAGGTTGATAACTAGTTTCATGAAGATCTCATTCATTTGACCTGCTAAGCTCTTATGGTATTTATCTACCCTTATTAATTACTTTTGATGTTTTCAACATTACTTCATCTTTTCCTTTATAGTTAGAATTTGAGCTGCTTGTTCACCTATTTGTGATAATTACCTTCATGTTTGCATTTCTAATAAAAGTAGGGTTAATTAATCCATCATACATTATACAATCAATTGAGACAAAAATTTGGTTTAGGTGCTCAATTTGGCTCAAATTATGCCCCTAATTTCAAAAATTGACTAATTGGATCAATTCATGATAGAGTCAAAATTAAATTTTCTCCAAATCATATCTTCCTCTTGAAGGGGTTCAAATTGGCCTAAAATGCCTTCTCAATTAAATGAATCAAATCTTTGGTTAATTATATATGACATGGTAATAGTGTTAAATTCACTCCAAATCATATCATATTCAATTTAAAATAGGTTCATGTAGCTCATTTTGACCCTAATTACCTCCATAATTGAACTAATTAACATTTGCATTTATTAGCTAATGACTTCAAGTTTATTGAGCTCAAAACCACATTCTATACATATATAACTCTTATATAAATAAATAGTGTTTCTTTTATTCAATCAAGCTAATGAAATTTGAGTTGATCAACCCCCAAATCACATTTTATAGTCATGTAAGTAGGTTGAAGGGGCTCAAAATAGCCCCAATTTACTTTAGATGCACAACTAGATTGGTACTCTAAAGGCTAAGATTTGGCCATAGGTTTAAAAAATGCATTTTATGACATCTCATGATAAAATAAGTTATATTGTAAAATGTATAATGAGTTACACCTTAAAACCAAGTAATTATAAGTAATCAATTCAACATATTAAAATGCCCTTAAATTTTTTAAAGTCTAATGTGATACCATGACACCTTGATTCACTATCCAAGGTTAGGGACCTTTTTCATATCACATGAAAGAACACCACTATTAGGGATCTCTAGAACATGTAAGAACATATATAAAATCTGAACTCAAGAGCAAATTTGTGTTTTTAGGTGTTATGAATATATAACATGATCTTGTTATTAATGTGATCATGTTATTGATTAACACGATCATGTTACTAACATGGTTAATAATTCAATTATTTTATTAACACAATCATGCTATTTTCATTTGAATTCAATCACCAATTCTTTTGGTTTAGGAATGGCTTGGATTCCCAAGCCAAAGGCCTGGACATGTCAATCTACATCCAAGTTAGAGTATTGAGAAAAAATAACAAAATTAAACTTCCATCACTGAATACACTATGTATTTTAATGTTAAAATTAAAAAAATTCAACACCATCACAATGGGCATGCTCTCCTCTTTTCAAAAATATGATTTTTATAATTTTTGGATTAATTTAAGGTTTTAAACTATGTTGATTTCTAACTATACCTTTTTTATGCCACTACATGCTGTAAACATACATTCCTATGCATGTTCACGTAATTTGTATTCATTGATCCAAGTTCAAAACAAGTTATAAGGTCACATTCTAGGCCTAACTCTAAACACATTAAAAATTTTGATTTTCATTTTTTTTGAGGTAGTTAGGTGTGATGCATGGGTGGCTATCCATTTTTTTTTATCAATTTTTAGAATCTATATACTTGCAAAATTCATTAAAAAAATGTATTCATTAAAAAAATATAGGTCACAAACTAGAATATCTTATCTAAATTTTCACTAAAGTGTTTCAAAAAATATTAAATGTTTCTCAAAAAATGGAATGCCTCATGGCCATCTATCTAATTTATTTTCTTTAAAAAATAAGAGTTCCTCTTTAAATTTTATATGTTTGACCTAGTTATACTTAACCTTTTTTTTTAATAATAGTGTTTTGGAAACTAGACTTGAATTGCTACATTTTATGTTTTTACACCATCTTCAAATTTTGAGTGTAGATATTCATATTATCTATAGATGTTCATATTTTTGAAATTTAAAGAAAATTATGACCATGGGTTGGCCCCTTTTTTTCCCCAACCTTTGTGAACTTACCCTTATCCACAAGTACAAATTTTTTTATGTTGACAAAGCATTAAATCTAAAAATCTGAGTGTCTTTGCCTTGTTCTAAATATTTTTTGACTATATGTGTAGCCTACTTGGATACATGGATCACCTTAAAAACTAAAATCCTAACCTGTACAAGTACATAAACAAGATTAAATGCTTAGGGGGAAAAAATTGGAATATGGGATATGGCAAAGCTATCCTAAAAAATCCCCTTATTCACTAAGTGATGCCTACATAATCTAAATGGACCTTAGACTAAGGAAATTCACTCTTTAGGGAAGATCATATAGACATAACTATCAAATTTTAATATAATGATTGCATCCACATGACCTCAAACTACAAGAATACAATATTAACTTGGATAATGATTGCATTACTATAGCATAATTGTAGTATGGCTCTTCATTAAATAGATACATGTTTTTGAAATTGGGTTTGTAAGAGAGTGATAGAGAGAGAGAGTAACTAACAAGTTTAAAATGAGACACTTGATGTGCTATTATAGGATAATATTTTAATTTTTTTGATAAACAACCTATTTATTCATGTGGTAAATCCATTAGGAAGTATGCCATTTCAAAAAACTAGTCATTAGAGCATGGGAGACAATTTTTCATAGTGGATAGGTGTATATTGCCTCCCTATTTGACTAGTGCACACTTGTCCAAAATGGGTAGAGGCTTCTAAAAATTGAATGATAGATAAGTATATTTTGATTAAGGATAAATAAGATCAAATTAGGTAAGTCTTAAAGATGTTCTTAGTAATTTCAAGACTTTTAAATACTTTATATAGGTAAATTATACATAAATTACTAGAGTAACGGAAATATGATACCTAAGTGAGTATACACACATTGTCTTTCTCATGGAGATGTGCATGTCCCCTTATTGAGGAATGTGGAGAGATTATAAATAGAAAGTGATTAAGTCTTAATTTGAATAATAAATGTAGATTATTGAGTTGGAAATATGTATTCTCTAACCCTCATATAATACTTTGTAATGTGTGAAGAGATGGGAACCAACAAAGTGGTTTGATAAAGCTCAACCAAAACATTGAGCATCACTAAGCTATCATGTCGTCCACTTTCTAAACTAAAAGGGAATATGTGATAACTAATACATGGATTACTAAAGTGACACCAAGATTTGTATTATCACTAAGCTCAAATGCGTTCCACTTGTAAAATATGAATCACAACACTACATTCGTATCTATATTTAAACTATAAATCATTAAAACTTGATATTTGATTCTTTAAAAAGAGAAAAGTATAATTTTTGTATAGTAAGAGATTGGTGATGAATGTATAGCATGCCTCTTATACTATATAGAGTTAAAAATGTGATCTTTTGATAATTTTTTGAATCCTTGTAAGCATCTTCACATAAGTGTGTTTGTTCTCAAGTAGCTATAGATTGGAGTGTATAAGCAATCAAAAGTCCCCAATAATCTTTAAATTATAACTTTTTCACATTGTAAACTATTATATCTAAAAAATTTATTGCTTTTAAAATTCCATTGTGATGCCACCCTTTTGAGATGAGGGAAATTGTTTGTAAATCACTTGTCTCATAAAAAATAGTGAGAGCATTTATGAACAATAGATAAGCATGTAATAACATTTACATATATTGAATTTATATTAATAAATTATAAATATATCATTTAAGTACTTTAAAAAAAATTATATTTTATTTTCATCATGTAAGATTGATATAATATTGTAGTACTAGATGAAGCATTTAAAACTTGTGATTGTTGTACGTATGTATTATAAACATAATTTATTAAAAATTAAAATAATTGAAGCACATAAATATTATGCTCAAGATTTGTATCATGGCATCATAGGTAGATAAATAGATACACATTAGTGTGTGATAATAATCAAGGCACCATAGTTTCCAAATAAAAAAAAAGTAAGAAAAGTCACATAATTTTCATGTGAGAAGGCCTAGTGGACATGTATAAGGGACATGTAAGATGTAACAAAGAGTGTAAAAATGTGGCATAGATGTCACACATGAATCCAAAATTTTGGCTATAAGGGACATGAAAATTTAGTAAAGTCATAGAAGGCCAAAGAACACACATACAAGGCATGATTGTGGTATACAAGCAAGGTGTATCTTAAACATAAACAAGACCAAGGGATACATATATTAATCAAAGAAGTTTTAATCTTCTACTAAAATTGAAAGAAGTAGATGAAAAAAACATATAAAAAATGAATCTAGAATAAGTTCAACATATGTATCTATGTTTTAATTTATAAAATAGCATATTCACCAAGACATATGTGAAGATAGAGAAAAAGATTAAAGATTTTATGTTCGTTTATATCTCAATAGGTAAACTAGGTTATGGTTAATGACATGTAATGTTTTTATACAAAATAACGTGATTCCCCCAAGTAGGCAAGACTATTAGGTGAAAGTCTTGGCTAGCATCAAAACCTTGTAAAAGTATGCCTTAGTGTGAAACTTGATTGATGTATGAATGCGATTTCTATTTTGTGCATAAAAAATATGTAACAAGTAATTGTGACTATGTTTGAGTTGAAAACATATATTGAATATGCATAAGTAAAAGTGTGTAGTAGGGCATAGGTGCTAGTTCATCACTATCCTCATGTTGCAAATTTTTATAGATTGACTGTGTGTATATATATATATATATATATATATATATATATAGATTATGAAAATTTTACCATGTGTGAATACTATCTTTTCCTATGAAATTTGTCCTGTTTCACATTTAGATACCTTATGATAAGTATTATGTATTTAAAATATGCTATGTAATGAAAAGCTATCTAATGAAATAGAAATATAGATGACACAATAAGATACATATTTAACAACATGAAAAGATGACCACAGGTGCTATTTTTTATTTTTTTTTCAAATATTGTGACTATTAACTTTTTTTAGCATATATGAATGTTTTTGTATTTTTGCATATTTAAAAATTGATAAATCTATAAAAATAAATAAACATGGTTTTAAAAGTAAAAAAATGTAGGGGAATATTTGAAGAACTCTCAATAAGGTGCTAATGTAAATCATGGTAAGGAGGAAGGTATGTGAGATTCCCCTTATTTAAATGTAGTTTTTTAAATATGTAAAGTGTGTCCATGTGAACTCATATAAAATTAAGTAACGTGAGTATGAAAGTATATATGAGATCTTAGAGCATGAATATATATGCAATTATAATCAAACAAGTTGCCATGAAAGAGATGTATATTGAAATATTATTAAGATGGTTGTTTTGGGTTTTTCCAATGGGTTAAAAGTAAACAAGGGAGAAAGTGCCCCAAAATGAACATATAAATCCATTAGTTGTAAGAATTATGGATTGGTTGTAGAAGAATAAGCAATAGAATATGAGTAATAAATAAGCTATATATAAGTAGGTACTAGGATAAGAATTTAATCAAGGTCATCTACCCAACAAGGATCATGGGATGGAATTCTACAATGTTTTAAACCAATGATCTCATCAATAGGATGATCATATTTTTACCTAACCTATTGATAAAAAAAATTAATGTTTTGTGTGATAAAAGTGGTGCCAAATGTAGAAATTTATGAATTTGAAGAAGAATCATATGATATAAAGTAACATTCTAATTATTTATCATATACCTATCCAAAAATATATCCTCATGTATGATAGGAGTTGATGTAAAAACATGTACATATGTCAGAGTAGATATATTTACTTTCTTTGAGAAATGGTCATGCTTATGTGAAATCATGTTATGCTCAACAATAAATGGAAAAACTGAAAATATCTTCATGCCCATTAGTACGTAAAGAAATTGAAATATGTTCATGTTCATGAATAGATGTAAAAATTTATTTTGTCTGTATACCTCTTTGAATGTGAATTATTATCATGCATAGTAGCATAAACTAGCTCATTACCAATTTTATCAGTAACTTTATCAACCAACTATTATGGAATAAGATTAAGTACCATGGGTTGAATTGGATATTCATATCTAATTGGTTAGAAAGAATATACTTTAGATACTTGTGAATTGTAGAAGGGATTGCTCTATATTTCTATAACAAATTACCTCCCAATAAAATATCAAACACACTTGTGCTTGGTAACACTAAGAGATAAGTGGGGAATATGAGAGGTCTCAGTTGCAAGGGCAAAAAGATGTGTTCAAGAGTATCTTGTGTATGGCCATTAAACACCTTCACAAATCTAGATGTATGTTATATATCATGTTATATATAGACAAGAGAATTTACAAGTGTTATGGTGCACACATTTTTAGTTGATCCATTGTATATAATAACACTATGAATAGGCTATATGCCAATATATGATCTAATGAATAAAACATATCTATCATAATCATCAAATGTAATATATTAGAGAGATGCTAAATTTTTTGTAACATAACAAAGATGATATCAAGTCGGTGCCCATTTACTTGAAGAGTTTTCTTGTCATATTGTGTTTTATGATTGGAAAAAGACTATTTATACATTTTTAACTTTGCATTTACATTTTAAGGTGGCTTAGCTTATTCATTAGGTTATATATATATATATAATGTTTTTATCACTGAGGTCTTAAACTTTGTGCCTGAGCCTCATATATCTATTAGTGGGATTTCCCACAACTCTATGATAATCACAAAATGCATATCCATCAAAGTTTCTAGATTGAGGTATTGATAGATCTACTTCTAATGGTGGAGGAACTATATTATGATTCCATTCAAAGAGATTTTATAATAACACATGAAGAGGTAAACATAACATTAAAATTTTCTTCCTTTGTGGAGCTTGTGATATAATATTATTAGTAATCTTGGTTTAACCTTTACATGCACTACGAGAATCTAAGTGAGTATGAGAAGTGGATTCAATACTTTACCCAAGACATGTTCATCCATTATGGGGAATGGGAAAAATAGGATCAATAATACCTTGAACATGCTTGCCTAACCTTTTTCCCATAGTATACTTATGATTCTATAAGTATTTAATTCAAAAAACATATCGGTACAAATTGGTTTATGAGCTCACTATTTTGGAATTGAGGGGATAAGTAAGAACGTGAGAAACGGAAGAGATAATGAGAATAAAAGGCAATATGATATCTTTTGTAATTTATTAATTATGGGTAGTAATGGAAGGTGTTGTTCATATAAAAATAAAATCTAATGGGAATTCAAAGGGATGCATGGAAACATTATTGAATTTATACCATGTAAATGCATAATGAATAACATCTTAGATAGGAACAATAGATTTTACAAGAAACTATATTATTATATATAATAAATGAGAACATGTATATGCTACACCCATGGAAAGTAAAAAAATGAAAAAATAAAATGAAAATGAAAAATAAAGTAAATAATTAAAAAAAGTGAAAGATTTTTGGAGAGGAAAACAATAAAATTCACCCAAAGTCAAAATAAAAGCTTCCATGTCAGTATTTATTCAAGGTGATAAGACACCTTTTTTAGTGTTGAATTAATATAAGTTGAAAATGTTGAGTTGTTATGTTACAGATAATATCTAAGACTTAGTGTCAAGAATTTATAGAATGAAATTGAACCCCTAGGATAAAAATCAATAATCAATACAAACAATATTCTATTATAAAAGTGGGTTCACCAAAATGTTTACCCTTAGAATTAATTAAAAATATGTAAACTTGAAATATGATATAGGAAGATAAATAAGATAGCCTCCTATAAAAATATAGTGATATACAAAATTTATAGAAGTTGTAAATTATTAAAAATGTAAAATAGGGTTAGGTTTAAAAAGATATCATTGAAAATTATTTTATTTAAAGTTTGGAATATTCATTCACTAATTGTGAATTTCTAAAATGGCTTATGAAAGCCTAAAAACATAGTGCTATTTAAAAATAGCACTTTGCTATTTTATGGGACAAGTGCACAATAGCTAAACAAGGTCATAGTGAGTTACTGTCCACTATTGTGACTTTATCTATGCTATTTATGTGATGGATATAAAAATTTGAGTTGGTTTACCTATATTTAAGTAATGTTTGATTATAGGTAGTGTGCTTGGATGTGCAGATCACATACAAAAGTAAAACCCTAGCCTAGGCAAGTACACATAAGATTAAATTCTTGGGAAAAAAATTGGGGATATGGCCAAGCTATACTCATAAAACCCCTTTTTGACTAAGTGTTGCCTACTTAGTCAAATAAGAAACCACGCTAATGTCGTTATCCCTTTAGGGAAGATCATATAGATATAACTAGAAAATTTGAATATAATACTTAATAAAGGATGTTCTCAACCTATAAGAAAATAATATTAACATGGACAATGAATATATTATTATATAAAAATTATAGTAGGGCTCTATGATAATTAAAGTAGATGTTTTGTAAATTTCTTTTGAAAGAGAGTGATAGATAGATTAACTAGGTAGTTTTAAGTGAGACAATTGATGTGCTCTTATAGGATAATCTTTGAATTGTTTCTAATGGCCAATCTATTTTTTCATGTGGTAAAGTCAATAGAAAGTTTGTCACTTTAAAAACTAGATATTGAAGTGTGAGAGACAATTGATGTGATCTTATAGGATAATCTTTGAATTGTTTCTAATGACCAATCTATTTTTTCATGTGGTAAAGTTGATAGAAAGTTTGTCACTTTAAAAACTAGATATTGAAGTGTGAGAGACAAGTTCACACTAGTGTATAGGTGCATAATGTATATATGTATACCTTGTGCACATTAGTTCATAATGGATAGAGGCTTCTAAAATTAGAATGATAGTGAAGTATGCATTGATTATGGGCGAATAGGAATAAACTAGGGAAGTCTAAAATATGTTATCAGAAATAATTATAATAAATTGAAATATTTCACATAGATAAATGGTTATCAGAATGATAAGTTGGCTAAGAAAGGTAAATATTCCAAGGATAATCAATGTTAAGCATTTATTAATTCAATTTCAATGTCTACAAATAATTTTGTAATAATTAATAAAATATATTGAAATTGATTATTTTTAAGAACACCAAATATTGACCAATGTGATGTGGGTGAGTTAGTAAAGTGGCCAAATGTGATCATGGTTAGTATACTTAAGTCAGTTTTGGTCATTGCTAGTATTCTTAGGCTAATTGTGCTTGTTGTTGGTATATCTGGTAGATGTAGTAAATGATCACTTAAGGATCTGAGCATCTGATTGCGTCTTAGACTAGTTCATAGCTTCGGTCAAAATTGAATATTAGTATAAAAATAAGGCTAAATATTTAAAATTAATTTATAAAAAAATAAAATAAAACAATTTTATAAAAAAAAACCTTGATATATCAATCTCAAGGCCCTTGTCTTAAATTTTTCACATACCACAATTATCTATTACCTCACTACCTTTTTCAAAAAAATCCTATTGGTTAGTGACAAATTATGTCAATCTAACTAGACAAATGTGACAAGCTCAAAATAATATCTTTGAGAGAAAAACAAGGTTCCACAATTCATTATATGAACAATATATTACTGTAATTAAAATTGAACACACTCACTCCATTATATTCCACCACCACCCCCTATATGCTATTGTAAAGCACCTCTTAACATAAAAATATGCACATAATGATCATTATAAAAAATATTTTTCAAACAATATTTTATAAAATATGTTAAAAGGAATATATTCCATCCTATATAATTAAAAGAGAATAATTATCTATAATCATTCCTTCCACCTACAACAATAATTTCATCATAATTTTCATCCTCACTTTCACTATTGTCATTATTCACTTATGTGATGAATGTCTCATTACCTATAAAACTAATGTTATTTTATAAATCACACACACACAATCATACATAAATTGTATTTTAAAATGTTTTGATGTTCTTTTAATAATTGAAAAATAAATAATTATGTTATTATTTTATAAAATTAAACCTAATTCAAAAATTCAAACATATATTAAATATCACTAAATTTAATTTAAATTTTTTATTTTAATATTTAATTAGTTATTTTATACCTATAATTAATTAATACTTATTTAAATATCAATGCTCCTTAAAAGTGCTAATTCCAATCCTACATTTCCACTTTTATTGATCATTATGTTTTAGGATATGGAAGTTACTTTCTAAAAACATAAAAAGAATTAATATTGAATTTAGTATTAAATAATAAAAGTAAATTAATATGTAAAAAATTAATGCAATATTTAATTTATATATGTCATCATGAAATATTACAACAAATTAGTTTTATTAAGAATTGAATGTTCTTATTAATAGGTTGCATTCAAACAAATTATTATAAAAAAATATCAAAATATATACATAATTTTTAATAATAAAAATAAAATAAATATAATTTAACAAAAAACAAAACTTAAAATTTCATCCAATATTTTTTTAATACCTTTTAAATATATATAATAAATAAAAAGATTCATTTTATATATATATTAATTTGTAACAAATTTTTATTTTCCTCATTTTTTAACTCCTACCCCGTCTGCCCCCTTAAAATATTTGAGTTTATAAATTATACTACTTATCATTTTTAATGTATCCCTTATAAATATAGGTTCCCAATATCAAAAATAAGTTCCCATATCAATAAGATTCATTGAATATTGATTTATCAAAATTTTAAAAAAATTAGTTGTCTGATTTTAAAAAGAAATTGTATAAATTTCCTTTTTTTCATTGAACCACAAGAGTATATCTTGTATATTAATAGAAATCATATGATAGAATGGAGCATGTGAATAGGTCGAAGAGCGTGGGATAAGGGAATATTGGTGATTGGAACATGTAGGTTAAAATCAATGTGGGTATGTTGTATTCATATCTCTTCAATAATAATAATAATATAAATGTTAAGTTTTTTTAAAATTATTTAATATTATATTTTTGGACTGGTAAAAATAATTGAATGAATAAATTTACATTATAATTAATAAAATTTTAAATTAAATAAAAGATTTGTTTGAAATTAATATATTAATTTACCTATTTTTTAAAAATATATGAATAATTTAAATACATTAATAAGTAAGTTGTAGTTTAATGATGAAGATAATGATATAAAAAGTATTCTTTAATTATCAATCAAAATACAAATTTTTAATTTTAAAAAACATTAACAAAACATATTTTTCTTATTCTTTTCTTTAATATGATTTTTTTTAATAATTTTATCTAATAATATTATTAATTTTTTATTAACTTTATATATATATATATATATATTCCACCTATTTACAACTATAAAATATCTTGACCCATAAAATTAAAAATTAAAATCAAACCCTTTAAAAACCAAAAAAATAAAAATAAAAATAAAAAATAAAAAATAAAAATTTAGTAGTAATAAGTCAACATCATCTCAATAACCACCACCCAAACAACATAATAAATGTATCAGAGTTTGTGTTATGTGAAAAATTGCCATTTACATTAGAGCTTGCATTAGTATTTCAAGTCTATTTTCTTATTGTTCACTACTTTTAAATATAAAAAGGCCAATGATGCAAATCGAGACAATTATTAACGTTGAAATCAAAAAATTTCCATGGTTGATATATTTCCATCAATAACGTATCTACCACTTTTTATCTAAATTCAACATTTAGTGGATCTAATTATACATTTTATTTTCTTAATTTTTTAATTTATGTTTTAATTAAATTAAAAATTGAGATTAATAAAATATTTAAGGTGAACTTAGATAAAAATTTATATAGTAGAGTGCCATTTATTATTATTTTATATTAGTAGGTTTTTAATGGACTTATTTTGATTAAAAAGGTTAAAATGAAATGTCAGAAAAGAAATAAATATGAATATAAAAAAAATATAAGTATATATTATATTATCAGTCATATTTTTATTTGAGTTAAATCATTTACAGATATATAATTATTTTATCTTATTTAAAAAATATATATAATATAAAATATTGAGAAAATTTTAAAATATTAATTATTGTTTGAACTATCAATTTATGATAACATATTATGGTATTTATAAATAGAATTTTATTTTCATTTATTTTAATTTTATTTATAAAATATACAATTTTTTAACATTTATAATTCCCACTCAAAAATTTAATAAATCAAAATGCACCCTATAAACATATATTTATAAAATTAACTTATCTTCTTAACACAATAAAATAAAATGAATCAAATATTACAAATAAAAAGTAACATCATACAAATCAAAATGAGAAACAAAATAATGAAATTTGACTTGAACAAAGTTGCCAATTGAATTTTTAGTAGACAAACCTTAAAAAATATGCTCATAACACCCCTAACCAAAATAAAATAAAATAAATAAATAAAATCCATGATGCTCCTCAAATTTTGATCAAAAATATATTTTTGTGAGGTTTTCAATAGACTCTACATATTTAACTTGCTATTCAATTTACATTATTTATTTTGTGTATGGTTGTTGTCTTTGTTTAATTTAAGTAATTTATTTTATAATATTAAAAAATATTTTTTTTTAATAATCATTTAAAAATTGTGCTTCAAAATTATATTTATCTATTGATAAGGTTAATTTATTGTTCAATAATATATTAGTAAAAATATTTTAAATATATATATTTAAAAAAAATTAAGATACATCAATTTTAAGGTGTATATTTTGGATTTTTAGTATACTATATTTATCACATTTCATATAAAATTATTATATTTGAGATATTAAATTCTTTTTAATCAAATTTTCTAAACAAGAAAATAAATATTTCATATAAAAATGGATGTTAAATATAAATTTAAAACTTATATATAATAATTAAATAAATCTTAAATTTAAATTCAGCTATTAATTATTAAGATATCATAGATATTAAAATCTATCAACATTCAAATCAATTATAAATATACATTATTACAAATCAAATTTTAATTAACATATTTTTTTCAACGAATAAAAAAAATATTAATAAAAAAATATGACTTGTTGCTTGAATCCTGCATGGAAACCCACCCACCAATAGCAGGCTTTGACCATAATTAGAGATCTTTCTATATTTTTTGTACATTTCTAACATTCAATAAAAGATAATTCTTGAAATTTACAACATTCCTAAACACTCAATTTGTTACCAGTCTTAAAATATCATATATATGACAATATATCAACATTCAAATCAATTATAAATATACATTATAACAAATTAATTTTCAATTAACATATTTTTTTTCAACCAATAAAAAAATATTAATGAAGAAATGTGACTTGTTGCTTGAATCCTGCATGAAAACCCACCCACAGATGGCAGGCTTTGACCATAATTAGAGATCTTTCCATATTTTATCTACATTTCTAACATTCAATAAAAGATAATTCTTGAAATTTACAACATTCTCGAACACTCAATTTGTTACCAGTCTTGGGTCGTTGCAACCAATTTGGATTGGTGTTTTGATTCAACATTGTTTCACAAATGCTATCCTCCAATCACTACAACAATTTTTCATTGGTGTTTAGATGTTTAATTACATGAATTTGCTAAGGCCATGCATCATACAAGTTGCTCAAAATTTGGAAAACTTCCAATAAATATAAGATAGCTACATGATGTTAATATAAGAAAATAGGACGACATAAACTCCATTTCATATTTGATGGCACTTTGCTTGTTAGCATGACGTTTCTATTGTCTATGACACTACTTTAAAAATTTTCAAATATTTCATTTGTGACAAGCATCTAGTCTATTAGAATACATTTCTAACATTCAATATAAAAAATTCTTTTATTTTCTAACATTTTTAGACATTCAATTTGTTAGTATATAAGGTATAAAGCTTTGATTCTATTAATGGTTTAACCAAGAGTCAGGAACCTTGCCTTGAAGGTTGAGCATCCTCAACTTCTCTCTTCTATCTTAATTATTATAAGACCAACGCTCATAAGTAAAAAAAACATATAATTAAACCTATTTTTAATATCTTTTTTCCATTCTAATTTCTGTTTTATGAGAGAATGATCACAAATACTAAACCCAATATGCTTGGTATAATAAATCCAAGATGTTGCTGGCAATTTAACTATGAATAAGGACACCTAGGAAGGCTGAGCATGTTCAAATTATACTTTTCTATGACTTAATTACTACATGATAAGCAAGTGTTACTATAACTAAATTTATCTATCTATTTGGTACTAGTTCTCTTTTAGAGTCCCAATCTCATAAAGTATAGTTGCATTCAATTTTGTTCCTATTTTATTTTAATATATTGTTATTTATGATAAAATTTATTGTTGTTATGTTACTTAATTTTTTGAAAAGATTATAAGTTTAAAAATATACAAAGTATTAAACAAATTTGATTGATTTTTAAAAATGTTTTCTTATTTTTTAAGAGTTATGAAAGTAATGAACATAAATAAAAAAGATGTGTATGTCTTATTCATTTGTATATAAAATATTTTTAGTAAAATATAGATTTTATTTGTATTTATCTTAATGAACAATGTCATTTATACTTTAATTTTTTCTTGTTCTATATTTTAAGCTTCCAATAACTAATTTTGATAGTTAAAAATTATTTTCATAAATATTTTACAAATCTATATCAATTATAGCATGTATTTTCAGTTTTATTTTGTTTGAATTAATGTAGAATATTTTCTTAATGAAAATATTTATTTATAATATTATCCCTATTTTATAAAATATATTTAATTATATTATAATGTAAATTTATTGGACTTTTATTTATCTTGTTATTAATATATCATAATTTTCCAAACTTATAAACTTTCTTATATAATATTTATAATATTTAATATATAAAAATCAAACAAAAATTGATAAAATAAAGTTAAAAGTTAAATAATATCATTAAAAAATAATTAATAACTACATCTTCAAAATCAGAGAAATGAAAAATATAGATTTTAACATCTACCACTTAACCTACCTCATACCATGTTATTTGAAGAGATGACTTTTCAGTTATATTTATATCATCATCAATTCAATACATATTTGGTTATATATAGGGGTTGAAGATAAAGACACAACAAGTATTATTATATAATGATTAAAATATGAAGATTATGACAATTATCATGTATAAAAAAAAATTAATACAAAAACAGGTACTAATTAAATTAAAAAACCAGTCATTTGGAATGTTGTGTTTTGAATTTTAGTTTATCCTTATAATGTGCAATTGGCTTGCAAAGTTCCCTTATAACCGACCTTTTTTCCTCTTCAAGTGACCTGACTTCTTCTCTATGCTTCATCTGCAATTCTACGATCTTTGCTTCCAAGTCAAGGATCTGTTTATCTTTCTTTGTAACCTGCTCTTGGAGAATCGATTTCTCCCGTTTTAAGGAAAATTCCTGGCTCTCCTTTCCCAATGTTTTTATCTCTGGATAATTTCCCTCAGAATCATATGTGCTATTCAAGCTTCTTGGATTTTCTCTCAAACCACTGTGACTAACTCTCTGGTTTTCGGTTCCAGCATATTCTTTTTTTCTGTTTTCACTGTGGAATTCGATTTCAGCTGTTTTCTTCTTTCCCAACCCTGCCAGATTTTCAACCACATTACCACGAAACTGTAGTTGTAGCCTACTCATGTGAAAAAAGCGAGAAATTTCTAGATAAAATGTGTAAAAATGCAGACCTGATTGTTTAGCATAAACCCTTGAGGAACTTGCTGTGGATTTATTTGATTTCCTTCCTTTGTCATTAGAAAGAAAATAAGATGCAATTTTCCCATGGGCCATGTTTGCTGTTGTGATCTGAGATGATTAGAACGGAAGAATTACACTATCAAAAGAGGACAGATTCTTTTTGAAAATAGGAAGAAGAAAGAGCAAACAAATCCATTTCTCAACAATTACATCTATTTGAGGATTCGAAGTAGTAGTTTTGAAAAAACTAAATAGGAGTATGCTGGTCTGAAATTTTTGAGGTGTATATGTCATTTTCATTTTAAATTATTTATTATTTAAATTTTATTTTGCAAATGTTTATTTTATTAAAAATAATTATTATAAAATATTTTATTAACAGAAGTAAAGATTGACATATTTTTTATTTTATTGAATATAAATAAGAAATAAACAACCCCTTTCTTTGTGATTATTAAAAGATAATATAATTTTTCAGGGAATTAATTGCATGATAAAATTATTTGTAAAATAAATTAGTTTTGTTATTTAATTGATTTAATATATATAATTAAATTTTTTAAAAAAAATATTAAAAATAAATTAAATAATATTAATAATTTGAAAAAAGTCTAATTAAATTCTATCTTTTTAATAATAAGATAAATATTTATTACTAAAAAATTAAATAATAATAACTATTTACAATCTTTTCAACGTCAGTGGGTGAACTGGTTATTTATAAGAAAGTTGTGAAAAAGCTTATAATTTCATATAACATAAAAGATTTAAATGATAAAGATTAGCAATCATATCTTAAATATTGTATACATGAACTTTGGTTTAAATATAGAGTTAAAGAAGATATATTCGACTTTAGATACATTTAAATCTAGATAAAACATAGCAAAATGAAACTTAGTATTTATAAAGAAAACCCTGATAAAATGATAAATTGACATGAATATTTATTAAAAAAAAATCCAAACAAAATAAAATAAATATTCACAAATAATAGATAATTAAAAGCAAAAGAAAATAAGTTCCAAATTTTTATTGAGTTTATTGACAAAATAAAATAAAATAATTTTATTATTAAAAATATATAATATTATATGTAACCTATATTTTGTAGTTATTCTTTGTGCAACCACAAATCAATTAATTTAAGATTTCTTCATCAAAATACATTTATTTAGTTGAATAATATAAACAAATTTGTTTAAATATCTAAATAATCAATTTCTTTAAACTTGGTTTTAAAAATTAAGACAAATTTATTTAACTAACTTAAAAAGAATTCATATTTAATCCATAGTGCATTTACAAATGCTATTCACCAAAATTTAAAAAAGAAATTCCCATTAAATTCATACAAATAACCTTAAAATAATATAAAAATGATTTAAAATATATAAAATCTATCCAAATATAAATATCAAATTGAAAAAATGAAATAAGAGTTTTATAAAATATATTTTAAAATAACAATAACTAATTAACTTGATTATTTTGTACCATAAATATATTTGCTAAAAATAATCAACTTATTAAACCCAAAAAAAAAAAAAAACAAAAAAAACAAACAAACAAACATTGTAAATAATAAAGATCCTTGTCTTAGAAAAAAATAAAAATAAACAAACATTCCAAGGAAATAAAATATCAAAAATATCACGAAGAATTTTTTTTAAACAAAAATGAAATCCTACCTAATATGATAAAACTTATTATAGATGGAGGAATTTGTCAATGCTTCAACTTGACCCTTGTATACTTTATGTAAATCAATATAACTTGTTATAAATATGAAGAATCAGTTTATATATACTTACCCTCTTTTTCTCTCACACTGGTCAGCATTAACTTACCCTCTTTTTCTCTCACACTGGTCGGCATTAAAACATTACCCTTCTAACACTTCATAGCATCTATAAAATTAATACTTTGATTATTATTTTTCAATTCCTATGGACGGTGGTTAGGACGGGGCATAAGATACTTATTGAACTAAAATATATATACAGAGTACTCTACATTTGTATGCGTGGATTTCAAAAGTTATGTTTGAATCTATTTTTATAATTAGTACATATATTTTAAATATATTGTTAATATTTAATTTTGGTTTGGTAATATTTAATAGTCATAAATTTTTATATATTAGAGTATTTGTATATTTATCGACTATATTAAGTTTTAAGTTGTGTATTTTCTATGGGTTTTTAGTTGTTTCCTCTTGTTTCCTTTTTTAATAATTTTTCCTTTTTTATTTTTTTTAATATATTTTAGTGCTTTTCCTTAAAACATGCAATATACATTTTTGAAGTAAAAAAAAATACAATAATAATTAGTTATGGTGTTTAGTCATTTTCACCCAATTTTAGGTTCCTCAAAGTTTTGGGTCCTTTGTTGGCATTCTCTATTCATTGTGTGACACCTTGTATGCCAAAAAGGAACATCATCATCATCATCATCATCATCATCATCATCATCATCATCATCATCATCATCATCATTTGATGAATTATTGCTTTACGTAGTGATCTTAAGCTAAGAGCAAAGGACTGAGGGGTATCCATTCTACCAAAGTTATCCGGGGCATGATCCTAGCCTCATCCCTTTTCATGTGTCAGGTTTTCTAGCAACAAGAATTGATCCCTGGTGGGCTCTTTGTCAGCCAAACAAATTCACTAGTTGAACCAACATTATTTGAATTCAATAATTATATAAATTAACAGTCACATTATTGTGATTATGACATGTATCAAATGGTTTAAGGAATTAAAAGAGTTGCAACAATGATCACCAGATCAACGAATGCACATGGAGTGATCTCATGAGTCGATCAAACCAGATCACATAGCTGAAAGCAATTAAAACTATCAAGTGAGAATATTGTACGAAGAATTTGGATTTAAGAATGGAGATAAATTGCTTATACAAATGATCAAAGTTCACAACTCTCACTGCTTTCAAAGCTATCACAACTCATAACTAAGTAGCTCAAACAATCCATAATACACAGAAGAGTAATAGCTCTCTGGCTCACTGAATAAATAATATAAAAAGAGAGAGGTGTATATATAGGTTGTAGATAGAAAGATACCACACACTGTAGTGAATTTGGTACTAATATTTTCAAGTAACCCAAATGAACTCTAGATCCCTAAGCAAGCTAATATGACCATGTAGGCAAAATCTAGTGGTAAAAAAAACCTACACCAATACCCCCTCATAAGCATAAATTAGGTAAGTGATGATACAAAAAATTGGTCCCAGGAACAAGGCCTAATGAGGTACCCATGCACAAAAAAATCTCTCATAAAGTAGAGAAAATGATAAAACTCATAGAAAAAACTCCCCCCAAAAAGAGAGACATAGAAGAAAAGGAGACAAAACAACCCCCCAAATGATGATACTAAAGCAATCAATACTCAAAGTATAGCTCGCAAGATGATGAAGGTCGATGATGAGGTCCTCTTCCTGAAGATTGTAGAAACTCAATCCATATCGAATAATGTTTCTTCCCTTTGGAAAAGGAAGAACCCAATGTGTGTATTAAAAGTCTGCCTATTCCATAATGGAAGATGAAGGTAAAGTATGAAGATCTTTGAATGTGGTCCTAATCGTATCTGTGGCATAAGTCTAACAAGAATGTGTATAGAATCTGGAAGTAATACCACTAAATTGAACCAATCAAAAGAATGACATGGAACATTCACTGATAGAATGTTCATGTGAAGAGTGGAGCATGACTCACCAACTAAAGAAGGGAATTCCACAGGAAGAGATGTGTCATTGATACTCACAATAGGTGTACTCATACTATAAACTATGGAGTCCTCTGAAGTTCAATGCTGTGAAGGGTCTATAAGAGCAATAATTGGCACAAGAACGAAAGTAGAATCTGTAATATGACAACTAAGATTTGATAGAATCTCATCCTGTAGTGGGATATTGATAGAAGGAAGATTAATGTCCACCATGGATATATCATCACAAGAAACAAAAGTAGGATGTGAGAGTACAACTATCTATGAAAGAGATAATAGGTAGTAGAGGAGGAAGAGTGATGTAAGTCTCAGTAAGATCTCTGAAAAGAGACTGTAGGATGCTCTAAGTAGTGCATGGACACTCTGTATATTCCACATGGCAATGAAGAACGATGGAAACATGTAGTGATAGAGTGGCAAAAACATTGTCACAAGATTAGCTCACTTATTAAATTGAATAAGATCAGTGGGTGTAGGAATCTGTCTATATAAAAATGGAATATGATTCTTGCAAGTGAGCAAGTTTTCCACATAAGCATGTCACAAGGCATAATTATCCTTCCCAAGAGGGATTACTAGAGACAAAACAACTCTCCTCATTTGGAGTATCTCAAATGGGGTTGACATAACCATAATTAAGAGTAGTAGTACATGTTTTATAGATGGACTTAAGATTATGCTAAAAATGAGTTTAGTCAAATGAGAGTAATTTTTGCACAAGAGACAATTCATGCTCAAATAGATGTCAGGCTCTACTAACAATGTGTCTAGGAATATAAAAGAAATCTATGTAAGTAGTCACTAAAACAATGGTGTTTTGGCATAGATCTAAATAGGGAGATACAAACTCAGGTCTTTTAAAAACAAAATGTCCAAGGGTTGATCTTAAATTATCAAAATAAAATGATGCCAAGGTCTGGGGGTTTATTCTTTGGTGTAGATCTGCATTTCTACTCCACTCCATAGATTAAAACATAGATATTTGCAATGCTTCAGTAAAAAAAATAATGAAATGGACTGAAGAAAATAGATCTAATGAGAAAACCTCCAACACCAAAATTACATGAGAAAAGTCTGTACCTTACAAAAAAAAGGATGCCAAGCTGCTATGCATTAGCCTCCACGAAGCTGGAACACTCAATGGATCCAAGCAAAGGTACCAAATACAAGCTAGGTAGCACTTTTAAATAGAAAAGAGAGAGGGAAAAGGTGGAAACACCAACCAATAGGAAGGTGACACTTCATAACTTACTCACATAATTAGCCATGCATTATTAACCTAAGCTATGCTTAAGAGGGGGTGTTGGTGTAGATTTTTATTTCCCTAGGTTTTTCCTACTCTTTTTATTAATCTTGCTTAGGTTAATAAATCAAGAGAATATAACTGAGCAACACTTTATATAAATATCTATATAGGGTTATATTCACGTGAAAACCTACTATATATATAGTGTATGCTTTTATTTCCTAGTTGGGATATTTATTTCTTTAGGTTTTTCCTACTCCTTTTATTAATCTATCTTAGGTTAATAAATCAAGAGAATATAACTGAGCAACACTTTATATAAATATCTAGATAGGGTTATATGCACGTGCATAACTCTCTCTCTCTCTATAATATATATATATATATATATATATATATATATATATATATATAGAGAGAGAGAGAGAGAGAGAGAGAGAGAGAGAGAGAGAGAGAGAGAGAGAGAGAAGAATTGTAAATTCCTTATTTATGTTTCTATCCTATACATGACATATTACTGAGGAAGATATATATATATATATATATATATATATATATAGAGAGAGAGAGAGAGAGAGAGAGAGAAGAATAGTAAATTCCTTATTTATGATTCTATCCTATACATGGCATATTACTGAGGAAGATGTATGGCTATCAATTTTATACTTTGATTTCTAATTAAATTTACTTATGTTCATACATATATTATAAAACCATGAAGGAATTAAAAATGGTTATAAAAATTGAAACAATTGAACTTCTATGTGACACTTTTCCTTCTAAAGCTTGTATTGACTAACATTATAAGTAACACTTGAAATTTTTGCATGAGGTGTTTCCCCACAAAAGGGGGCACTACTCCTCAACACTACACATTTTAAGCCTTTCAATAAAATGTTCTCTACACTTATTTAGATGGAGATAGCAAGGTGTCAACACATAACAATATTGAAATATGTGAGTTCTAATTTTTGGTTAGGCATGAAGGTGTCTAGCAAACAACTTAAGTTGATGGTACACATCATTGAAAGTGTTCCATGTATGATCTAAATATATTATAGTTTGTCACTACTAGAGTGTGTATGAAACTTATTGAAGAAAGGATAATGATATTGGAGGTTCAAACAAACTCTAAATGTTACCCACATGTATTGCAAACTATTAAAAAAGAACAAAAAATACAATAAGTTATGAGAATAGCCTTAGCAATTCTATTGGAACTTATTTGGTAATCCTCTTGAATTAATCACCTCCCCTTGGAAATAAATGGTCTTAATTATGTTAAGTCTAATAATCAAATGTGGAAAAATGGATTCTAGTTGATACTTCATGAACCATCTGGTTTGTTGTGGTGGTTAACATGCTTTGATGACTTTTTGCACCAATAAATAATAGTTCTATACATACATAGTTTCTAGAATATATGTTTCTATTGATTGATGTCATGCACCAGTAGGAGGTGGATTTTTGAATGTTTAGTATGCATAGTTGTGTGACACATTATTATAATGAGTTCACATGGATTAGAGCATGTAATCACTTCAAGAATATGATATCTCTTAATGCCCACTAATACAACTATGTTGAGAGGATTAACATCATAATACACTTGTGACTATGCATGTAGGAATCCAAAGGAATGCATCATATACATCAACTTCCATATGTAAAAAAATATCACATCTTTAAAGGAAAAAATACACTATGAATATTGAAATTGGAGAGTGATACATATACCTTGCATGTTACAAGAATTTAATAGTTACAATTTTTATGATTATGGATGAGGATATGTTGGTAAATTAAATATCTTGATGATTGATTCACAAATGAGGTTTTTCATTGTATTTCCATTAATCACAATGTTTATTAGTTTCCATTACACCCACATCTTCAAATGGAATTGGCATTCTACTTCAACATCTTGAATTATTGGTGTTGTTTACGTGGTGAGGACTAAAACATTTGGATCTGTGCTAATAATTCCATCAGATGGGTTGAGTCTATATTCTTTGATTTTTTATAATGTAATAAAACTATTATATGCATGGAATGTTATGTTGTTGTACTTGACAACTCAATGTTTCTAAGATTCTAATGAGCCTAGTCTTACATATAGGTCATGAAGGGCATCAATTTATACTTGGACTAACTGATCATGTCCTTAATATATTTGCTTCCTCTAAATTTAATGATCATCATATAAATATTTAGGATAATATTCAGTTTTTACGGCTTTCATGAATTTATCCTAGGCTATCTTAGATTCATCTTTTCTTATATTTTTGCCAAAATTAATGAGCCTATCACTACCTATTGAAGGGTAAAGAAAATTTTAGAAGTAAATTTTTTATTTTATCTTCATTATTAAATTCATTCATATAAAAATATGAATTTAATTACTCCAACAAGATATATAAGAGATATATAATAATGTTTCCCTCAAACACATGAATGCCTAGATTTATATGAAACTTGAAGGGGACTCAACCACCAAAATATTTACTTGATTTGTGAGTCAATAGAACCATCCATTTGAGTAATTAAACAAACTATTTGTAAAAAAATGTCATTTTCTCTTGAAGTGGTTTTTGGGCAGTCTTACTAATCATCTCTTAGATATCAACTTGTGAGTATTTTTCCATCTAAGCTTACTTAAAATAGGATGAAAATTAGTCTAATGCATCTCATGGTTTGATGCCAAGCTTTAGATAATCCAACCTAGTTTGATGGGACATCAAAAATTAATACCACTAATCTAAGGCATACAAGGTGAACCAATGAAACATATTCTAAATGAGGCTCTAACTAGTTCAATGTGTATTCACGGATGGTATAACATATAATATACATATAATAAAGATAGAGAGAGATAATATAATTGGAACATTAAATGTCTTATTTATTTTTGGATATTGTATATGGCATACTCTTGAGGAAGAGATATTGTTATTTATCTTAGAATTTTATTACTAACTAAAGCTACATATGTGTATACATATATCATGAAGCCATAAAGTAATAAATAAAAATTAATAAAATTAAAATGGATTAGTTTATGTGTGACTCTTTGCCTTCCTAAGGTTTTAATAATTGAGATAATAATTAACACTTGACATTATGGAAACATGTGCTCTACACCTATTAGGATGGCGGCATCATGCTTTATGCACCTAGAGATAAAAAATTCATTCACGAATTGTGAATTTCTAAAATGGCTTATGAAAACCTAAAAACATAGTGCTATTTAAAAATATCTCTTTGCTATTTTATGGGACAAGTACACAATAGCTAAATAGGGTCACAGTGAGTCACTATCCACTATTGTGACTTTATCTATGTTGTTTATGTGATGGATCTAAAAATTTGAGTTGGTTTTCCTATATCTAAGTAATGTTTGATTATAGGTAGTGTGCTTAGATGTGTAGATCACATACAAAAGTAAAACCCTAGCCTAGGCAAGTACACATAAGATTAAATGGCTGGGAAAAAAATTGGGGATATGGCCAAGATATACTCATAAAACCCCTTGTTGACTAAGTGTTGCCTACATAGTCAAATAGGAAATCATGCTAATGTAGTTATCCCTTTAGGGAATATCATGTAGAGTAAAAATAGTCTACGTTTCATTCTAATTTTCAGTAGTGCATGATCCAGATTACTGTCTGAGATGGCAAAGTTTTGAAACAGAGCACGGGCTCTATTTTCCTTTTGATTCAATTTTTGTCTAAGTGTCGAAATCAAGCAAAAGCTGACAAGTGTCATCATCTGAGGCACCTTTCATACTTTCTATGAGTTGGTCAAAATGCCACATATCTCATAGTGACTCAGCAGAGACTGCCAAGTGTCCGCATCCATAGTTTCATATCAGCACCCACATTTCATCTCTTTTTAGTGAAAGTTTTAACAAACTAAGTATCAGGATCAAGCGGAAAGTGCCAAGTGGCAGTCATGAAAGGTCTCAATTTTGCTTTTCTAAAAGTGATGGAAGCTGCCATGTATTCTAGCAAAAGAAAGTGGAAGCCACCACATGTCACGATTTGAATTACCTTCATTTTTCTTCACTAATATAGCAAAGACTGTGGTGGGTCCTATGTTTTGTTTCTTAAGCAAGCGAAAGCTGCCAAGTGTCGTTGTCTATGTAAATTTGAAATGAGACCCAATTATTTTTGTGGTATAAATAGAGTAAAGTGGAGATCACCACGTGTCATCTTCCATAGGTTTCTAAAAGGGTAGCTAAAAGCAGTAGAGATCACCACCTAACCCCAGATAAGTAAAGAGGAGATCGCCATCTGTCTTTTAATAAAAGTAGTAGAGATTGACACCTGTCCCTGTGTCCCTTTTAAATTTACTTGGGTAAAAAATGTTGTGGGTCTTATTTTCTTTTAAGCTGTTAAAGTTTCGAGGAAGCGGATAGCGACAAGTGTCAAAGGTAGAACATTCCTGAGCAAAGATACAAAAGAGTATAAGTTACATAGAAAGTGTTACGTGTCTTCGATATGTGCTACAGAACATGACAAGTGTCATCCTCCAGTGTTTCCTAAAGTAATTAGAAGGTTTTCAAGAAATTGGCTATGTTACATGGCATTCAAGAGAAGGGAGTGTCCTATAATCTGTTTTAGCCAATGAACTGCTACAAGATAAATCATCACAGAATCTATAAAATATCTTCTGTTAGACACTTCCAGTTAGGAGGAGATTTCATTTGGGCCGTTAGATTGGGAACAAGTGGAAAATTTGGAGTGAATTTAAGGCTATAAATAAGGGTGCAAAGACCACCAGAGAGGGGGAATCATCATCAAATATCAGAGAGAATTTTGAGAGAGAATTATTTTAAAGAGTTTAGACTTTCTAGAGTTGTGACTAAGTAATATCATTTGCTTTTGTTCTATCTTCTTAAGTTGGAAGGTTTATGTAATTGTGTGTGTTTTTGTGCCTCTTATGTGACTGGAGAATTAATGAGAAGATTGAATCCTATGCCTTTGTTGATATTTTTTGTGTCATTGCAAAAAGTAGTCTAGGCTATAGACTTTCTAGAGCTATGATTAGGAATGTCATTTGCTTTTGTCTCATTTTCTTGAGTTGAAAAGTTTATATAACTGTACGTGTTTTTGCACCTCTTATATGAATGAAAAATTCAAATAAGAAGATTGAACCCTATGGATTTGTTGACATTTTTTGTATCACTGCAAAAGTAGTCTATGCTATGAGCCTCTATTTCTATTGTTTCCATCTTTTACATTGATCATGCACTTGTTTGCTCTTAAATGTAAATGAATCCTACATATAGTCTCACTGTGCTCATGATTAAGGTCAAATTACATTCATGTGCATCACCATAGATTAGATTTTCTTTCTTGCATCTGTGTTTTTGATTAAAATTCCTATCCCTTTTCCCAGTATATACTTGATTTAAGAAGAACCAGCTTCTCAAAAATCTGGAGGTTGTTTCAAAATGCAAGTCCCATATCTTGAAACTTCCCATTATTGTTGATTAGAATCAAGCGCAATTTTAAATCATCAACATTTTTGGCATGCTCGGTGGGACCAATCTTGAAGTTTCTTTCAAAATCGTATGAACCAGAGAGCTTCGAGGAGTCCACCTTTTATAACTAGTCCAAGAAGAAGATTCAACCAATTTGTAACAATATTGAGAGCAAATATGGGAGCCCTTATACCCCCAAGAAATTATGCAAGATGGAACACTGGTAGTCCATTAGTTCTCCCAATACCACCAACCACTTAGCACCCTATCCCAGTGAATGCTCTAAAAGCTCTACCCAAATTCAATGGGAAAGACTTTAAAACACCTGAGGAACATCTTCAAGATGTATCAGATGTTTGTGCTATACATGTTGTCACATATAAAAATGTGGCCATAAGATTATTAGCAGCTTCTTTTAAAGAGAAGGCTCTAGAGTGGTACCGATCCTTGACCCCAAATACCATTTCTATGTGGGATCAGCTTGGAGATATTTTATTTAAAAGATTTGAAGAGAAGGGTGATAGGTCTTCTTTGTTACAATAATTAATTACCATTCAAAGGGCACCACAAGAAGCCATGACTAATTTCAATTCCATATTTCAAAAGACTTGGGAAAGAATCCATACTATAGCTAGACCATTACCAGGTATGGCTATAGTATTTTATCTTAAGGCTTTGAATTCAAATATATCTATTATGATTTAGTCACTTAGAGGACACACTTTGCCAGAGGCTTATGAATATGCGGTTAGAGCTGAGAACAGTTTAATAGATGCTGGAAAATTACCTCCAAGGCCTCCCATGCCCATGTTCCCAAAAGTTTCCTTGCCATTACCTCAAGAAGTCCCTAAATCTATAGCCCCACCTGTGTCCATGTACACATATCCTTAACCATCTGCTAAGTAAATTATTCCTACTCAGTCATCTGAGCTAGATGATATCAAGAATATCCTCAGAAGATTTTCTAATGAGCTGATCAATATAAAAAGACAACAGAATAATTTTTCTAAGCCTCCATATCAAGGATATCAAGGAAACAGATTTTCATCTCAGTCAAACCAATACCAGGGGCCTCCAAGACAAACTAACCATCAATCAGCAAACCAATTAGTTGCAGTCTCCACACCCTCGTAGACTATTCCTCCTAATTCAAATAGGGAGATTGTTCGAGGGAAAAATAACTATGTGGATAACACTAATGCCTGGTCTTTCCCTTGTAATAATGCTCATACACCTAGAGATTGTCCTATGGGTAATCTACAATAAAAGGTGACAGAGCAAAAAAGAATGAATGGTTAGTTTGCAAGTTCCAGTGACAATCAAGCCTACCAGTCTTCTGGTATGCAGAATTTAGTCTTAATGGCTCAAATGCAAGGAATGTCCTTGCAACAAGAGGAAGAAATAGCCTCAAAATATGCTTTGTTCTCATGGGTTAAAGATGAAGAATCAATTAACTTGAATGAAGTTTTTGTTTTGAAACCAGTGGTGCAATCAGACTACTGTACTAGATCAAAGAGAAGAATGTTGGAATAGCCTGAAGTTGTAAACAATGAAGTTATGGAGGATCCTTCATTTAAATATCATCAACATACAACTGTTAGACAAGAAATGTTTTGGCCATTTCAGAATCAAGAAGCTCCTGAACAAGTTCAAGGAAAGATAAGATATCCTAAACTTCCAAGAATTCAAACTTTGGGATCAATGAATGTGGTTGATCAATTGAAGATGACCCCAACACAAGTATCTATTTGGGACATATTAGCTATTCCTAAACAACGGACACTGTTACAAGAAGCTCTTCAAAATCAAGCAATGCCCAAATGTACTGAAGGACCTGCTAGAAAAGAAAAGCTTAAAGATACAGTTCATTTATAGACCATAGCCATAGCAAAAAATGTATCAGAGGTAAGCAAATCCAAACTAGATCCTTTCTATTCAACTAAGATAGGTGACTGGACTAAGCATAATCAAGAAAAAGAAAATAACTAGTTGTTAGCTATGATGCATAATGACCCATATGAAAATTATAACTCTACTGCTCTAGGGACTTTTGTTAATTTTGATGAGGATCATGAAATCCCAAATGTTTTAAGGAAAGAAATTCAGAATAATCAAGGGCCAAAATAGATTCAGAGATCTGGACTTTAAATTTTGATGGGGTTAGAAGTAAAAATGGTGTTGGAGCAGGAATTTGTCTTACTACTCCAAACGGTGAAAAAATTTAAAGGGCTATCTGTTTTCAATTTGCTTGTACTAATAATGATGATGAATATGAATCTTTAGTACATGGGCTCCTATTAGCCAAGAAAAAGGGAATAAAGAATCTAATAGTAAAAGGAGATTCAGAATTAGTAGTAAACCAAATTATAGAAAAGACAATAACAAAGAATGTCAGAATGAAATCCTATAAGCACAAAATTTGGGACTTAACAGAATATTTTGAAGCTTTTAATATTGAAGTAGTTTCTAGGATTCAAAATTCTAAAGCTGATAGGATGGCACAGATTGGTTCGCAGTTTGATCCAGCAACTGGCCTATTAGTTAACAATGAGTCAGTAAAGGTTATAGTAAGGCCAACTATTCCTGATAATGATGAGAATTAGCAAGTATTTGAGAATGATTTTTTAGTACTCTCATTCTTGCAACAATCAGGGGAATTTGCTGATCAATTGCAACCAAAGATTGAAGAGGCATATGGGGATCAAATCATACAATTAAAGAATAATAAGCTTGCTAAAGATTTAATCACTTTAGAGAGTCTTTTTGATCTAGAAGATGTAAGCCTAAAGAAGAAAAGGTTCCAAGCAAACAAAGTAGATTATTTTGAAATAGAGGTGAGTGAAGGGAAAAAATTAAAATTTGGAAACTCTGCAACTCAAGAAGAAAAGGAAAGGCTAATTGAATTATGTAAAAAATATGACAGAGTCATAGCCTGGAGCTATGAAGACCTTCATGGATATAATAGAGACATCATTTAGCACACAATAGAACTAACTTAAGGATCTAAGCCTGTCAGACAGAAACAAAGACCAGTGAATCCAAGGATTGAGATTTTAATGGTAGATGAGTTGTAGAAACTTTTAGATTCTAAAATAATTTTTCCAATCAAACACTTAACATGGGTATCAAATCTGGTACCAGTTAGGAAAAAAAATGGTGATATAAGACTTTGTGTAGATTTTAGAGATCTAAACAAAGCATCCTTGAAAGATCACTATCCCTTGCCCTCCATGGAACAAATTCTACAAACTGTGGCTGGATTAGAGAGATTCTCTTTACCAGATGGTTTCTCTGGAGACAATTAGATTTGGTTGGCTAAAGAAGACCAATACAAGACTACTTTTACCACAAAATGGGGAACATTTGCATATGTTAAGATGCCATTTGGTCTATCAAATGTTGGAGCCACTTTTCAGAGAGCCATGGATGTTGCATTCAGGGAACTGATAAATAAAATCATCTTGATTTATCTTGATGATCTTACTATTTTTTCAAAGAATGCTGCAGATCATTTAGAAGCTGTGTTTAAAAAATGTCAAGAATTTGGAATATCTTTGAATACTAAGAAATGTATCTTTGCTATCTCTCAAGGCAAATTATTAGGACATATAGTATCTAAAGAAGGAGTTTCCATAGACCCAAAAAGAGTGGTATCTATAATGAACTTACCTCTTCCAGTCAATAAGAAAGTAATTCAATCTTTCTTGGGAAAGATTAATTTTGTTAGTCGATTCATATCTGACTTTGCAGGCTTAGTAAGACCAATGACACTTTTGCTGAAAAAAGACCTAATTTTCAAGTGGACTACAGAAGGAAGGCAAGCCTTTGAAGAGGTCAAGAAATCTATCTCAATAGCTCTAGTACTTCGAAACACATATTTTTCTAAGCCTTTTGTAATGTATATATATGGAGGAGAGCTCAGTATTGATGTTGTTCTAACACAAAAGGATGATAAACAAGAGGGAGAACATCCAATAGCATTTTTCTCAAGGACTCTTAGAGAATATGAAACCAAATATAACTTTGTGGAAAAACAAGAATTGCTATGGTAAAAGCTCTTAAGAAGTTTAGGCATATAGTATTGGGAAGTAAAATTATGATACTTGTAGCACATCCAAGTGTCAGAGAATACATCATGGAAGGTGAAATTACTAAAAAAAGAGCAAACTAGATAACTAAAATCCTTGAATATGATGTAGAAGTCAAACCCACTAAATTAGTTAGAGGTAGGGGTTTGTGTCAATATATGACTCAAGAGCTTAAAAAGATGATACCTGAAGAGATAAATTCAGGAACAGAAGAAGAAATTGTATTGAGAATACAAGAGGTTGATTAAGAATATTGGGTCACAAGCAAGATTCATTTTATGAAAAATGGGATTTACCCAAGAGAACTCCCTCAAAATAAGAGAAGATACTATAGGATGCATGGAGTTCATTTTGTTTTAATTAAACAGGTTCTTTTCAGAAGAAGTTTTGATGGCAAATTGTTAAGATGTGTAGAAAAAGAGGAGGCTAAGAAAATACTACATGAAATGCATCATGGAGCATCTGGTGGACATTTTTTTGCAAAGACTACAACCATAAAGATAAGTGATGCAGGTTATTTCTAGCCTACTTTATTTACAAATTGTTATCAGCTGGTTAAAAAATGTAAATCTTGTCAATATTATGTGGGGATGAGAAGGAATGCAACAATGCCTCTTAGTCCTATAATTGTGGATGAACCTTTTTCTCAATGGGGTCTTAAATTCATTAAAATGATAAATCTAGTGTCTAGCATGGGTCAAAAATGGATCTTAACAGCCATAAATTATTTCACCAGATGGACCGAGGCAGTGCCACTCAAGGAAGCAACAAAAATGTGATCTTAGACTTTTTAGGGAGTATCACCACTCATTTTGGGGCTCCTCGCACCATAATTTCAGATAATGCTAAAGCATTTTTAAGGTCCAAAGTATCTGACTTTGCATTAAAACACAAAATATATCAAAAAAATTCTTCTAATTATTACCCTCAGGGTAATGGTTTGGCATAATCAACTAATAAGAACCTGATTAGAATCATCAAAAGAATATGGGATGATCATCACAATGAGTGGCATAACGTGCTTAATTTAGTACTGTGGGCTGATAGAATTACGCCTAAACAGGTGATCAAAATGTCCCCATATGAATTGGTATATGGGAAACCTGCTGTAATTCCCCTAAGCTTGGAGATTCCTGCTCTCCAGCTAATCAAACAGATTGAAATTAAATAAAATGGCCCCATGCAGGTCATACTCACAAAACTTCTAGAAGTTCAAGAAAAGAGGGATGTAGCAAATGATTCATTGATAAAGCATCAAAAAATAGTTAAAGACTATTTTGATAAGATGACTTCAAATCCCCATTTTGAAATAGGCTTAATTGTTTTAAAATGGGATGCAAGAGCTACCAAACCAGGTCAAGACACTAAGTTTGAAGCATTATGGGCTGGCCCTTATAAAATTTAGGCATGTAAACAACAAAATTCGTTTGAGATAGAAAAAATGGAAGGTGAACCTAAAGAGATTCCTGTAAATGGAATCTATTTGAAACATTTTAGTTAAAACTATGTTTTCTAGCAATTTTAGATCATGTGGGAGTTGTAGATTCTTTTTGAGAAGGCTCAAAAGTCCTTGGGCTTGCCAATAACTGTAGAGTAAAAATAATCTACGTTTCATTTTGATTTTCAGCAGCACGTGATCTAGATTGTTGTTTGAGATGGCAAAGTTTTGAAACAGAGCACGGGCTCTATTTTCCTTTTGATTCAATTTTTGTCTAAGTGTCGAAATCAAGTAGAAGGTGACAAGTGTTATCGTTTGAGGCACCTTTCATAGTTTCTATGAGTTGGTCAGAATATGCCACGTAGCTCATAACGACTCATCAAACACTACCAAGTGTTAGCATCCATAGTTTCATATCGGCACCCGCATTTCATCTCTTTTCAGTGAAAGGTTTTAACAAACTATGTATCAGGATCAAGCAAAAAGTGCCAAGTGGCAGTCGCAAAAGGTATCAGTTTTGATTTTCTAAAAGTGACGAAAGCTGCCACATATCCCAATAGAAGAAAGTGGAAGCCACCACGTGTCACGATCCAAATTACCTTCATTTTGATTCACTGATATAGCAAAGACTGTGGTGGGTCCTAAGTTTTATTTCTTAAGCAAGCGAAAGCCGCCAGGTGTCGCTGTCTGTGTAAATGTGAAATGAGACCCAATTATTTCTATGGTATAAACAGAGTAAAGTGGAGACTACCATGTGTCATCTTCTGCAGGTTTCTAAAAGGGTAGCTAAAAGTAGTGGAGATCACCACATAACCCCAGATAAGTAAAGAGGAGATTGCCATGTGTCCTTTAATAAAAGCAGTAGAGATTGACACCTGTACCTATGTCCCTTTTAAAGTTACTTGGGTAAGAAATGTTGTGGGTCTTATTTTCTTTTAAGCTGTTGAAGTTTTGAGGAAGCAAATAGCAACAAGTGTCAAAGGCAGAACATTCATGAGCAAAGATACAAAAGAGTATAAGTTACGCGAAAAGTGCCGCATGTCTTCGATAGGTCCTGCAAAACATGACAAGTTTCATTCTTCGGTGCTTCCTAAAGTAATTAGAAGGTTTTCAAGAAATTGGCTAAGTGTTACATAGCATTCAAGAGAAGAGAGCATCCTGTAATCTATTTCAGCCAATGAACTGCCAGAAGACAAATCATCATAGAATCTATAAAATATCTTCTATTAGACACTTCCAATTAGGAGGAGATTTCATTTGGACCGTTATATTGGGAACAAGCGGACAATTCAGAGTGAATTTAAGGCTATAAATAAGGGTGCAGAGATCACCAGAGAGGGGGAATCATCATCAAATATTAGAGAGAATTTTGAGAGAGAATTATTGTAAAGAGTTTAGACTTTCTAGAGTTGTGACTAAGTAATATCAGTTGCTTTTGTTCTATCATCTTAAGTTGGAAGGTTTATATAACTGTGCATGTTTTCATGCCTCTTATGTGACTGGAGAATTAATGAGAAGATTGAATCCTATGCCTTGATTGATATTTTCTGTGTCATTGCAAAAAGTAGTCTAGGCTGTAAACTTTCTAGAGCTGTGATTAGGAATGTCATTTGTTTTTGTCTCATTTGATTGAGTTGAAAATTTTATATAACTGTACATGTTTCTGCGCCTCTTATATGACTAGAAAATTCAAATAAGAAGATTGAACCCTATGCCTTTGTTGACATTTTTTGTATCACTGCAAAAGTAGTCTATACTGTGAGCCTCTGTTTCTATTGTTTCCATCTTTTACATTGATCATGCACTTTTTTTCTCTTAAATGTAAATGAATCCTACATATAGTCAAACTATGATGAGGATTAAGGTCAAATTACATTCAGGTGCATCACCATAGATTAGATTTTCTTTCTTGCATCTGTGTTTCTAATTACGATTCCTATCCCTTTTCCCAGTATATACTTGATTTAAAGAACCAACTTCTCAAAAATTTGGAGGTTTTTTTAAGACGCAAGTCCTATATCTTGAAGCTTCCCATTGTTGTTGATTAGAATCAAGCACAATTTTAAATCATCAACAGATCATATACATATAACTAGAAAATTTGAATATAATGCTTAATAAAGGATGTTCTCAATCTATAAGAAAATAATATTAACATGGACAATGACTATATTATTATATAAAAATTGTAGTAGGGCTCTATGATAATTAAAATAGATGTTTTGTAAATTTCTTTTGAAAGAGAGTGATAGATAGATTAACTAGGTAGTTTTAAGTGAGATAATTGATGTGCTCTTATAGGATAATCTTTGAATTGTTTCTAATGACCAATCTATTTTATCATATGGTAAAGTCGATAGAAGGTTTGTCACTTTAAAAACTAGATATTGAAGTGTGAGAGACAATTGATGTGCTCTTATAGGATAATTTTTGAATTGTTTCTAATGACCAATCTATTTTTTCATGTGGTAAAAACTAGATATTGAAGTGTGAGAGACAAGTCCACACTAGTGTATAGGTGCATAATTCATATATGTATACCTTGTGCATATTAGTTCATAATGGATAGAGGCTTCTAAAATTAGAATGACAGTGAAGTATGCATTGATTATGGGTGAATAGAAATAAACTAGGGAAGTCTAAAATATGTTATCAAAAATAATTATAATAAATTGAAATATTTCACATAGATAAATGGTTATCAGAATGATAAGTTGGCTAAGCAAGGTAAATATGCCAAGGATAATTAATGTTAAGCATTTATTGATTCAATTTCAATGTCTACAAATAATTTTGTAATAATTAATAAAATATATTGAAGTTGATTATTTTTAAGAACACCAAATATTTACCAATGTGATGTGGGTGAGTTAGTAAAGTGGCCAAATGTGATCATGGTTAGTATACTTAAGTCAGTTTTGGTCATTGTTAGTATTCTCAGGATAATTGTGGTTGTTGTTGCTATATCTAGTAGATGTAGTAAATGATCACTTGAGGATCTGAGCATCTGATTGTGTCCTAGACTAGTTCATAGCTTCGATCAAAATTGAATATCAGTATAAAAGTAAGGCTAAATATTTAAAATTAATTTATAAAAAAATAAAAATAAAATAATTTTATAAATAAAAAACCTTGAGATATCAATCTCAAGGCCCTTGTCTTAAATTTTTCACATACCACAATTATCTATAACCTCACTGCCTTTTTGAAAAGAAAATCTATTGGTTAGTGACAAATTATGTCAATCTAACTAGACAAATGTGACAAGCTCAAAATAATATTTTTGAGAGAAAAAAAAGGTCCCACACTTCATTATATGAATAATATATTACAAATTTTAAATGAAAAGGAAATTTTTTCTAAGTGAAGGTTAAATAAATGTCAAATTTAGGACTGTAATTAAAATTGAACACACTCACTCCATTATATTCCACCACCACCCCCTATATGCTATTGTAAAACACCTCTTAACATAAAAATATGTACATAATGATCATTATAAAAAATATTTTTTAAAAAATATTTTATAAAATATGTTAAAGGAATATATTCCATCCTATATAATTAAAAGAAAATAATTATCTATCATTCCTTCCACCTACAACAATAATTTCATGATAATTTTCATCCTCACTTTTACCATTGTCATTATTCACTTATGTGATGAATGTTTCATTACCTATAAAACTAATATTATATTATAAATCTCACTCACACACACACACACACACAAAATCATACATAAATTGTATTTTAAAATGTTTTGATGTTCTTTAAATAATTGAAAAATAAATAATTATGTATTATTTTATAAAATTAAACCTAATTCAAAAATTTAAACATATATTAAATATTATTAAAATTTAATTTAAAATTTTAGTTTAATATTTAATTAATTATTTTTATAACTATAATTAATTAATACTTATTTAAATATCAATGCTCCTTAAAAGTGCTAATTCCAATCCTACATTGCCACTTTTATTGATCATTATGTTTTAGGATATGCAAGTTACTTTCCAAAAACATAAAAAGAATCAATATTGAATTTAGTATTAAATAATAAAAAGTAAATTAATATGTAAAAAAGTATTCAATAATTAATTTATATATGTCATCATGAAATATTACAACAAATTAATTTTATTAAGAATTGAATGTTCTTATTAATAGGTTGCATTCAAACAAATTATTATAAAAAAAAATCAAAAAATATATATAATTTTTAATAATAAAAATAAAATAAAGATAATTTAAAAAAAAAAAAAAAACTTAAAATTTTATCCAATATTTTTTTAATACCTTTTGAATATATATAATAAGTATAAAAATTCATTTTATATATATTTTAATTTATAAATTTTTTTTATTTTCCTCGTTTTTTAACTCCTACCCCGGCTGCCCCCTTAAAATATTTGAGTTTATAAATTATACTACTTATCATTTTTAATGTATCCCTTATAAATATAGGTTCCCTATATAAAAAGTAAGTTCCCATATAGATAAGATTCATTTTTTATCGATTTATCAAAATTTTAAATGCATTAGTTGTCTGATTTAAAAAATAAATTGTATAAATTTCCCTTTTTCATTGAACCACAAGAGTATATCTTCTATATCAATAGAAATCATATGATAGAATGGAGCATGTGAATAGGTCGAAGAGTGTGGGATAAGGGAATATTGGTAATTGGAAATCATATGATAGAATGGAGCATGTGAATAGGTCGAAGAGTGTGGGATAAGGGAATATTGGTAATTGGAACATGTAGTTAAAATCAATGTGGCTATGTTGTATTCATATCATCAATAATAATAATAATAATAATAATTCTTCTATAATTTATGTATAAATTTCAAGTTTTTAAAAAATTATTTAATATTATATTTTTGGATTGATAAAAATAATTGAATGAATAAGTTTATATTATAATTAATAATTTTTTTAATTAAATAAAAGATTTATTTGAAATTAATATATTAATTTATTTAATTTTCTTAAATATATGAAGAATTTAAATACATTAATAAGTAGATTGTAGTTTAATGATGAAGATAATAATATAAAAAGTATTCTCTAATTGTCCATCAAAATACAAATTTTTAATTTAAAAAAACATTAACAAAACATATTTCTCTTATTCTTTCTTTTAATATTAAAAAAATTTAATAATTTTATCTAACAATATTATTAATTTAAAAAAAAAGATTCGACCTATTTACAACCATAAAATATCTTGACCCATAAAATTAAAAAATAAAATCAAACCCTTTAAAACCAAAAAAAATAAAAATAAAATAGTAGTAACAAGTCAACATCATCTCAATAACCACCACCCAAACAACATAATAAATGTATTAGAGTTTGTGTTAAGCCAATGATGCAAATCGAGACAATTATTAACGTTGAAATCAAAAAAATTCCATGGTTGATATATTTCCATCAATAACGTATCTACCACTTTTTATCTAAATTCAACATTTAGTGGATTTAATTATACATTTTATTTCCTTAATTTTTTATTTTTGTTTTAATTAAATTAAAAATTGAGATTAATAAAATATTTAAGGCGAACTTAGATAAAAATGTATATAGTAGAGTGCCATTTATTATTGTTTTATATTAGTAGGTTTTTAAAGGACTTATTTTGATTTAAAAAAGTTGTAACGAAATGTGAGAAAAGAAATAAATATGAATATAAGAAAAATATAAGTATATATTATATTATCAATCATATTTTTATTTGAATTAAATCATTTACAAATATATAATTATTTTATCTTATTTAAAAAAAAAAAAGATATAATATAAAATATTGAGAATTTTTTAAAATATTAATCATTGTTTGAACTATCAATCTATGATAATATATTATTCTATTTATAAATAGAATTTTATTTTCATTTATTTTAATTTTATTTGTAAAATATACAATTTTTTAACATTTATAATTTCCACTCAAAAATTTAATAAATCAAAATGCACCCTGTGAACATATATCTATAAAATTAATTTATCTTCTTAACACAATAAAATAAAACAAATCAAATATTACAAATAAAAAGTAACATCATACAAATCAAAATGAAAAAAAAAAAAAACTAAATTTGACTTGAACAAAGTTACCAATTGAATTTTAAGTAGACAAACCTTAAAAAAATACTCATGACACCCCTAACAAAACAAAAAAATAAAATAAATAAATAAATAAATAAAATCCATGGTGCTCCTCAAATTTTGATCAAAAGTATATTTTTGTGAGGTTTTCAATAGACCCTACATATTTAACTTGTTATTCAATTTACATTATTTATTTTGTGTATGATTGTTGTCTTTGTTTATGTATTTTCTTGTTTAATTTATAGTAATTCATTTTATAATATTAAAAAATGTATTTTTTTTATAATTATTTAAAAATTGTGCTCAGAAATTATATTTATCTATTGATAAGGTTAATTTATTGTTCAATAATATATTAGTAAAAATATTTGAAATATATATATTTAAAAAAAATTAAGATACATCAATTTTAAGGTTTATATTTTGGATTTTTAGTATACTATATTTATCACATTTTATATAAAATTATTATATTTGAGATATTAAATTCTTTTTAATCAAATTTTCTAAACAAGAAAATAAATATTTCATATAAAAATGGATGTTAAATATAAATTTATATATAATAATTAAATAAATCTTAAATTTAAATTCAGCTATTAATTATTAAGATATCATAGATATTACAATCTACCAACATTCGAATCAATTATAAATATACATTATTACAAATTAATTTTCAATTAACATATTTTTTTTCAACCAATAAAAAAAAATATTAATGAAGAAATATGACTTGTTGCTTGAATCCTGCATCGAAACCAACCGACCAATAGCAGGCTTTGACCATAATTAGAGATCTTTCTATATTTTTTGTACATTTCTAACATTTAATAAAAGATAATTCTTGAAATTTACAGCATTCCTGAACACTCAATTTGTTACCAGTCTTAAGATATCATAGATATTACAATATATCAACATTCAAATCAATTATAAATATACATTATTACAATTAATTTTCAATTAACATATTTTTTTTCAACTAATAAAAAAAAATATTAATGAAGAAATGTGACTTGTTGCTTGAATCCTGCATGGAAACCCACCCATTGATGGCAGGCTTTGACCATAATTAGAGATCTTTCCATATTTTATCTACATTTCTAACATTCAATAAAAGACAATTCTTAAAATTTACAACATTCCCAAACACTCAATTGGTTACCAGTCTTGGGTCGCTGCAACCAGTTTGGATTGGTGTTTTGATTCAACATTGATTCACAAGTGCTATCCTCCAATCATTACAACAATTTTTCATTGGTGTTTAGATGTTTAATTACATAAATTTGCTAAGGCCATGCATCATACAAGTTGCTCAAAATTTGGAAAACTTCCAATAGACATAAGATAGCTACATGATGTTAATATAAGAAAATAGAAGCATATAAACTCCAGGTCATATTCGATGGTACTTTGATTGTTAACACGACGTTCCTATTGTCTATGACACTACTTTGAAAATTCTAAAATATTTCATCTGTGACAAGCATCTAGTCTGCTGGAGTACATTTCCAACATTCAATATAAAAGAATTCTTTTACTTTCTAACATTTTTAGACATTCAATTTGTTAGTATAAAGGATATAAAGCTTTGATTCTATTAATGGTTTAACCAAGAGTCAGAACCCTGCCTTGAACCTTGCCTTGAAAGCTGAGCATGCTCAACTTCTCTCTTCTATCTTAATTATTATAAGACCAACGCTCATAAGGAACAAAACATATAATTAAACTTATTTTTAATATCTATTTTCCATTCTAATTTCTGTTTTATGAGAGAATGATCACAAATACTAGACTCTGCCAGATTTTCAACCACATTACCACGAAACTGTAGTTGTAGCCTACTCATGTGAAAAAAGTGAGAAATTTCTAGATAAAATGTGTAAAAATGCAGACCTGAATGTTTAGCATAAACCTTTGAGGAACTTGCTGCGGATTTATTTGATTTCCTTCCTTTGTCATTAGAAAAAAAATAAGATGCAATTTTCCCATGGGCCATGTTTGCTGTTGTGATCTGAGATGATTAGAACGGAAGAATTACACTATCAAACGAGGACAGTTTTTTTTGAAAATAGGAAGAAGAAAGAGCAAACAAACCCATTTCTCAACAATTACATCTATTTGAGGATTCGAAATGGTAGTTTTGAAAAAACTAAATAGGAGTATGCTGGTCTGAAATTTTTGAGGTGTATATGTCATTTTCATTTTAAATTATTTATTATTTAAATTTTATTTTGCAAATGTTTATTTTATTAAAAATAATTATTATAAAATATTTTATTCACAGAAGTAAAGATTGACATATTTTTTATTTTATTGAATATAAATAAGAAATAAACAACCCCTTTCTTTGTGATTATTAAGAGATAATATAATTTTTCAGGGAATTAATTGCATAATAAAATTATTTGTAAAAGAAATTAGTTTTGTTATTTAATTGATTTAATATATATAATTAAATTTAAAAAAAAAATAATATTAAAATAAATTATATAATATTAATAATTTGAAAAAAGTTTAATTAAATTCTATCTTTTTAATTATAAGATAAATATTTATTATTAAAAAATTAAATAATAATAACTATTTACAATCTTTTCAACGTCAGTGGATGAACTGGTTATCTATAAGAAAGTTGTGAAAAAGCTTATAATTTCATATAACATAAAGGATTTAAATGATAAAGATTAACAATCATATCTTAAATATTGTATACATGAACTTTGGTTTAAATATAGAGTTAAAAGAAGATATATTCAACTTTAGATACATTTAAATCTAGATAAAACATAGCAAAAAGAAACTTAGTATTTATAAAGAAAACCCTGTTAAAATGATAAATTGACATAAATATTTATAATAAAAAAATTCAAACAAAATAAAATAAATATTCACAAGTAATAGATAATTAAAAGCAAAAGTAAATAAGTTCCAAATTGTTATTGAGTTTATTGATAAAATAAAATAAAATAAATTTATTATTAAAAATATATAATATTATATGTAACCTATATTTTGTAGTTTTTCTTGTGCAACCACAAATCAATTAACTTAAGATTTCTTCATCAAAATACATTTATTTAGTTGAATAATATAAACAAATTTATTTAAAAATCTAAATAATCAATTTCTTTAAACTTAGTTTTAAAAATTAAGACAAATTTATTTAACTAACTAAAAAAGAATTCAAATTTAATCCACAGTGTATTTAAATATGCTATTCACAAAAAATTAAAAAAAAATTCCCATTAAATTCATACAAATAACCTTAAAATAACATAAAAATGATTTAAAATATATAAGATCTATCAAAATATAAATATCAAATTGAAAAAATGAAATAAGATTTTTATAAAATATATTTAAAAATAACAATAACTAATTAACTTGATTATTTTGTACTATAAATATATTTATATTAGCTAAAAATGATCAACTTATTAAAAACACACCCCCTCCCCCCTCCCCCACCAAACAAAAATAAAAAATAAAAAAATAAAAAATAAAAAAAAATAAAAAAAATAAAAATGAAATCCTACCTAATATGATAAAACTTATTATAGATGGAGCAATTTGTCGATGCTTCAACTTGACCCTTGTATACTTTTTGTAAATCAATATAACTTGTTATAAATATGAAGAATCAGTTTATATATACTTACCCTCTTTTTCTCTCACACTCGTCGGCATTAAACTTCATAGCATCTATAAAATTAATACTTTGATTATTATTTTTTAATTCCTATGGACGGTGGTTAGGACAGGGCATAAGATACTTATTGAACTAAAATATATACAGAGAGTACTCTACATTTGTATGCATGGATTTCAAATGTTATGTGTGGATGTATTTTTATAATTAGTATATATATTTTAAATATATTGTTAATATTTAATTTTGGTCTGGTAATATTTAATAGTCATAATTTTTTATATACTAGAGCATTTGTATATTTATCGATTATATTAAGTTTTAAGTTGTGTATTTTCTATGGGTTTTTAGTTGTTTCCTCTTGTTTCTTTTTTTAATAAATTTTCCTTCTTTAATTTTTTTTTGAATATATTTTAGTGCTTTTCCTTAAAATATGCAATATACATTTTTGAGGGAAAAAAAATACAATAATAATTAGTTATGGTGTTTAATCATTTTCACCCAATTTTAGGTTCCTTAGAGTTTTGGGTCCTTTGTTGGCATTCTCTATTCATTGTGTGACACCTTGTATGCTAAAAATGAACATCATCATCATCATCATCATCATCATCATCATCATCACCATCATCGTCGTCGTTGTTGTCATCATCATCATTCTCATCA
>JARHVA010004942.1:467500-490000 GCA_037957365.1 Torreya grandis
GACACTATGATTTCATCTCATGCCATCACATCTTAGATTAGTAATGAAACATATATATTATTTTAAGGATCTCAAACTTTAACATTGTTAAACAACTATCACTTTGACCACTTTGACTCCACTCACATTGTTACATCAATCTGTATGATTACATGTGAACCATTCAATCCTTATCCTTTACCTTTGCTCAGTGTTAAACATCAAGTACTTCTTTCCATATTTCTACTTGAAATATTTCATAAAATGTGCTCCATCTATATCCTCAAGGGTTGATCGAACTTTACCTAGTGTAAAATTGACTAAGTATGGGAACCCTTGAATTCTGTCTGAGAAGCCAACTTTGAACCTCAATAACATTTTATATGCTTAGATGCATGATCTTAAATTTGGACCATACGATCTCATCACATAAGATAATACAACCATATATAAATATTCTCTTGAAACATTTTTATGTGTAATATATAATTCCATTAATCTACTCATTCATATTTTTCTACCACAGAGCCAGCTATGCTTAGAACTACCTGGAAGGCCAACTTTGCACATGCATATATTTTGATGTACTTCATCACATGACTTAAAATTTATCTCATATCATATAGACACAAAAATAAACAAACCCATATGATCAAATCAATCTAAAACTTCCACAAAATGTGAAATATGACTACATCAAAATGCCTACTCAACATTTCTTGCCACATGCAAGTTTGGCTATGGGAAAACACTGTCAAACTATCAGGGAACTCAACTTTGTACTTGCATATATTTTATTTTTATTAGTCACATGACCTAATATTTATAACATAAGATATTTTATCATAGGGGAATTTATCCATATGTCAAGATGCTCTTGAAATTTTCATACGTGTGAGATATGATGTCACCAAACTTCTTATTCAGCTCTGTTTGATCATAGAAAGCACTATCAAAATCCTTGAAAGCCAAATTATGCACACACATATCTTTGGATATGATTAATAACATGACTTTAGACTTAGACCATAGTAAATTGGGACTAATGTGATTACAATCATATGAACAAATCCCCTTGACTCATCCATACTTTGTAATTATGAAATCAACAAACTACCTACTCAAATTATATACCACTAGACCCAAAATGTCTTGATGAAAACAATGATCAAGTAGATGAAATACAATCATGAAAAAAATCACTCAAATAATATAAAACCTATTATAGGACCACTTTTACATGAACAACTCTTCAAACTCATCCCTAATCATCTCTAAATAGTCAAACATTGAAGATCAACTAATCCTACTTCAAGCATACTAGGATAATCATATTGCATACTTTGTCATTGTAACTTAGGCTATCAAGGCACTTCATCCACTCACTATGGCACCTCCATGAAATCACCATCACATCATTTACAACTCTCAAATAATCTCCCCCTTTGTCATTGATGTCAACACTCATCATAAAACAATCTTCCTTCTCTCTCTTCAAGCACTCCCATAATAGGAACTTTATCCCCCTTTGACACAATGGCAAAGTCAGCACTAGCTGATCCCGAGGACTTAAACATATTACTAGTAGGAGAAGACCATGTTATAAAGATAGTACAAAATACCCCTTAATTTAATCTTACCTCTTCTTGCCTTGACACCTTCATCTTGCTTCTTGAATTCTCATCTATAGTAGATATCAGTAGATCTGCAATATGACTAAAGAATCTCACATATGATTCCCCTCACATCATGCAAAGATCCTCAAGCCATTCAAGCTATCTGAGTTATCTCCCCATTACTCTATGCATACCACCTTGTACTTATCAACCATGCACTACAATCTGATGGAACACTTTAATAAACATCTGAGAGGGACTCCCCCTAAGATCCCTAAGCCATTGCACCTCTTGATCATCTTTAGATCTTCACATACCATGAGGAACCACCATACAGGCTTACTAACCTTCTTTCTCAAGCTACCTCAAGAACCACCAACATAAATTCATGCCACTCACCAAATATAAAACATTTGATAAACCTACCTAAGAGTTCTCCTAGAAACATTCATACCTTGATTTTATGGATAAACTGAACACAAAGCACTCTTCTTCTCACTAGGCCGGTCTAGACTCTTTGTAGCTTTACCTGGAACTTGTAGAGCCCATAATTTTTAGTAGATACACCTTCAAGACTTGAAACTTCATATCTGAAGCATTCTCATATTCCCCATCAAGCACAACAATATTCATCACCTATATCCTCCTATGTAACATACTTCCTTCACAAACCTACTAGCCAATTAAGCCTCCATCTTGATAAATAATTAAATAAATTGAAATCCAAAAAACTTAAAATATTTTTGAAGCTTTATTTGACAACCCATTTGGCCCATTCAATATATTAGGAATCATCAAACCTTAACTCATAAGGTAAACCACTTTTCCAGCATAGCCCAAACCATAAAATCATAAAAACAAATAGAGTCAACAAACCTTCTTCTGGTCAACATCCACCTCTAAAACTTATTGTACACCTAGAGATAACCATTACACACTTCTTTACCAAGATTTTTAGGGAATACATACATCTTATAACCCATTTTAGACTTACTTGCCTTTAAGCCAAAAATTGAGAAAACCAAGAGCACTCAAAAATCTCTAATTTGACTTTAACATACCTTTAGACCACAATACCACTTGGAGCATGCTATAATAAGGTTAAAAGACATTTATATGGAAAAGGAACACATTGAAAACTCACAAATCCTCTTTTGTGATTTAAGAACCTTCAATCTAACCCTGTAGACTGCTTCAAAGCATACTTTCTAAAGAACACCACAATAATACTTACTTATCCACTAAAAAGAATCTCTTAAGAAGCATATAAGAAGACATCCTTTGTACCACAATTATCTAAAACAAATTGAATCTAGGAGTGGTCCACATCTCCTCAGTAACCACTAGAATCCTCTTTTAGCTATAAGACTTTTTGCTCTTGTTTTTCTTCTTCTTAGTCTAAACTATGACAACTGGTTCCTTTTATATATCACTCTCCTTCTCTTCTAAGATAGAATTGAAAACACATGGAGAAACTATGCAATATTGACATACCTTTTCATTTAAAGAATCAATATTTTAGTTTTATACCTCATCACTAGGCACTGATAATTGATGTTCTTTACATGAAGCTTACTCAACAATAGTAGGATTTTCATTTGGATCCATACATACCTTAAAACTAGCTTCAACCAGCATTTTGGTCTTCTTTTTGATCTTGGTCTCTTTATTCACAACATGAGTAGAAAATGAGAGTCATTAGCACTCTTCACCTTCTATAGCATTTTACACCATAGAAAATAGATTACTTGGACCTACAGTTTCATCATGATGCATACTTACCACCTTTGGATTTCATGAGTTAACTTTCCTTCTTCCTTTTACTATAGGAGCTTGAAAAAAACTATTTTGATTTGTAGGACTTTTCTTGTAGAATCTAGCAATGTGATCTCTCTATTTATAGTTCTAACAAACCATTCTTCTTGAAGTGAAATCAACTTGTCCTACCTAATATGGATATAATTTTGAAAAGTGTCAATTGTCATAAAAACTAAGACAAACTACTTATTTTTAAAAAGACTCACCTTGCCTTACTTTATTTGAACAATTCTTAGCAAAGTGTCCCTTATCAAGATAGTTGAAACACTCAACCTTGCTAACACCTTTAGACTAATGACCCCCATCATAGTTCCATGCAAACTCATTTCTAAGAGGTCTCTTGTTTTGTCTAGCTCTGTATCTAAACTGATTACAAGTATATAAATAACCATTAAAATTTACATGCCTCACGACATTTGGTTTTTTGTTCTTATTTTTTTTATTCTACCAACACCTTCCTTCCTTCACTGATTGTTGACCTTCAAGGTCTAATTATCATTTATTTCATCTTGAGTTTCATTCTCTAGTTCTTCATTGTATCTAAGACCAATTTTATTACTTGCATGTTTTTGACCATTTAAAATATTATTTAGATTACTTGAGCTCTTTTCAAATTTCATAAATGACTTTATCGTACTAGATGTCTTCTCTAACTCAACTTTTAATGACTCATTTTAAATTATGTACCTTGAACACTCATTTTTTTATCTTTTAGGCTTGTAGACAGGTTTTTAGATTGAAAACTAAGATGTTTGATCATATCTTCATGCTCCTTGGCATCTTCATTCATTCTTGCCTCAAATACACTAAATTGCTCCTTGTAGTCCTTCATTTGTGACATCATCTTCTTGTTAATATTTTTATTAATCTTCAGTTATTAAAGAGTATTTGTCAATGCAATCTAATAGTCCACCTCATCTTCATCATCATTTTAATCACTCTAAGCATACTCCTTTTGATGTGAGAAACTTACTTCCTCATCCATGAAGAGGGATTCATCTTCAAAAGGACCATCATCTTCATGATCATGCTCTGAGTCACTGACTTGACTTGCATCTGATGAGCTACAATCTTCTTTGGTGTAGAGACTCTTCTTGTCCTTGAAGTACTTATTCTTGTTGTCAAACCTTTTGAATCCATTTTTTCTTTTATCAAACTTGAATGATCTCTTGCCATAATCATGACTTTGATCATTCTCTTCATCATTGTCCTTCTTATACTTATGAGGGCACTTATTATAAAAATTTCCTACCTCTCCATAATTGAAGAGTTTAAGGAGTAGTTTACCCTTATAATTTCTTGAACCTATTTTCAATTTCCTTGAAGTCAAAACAATTAGTTCATCCTCATCTATATCATTAATTTCATCCTTCTTGGGTTTTTTACCTTGAAACTTCTTCTTTATCTTCATTTAAGTCTTGAAATATACTTCCTTCTTTGGTGGTATATCATTATTTAATCTCATCTCATAGGAAGTAAGGGTGCCATGCAATTGATCCATCTTTAATTAAGTAAGATCATGACTTTTTTCTATAGCAGATACTTTTGGATCAAACATGAGGGATAAATCCCTTGATACATTTTAAACTATAGTAACCTCTTCAAGGTTCTCTTTAAGACATCTAATGATGCTTACAATCTCATCAAATCTCTCTAGAAAGGATGCCACAAAATATTCTTCCTTCATCTTGAGACTTTCAAATTGCCTTCCATGAGTCTAAAACTTAGTAAATATTGACCCTTGAATCTCCTTCATATATGATTTGCATTTTGTCCCACATATTTTTATTATATTTACAATGGATTACCTTGGTGAACTTATTATCTATAAGACCAAAAGCGATGGCATTCATTACCTTAGAATTATTTTCAAATAGCTTCTTGTCTGCAACACTAGATGGAGGAGTAGTAGGTGTAACATAACCATCCACAATAGATTACCATACATCAAACCCTAGGGACATAATTTATGACTTCATCCTTGCAATAAAAAAATCATTATTGGATCCATTAGACATTGGTGCTTTCTTTGTAAAGAAACTTCCTTGAATTTGATGACTACCCATATTATACCTTGGATCACCTTCAAACTATCAAGCCTTTACCAAAGGACCTATTCTAATACCAATTGTTATAGGTAAGAGTCAATAAGAGGTGGGGTGGGGGGGGGGGGACAGGTGGTGGGGGTGAATTAATGGTGGCAAAAAATCCAATTCAATTTTTAAACCCTTCAAATACTTAAGCTTTCAAATAACCATTTATGAAGCATACAAGATTTTTATGGCAAGAAACAATGAAGATAATGCAAGATAATACACACAACACATGATCTACATGGGAAACTCTCTTGGGGAATAAAACCATCTCTCAAGCCTTTAAAAACTTGGAATATTTTTCCTATAAGGTATTACAAACTAGATATTATTCAATTCCTTTAGACCAAAATTTAGTGAAACAAAAGTTCCATAAGGAGCACCAGCCCTTAAGGAAGATCAAGTCCTTTAGACCCTCTTATGAAGTGATCACCTCCACCTTGGAAATGATGTTTTCAAAACTTGATGATGGATATATAATTCTATAACTCCTACAAAAACTCCATCTCTATCTCATACATGCCTCTCACATAGGCATGCCATAATCTCTATGCTTCTTCACTCAAACTTATCCTCATATACACACTTAGACCTCTTCACATATCCTCAAATTATAAAATCACTATTATGATATCAAAAATATGAGCTAGATATCATACACACATTTAAAAAACTATTATGATCATCAAATAATCCAACATACACACTACCCATCCTCTCTTCTTTGCTTTAATAACTCATTCTACGCCAACAAGACCTTTTTTTCAAAATCTAGAAACCATCTCATTTAGTTTCACATTTTATAGAACCTTCATGATCATCAATATTCTGGTCAGCCATTAGGCATGCATTAAATCTTAAGGAATCTATCACATTAAGAGGTGACTCAAAAACAATCTTCATAGGTTGCCCATAACATCTATGGGTCATCCTTAAGCAACTATACCTTTAAATTAGGACCTTATAGCTCTTATACATATCAAGGAGACCTAGTCACCCATTTAAACACTTTAAAATACATGGGTCCACTCCTCAGGACCCATTAAACATCTTCAAATGATCAAAGTCATCTATACTCACTTTTGCCTATGCTTAATCAACTCAAACAATGACCTTGTACATAACACCATGAATAAACACACAATCAACTTCTTAAGCATTGTTCATATTCAAGATAGATTGATATAACCTATAAAATACATATAGATGATCCTCATGGAGTCTAAAATACTCTTCAATATCTAAGTCATCATGTAACATCAAAACAACATTAACACAAGCTCAATTATCCTTCTTAAGTTACTTACAGTCCATGGTCAAACAGATACTCAAATTTAGATTTCAATATATTTGATTGTACATGCATTTAGACCTTTTAACTAGGTTCAATATATGTGCCATGAAGTACTGTTCAAATTTCCATTTTATATCACCTTTAAATTCATCTTGGATCAAAATTTATGGATAAAATATAGAGCACTAGTTTTTCCCTTTGCAAAATTCAAATATTCAAATGCCAGTGGTCACAATTAAACCTCAGACACTATGCTATCATCTCATGTCCTCACATATTATATTAATCATGCACCATCAATATTATTGTAAGGATATTGACCTTTAAAATTGTCAAACAACTTTCACTTTGACCACTTTGACTCCATCATGCCATTAGATCAATCCGTATGATTACACATGAACTGATCAATATTTATCCTTTACCTTTGCTTAGTGTTAAACATTGAGTATTTATTGACATCTCAATACTTCCTAAAAAATTAGAGAAGACATGATCCATTTATCTCTTCAAGGTTTACTCAAAATTTAGCTAGTATAAAATTGACTATGGGAACCCTTGCAATTTGTCTGAGAAGCCAACTTTGAACCTCAATAATTTTTTCTGTGCTTAGATGCATGATCTAAAATTTGGATAATATGATCTCCTCACATAGGATAATATAAAAACATATCACTATAATCATATAAAATTTGCATGTGCTATATATAATTCCATTAATCTACTCATTTAGATTTTTCTGCCACAGAGCCAATCATGCCTATTACTACTTGGAAGGCCAACCTTGCACATGCATATCTTTTCTTCTTCACAAGACCTAAAATTTAGCACATATAACCAAGGAAAAAAAATGAATAAAATAATATGATCAATTCATTATAAAACTTCCACATGTGCAAAATATGACTACATCAAAATTCCTACTCAACCTTTCTTGCCACATGCAAATTTGGCTAAGTATGGAAAAACATGGTCAAACTACCTAGGAGCCCATATTGGCACTTGCATATATTTTGTCAAACTTAGTCACATGAAATTATATTTATCTCATAAGATATTACTCCATAGGTTAATTCATTCACACACACACACACACACACACATCTTTTCCTGAAACTTTCATATGTGTGAGATAAGATGTCACCAAACTACTTACTCAACTATGTTTGAACATAGAAAACACAATCAAAGTGCATGGGAGCCCGAATTTTCACACATAAATATTTGGATTCACTTCATTGCATGAATTTAAAATTAGACCATATAAGCTTGGGAATAATGTGATCACAACTATATGACCAACTCTCCTTGACTCATCTATATTGGCAATTATGATGTCAGCAAATTGCCTACTCATATTTTTTGCCACTAGACCCAAAATATCTAGATGAAAATAATGATCAACTAGATGCAATCCACTAATGAAAATATGAAATCAAAGCATATAAAACCTCTTATATGACCCCTTTTACATGTTAAATACTTAAAAATCATCCTTAGTCATCTCTAAATAGTCAAAATCTTAAGATCAACCAAGCCTACTTCAAGCATACTAGGATAAGCATATTTCACACTTTGTCATTCATTCACCCACTAGGACACCTCCATGAAATCACCATTACATCATTTATAACTCTCTAACAAATATGAAAAAACTAATGTGATATAACATCCAAACTATGAAACCTTAGTAGGGGAAACCTAGATATAGGAGGAAAAACCTAATAGTAGTCAAATAATCATAGACATATGGGTATATCCTAATAGCATCAACATAGTGATAGGTCTATCAAATTCAAATCATATTTCTTGAAGCATCACACAATTTACATATTCTAGGATCATGGTACATATAGTCAATACAGTTAGTCTATAATTTAAACTTTCAACAAGGAAGGTCTTATGATTCCCATTCCTTATTTTAAAGGATTATTTTAAAAATTGTGTTGATTTGTAAGGAATTATAGTATTAGGACTAATTTTAAACTTTATAATAAAATTTACACAAATATAGACTTGGTATAAGTCCCAATTGATTTTCAACTCTAAATATGTGTTTACTTGATTCTGTAAACACTAAATCTAAAATTTAAATCACCTTAATCTTCTACACTTGGAAAAATACATATAATACTTAGAGTCCTTTAAACTTGATTATCGTCTATCTTTGAAAATTATTGACCTACAATTATTTTATATCTTCCTAAAGACTTGTGTCCTAGTTGGACACCTACATTAACATAAGTGTCTTATGCCAAAGCATGTGTCAAGTGCCTTAAAATCATAAAGTTTGTAAATTGTAATGTGTCCTTATGGTCAGCTATAGTACTTTAATTCTAGGTATTTCCATAGAATACACACACACACACACACACACACACACACACACACACACACACACACACACACATACACACACACCCAAGATTAACCCTCGTTCATTCAGCACCTAGAAAATTCAAACATCTCACAATGAAAATTATCAAAAACATTCAATCAAGCATTCAAGTGAGAAAAGATTCCCTATTTTATCCTATTTACATATCAATCATAGGGAAAAACCATACGTAGGTCTAAATTATTAATGGAGAAACCCATGAGTCATATTTTCCAAGTTATAGGTTAAGTGACTATTGTACTTACTTTCCACATATTGCACCCTTATACACACACAAGACAACACATCATGTGAAAAATACATCAGTTTGAGGCCCTCTTTAGAGTATTGTATATGTAGGTAACACCCAGTTATAGATAGTTATTTAGGGTTATCTTGACACCATGAGCCCACTAATCCATTTTTTCCAAGGTTGCTATGAAGATGAAGAGCTAGGGTTTTGATTGTTTGACAAGAGTGACATTGAACGACTCATATCTAAATGTAAAAAAATGAAGGTGACATAGAACCTATAATATTATAGGTGATCACATCCATATCAACCAAGTATTCCATAATAAACACCTAGGTCTAAGCTAAACAAAAGTGTCAACCCAACCATTCATGTTTGATGCAAGGGTCCAAGGCCACAGAGGTCATATTTCAATAATTTGATGACTAGTCTAGAATCCATATCCATTATTTCTAACCTATTCCACATTAGATCCACATGCACGCATTAGACCAACTAAATACTCTTATTTTATATTTATTCCAATATCAATCACTAATTATACTTATTATTTTTATCATATCTTAATATTTAAATATATAATATTGTTTATATGAGTTTACAATTAATTAGAATATTATATATTTATTTATCACCATTTTGCCTATTAATTTATATTTTTACCCCTATACTATATTGAACCATCTAAATTTAGGGTTAAAAATTTGGTGAACTGATGTTTGTGTCTTTACATTAAATACCCTAAATTTGGCTTAGGGTCTCTTGTATTTCTGATTGTTGTAATGTGTGTGTGTGTGTGTGTGTGTGTGTGTGTCTAATTCATTTATAAGTAATGGAAAATGTTAATAAGAAAACTCTTTTTAAAATGGAAGACAAATAATAATTAGTTATTCATCTTAATAACAAGTGCTTAATGGATACATTTTTTTTTGTTAAAAGAGATGAAAACATTAAGCATTCTAAAGTTGAGGTTTCTTCATGTAGTGATGGTGAATCCTTAGGTGGCACTATAACTAAGTCTATACCACCAACCCTCCCCTTACGCACATCATTTTTTCTTGCTTCTAATGGGGGCACAATATATGTGCTCATGCCTTTGTTCCCTAAAACTACTATTTCTACATCTTCTATGCGAAACATAAATACATCAACCTAATCATCAATTTTGATGATTATATCCACTCAAAATATGGGTACGCTTACTTTGGTAACTTCCAAAATTTCCAACCTCAAATATTAAGAGGTGCACATTCTTTTCCAAACTATAAAACTTTTTCAAACTAAGGTTACAAATATTGAAAAAAATTATATAAAATAACCTTATTGTATTGATTCAAAAGAGGTATTAGATAACCTTCTTGCACCAAATATATCTTTTCACCCCTTTTCAACTAGTTTTGTTGCACCTAGGTTCAAATTTTAGGATGGAAATGGTGATCCTGAATGATATCTTTGATATATATATGTGACATGCATTAATTATGCCTCCAATAATAAACCTTTGACTAGATTATTTCCAAGGAGATTAAAAGACTATGATCTAAGGTGATTCTATGATTTACCAATCTAATCAGTAAATGAATTAAAACCTATTACAGATCATGTTTTTGATACACTTCTCTATCAATATCATTGAAAAGGTTTCCTATGCCCAATTTAAAACATAAAACAAGGAATCAATTAGCCATTTAATAAATATGTCTTGAGGTACAACACATTGTTAGCTAAAATGACCAATCCAATGGTATATAAAGATTTTATAGAAATCTTTAAGAAAATTTTACTTGCCCTATTACATGATTACATTATTTTAAAAAAATTCAAATATTTCAATCACCTATGCCATATTGTTTATAATAATGAAATGAAACTTATCTCATTGAAAAAACTTAAGTATGTATAAAACACACTGGCTACATGTAATACCTAGTTTACTTCAAACCATGTTTCAAGGTAAAACCTCTTAAACCTAAAAATAAATCAACTACCATGGTTAATGTGGTTTCATAACAACCTAATTGGATTATATTATCCAATGCACTAGGGAAACAATTTAAATGCTTACCTGATTCTCCATATTCATTACTCACGAGAATTGTGGAGTGTCACTTCATATCTCTCCCTGCTCCTATAAAAGTTGATATGAGTCAACCTCTACCTAAAGGATATGATGTAAATGATTATTATGACTATAACAAAGGCCATAGGCATTCTATAAACATATATTTTACCTTTAATAATGATATCTAAGACCACATCGAGGGAAAAATATTACATTTTATGATCCTTCAAAATAATTAGGTTCACAACTTGGTGATCACCAAAAATACAAAATATTTAACAAACCTTTGAAAGATCATTCTACTAATGATCTAGAAGTAAAAATAGTATATAATTAACATCATAATCCATCACATTATGACCACCCATTGGATGGGATTATTGGTCCTTATACATGACATACACCTTCTATGATTCAAATACCCTCTATTAAATTAGATGGTAATGACATTATGGGTGACAATTATGATATTCATTCCTTATTCATTCAAGCATACCTTTGTCACCACCATATATACAATGTTATCATTGATAATGCTACTAGTGATATTTTTTACACTATGAATTTACTTACACATTTGGATTATACACAGTGATTTACATACTTCAACCAAATCAGTTAAAGCATTCGATGGGACATCATAACATGTTCTTATTGAGATAAAATTAAATTTATAGGGGGTACATCACATGTGATTAATACCTTTTCAATTATACCATACATGCGATTATTTGATATGTTATTAGGATGACCTTGGATATATACTCTCCACATAGTACCCTCTATAGTGCATGGGTGTGTTAAATACACTCATGCCAATAAGATAGTTATGGTTTTTGGTATTCCATATGAACATGCACTTTAACAATAAATGTTTATACCTAGATAATTAATTATAAAATAAAATATTAATACAACATGAAAAGGTAATAAAAATACATTCCCTTTCCTATGTGGTCGACACTTGAAATACCATTGCATGAAATATATACAACATATTCAATGGAATCTAGTGTACTGCACATCATACTTAGATTTACATAGAACCTACACATGTTACTATTATTTGTATTCTAAAGAAACCATAGAGAATTAAATTATGGGTAACATGAACCTCCATGTATTCTATTATTTCCTCATGACCACAAAGTGATATTATACATACACAAAGCATTATAGATCTTACACTACTAGATATTACACCTATAAATGATCCTTGCCAATACTAGTACTTTATTAAACTAGGTTCCTAGTGGGGAGGTATGTATGAGAATATTTTGTATGACATCATATGATAGTATTTTCTTTGAAAATATTCTCAAAATACCAAAAAATAAAAAAAATAAAAAAATATCTTCAGCTTTTACATGTTTTATTAGCTCTATGGTTGTTATGTTGCTGGTTCTATGTTAGTATATGGAATATCAATAATTTATATATATAAATCTATTTTACAAATCATTTGAGTGTGATACATGCATACATAAATTTAATATCTATTACTATATAGATCTTGGGCCTTCTTTGTACTCATGTCATATAGACATTGGGGGAATCCAATTCTTTGATTTTGATATACACATAGGTTATATAGTTTTGTGATCACTTTCAATTTTCATTATTGAGATTATGTACTTACACATGCCTTTATCCATGTTTATATCTTTCACAATGTACTTGATATGATATTTACTTGATGTTTTGGCTAATACATATATCTAGGGGCTAATATGTTATGTTTATGTTGGTATCGTATGTTTTTCCTTTATGCAATTCCTTGAGTGTCTTGTATTTCTTGTTGATAATTTTAATACAATCCATTATTTGCATCCCCTATGCCATTTTTTTCTTACTTTTAAATTTGCATATGTCATCGTTGTTTGTATGGAAATTGTTCGTATTGATATCCAAATATGCCACTCCTTACATTGTGTAAATTTGAGTAAGTCATGTCCCATTGATTGTGTGACATTTGAACACTCCCATTGTTTGAGGTCTCCTTGAATATTATATTTTGATTTGATTTTGAGTGTTCTTGTGTGAATTATTAATTGATTGTTTAGATTTTACTATTAGTATTTAGATATTTCCATGATCTATATCATTCATATTAGGGCTTTATGTGATCACATTCTTTTTGCTTGAATGATATATATACCTAGACATATTTCCACTATATGTTACATGGTTTATACTAAAATTAGATGGTTATATTATCCATTTCAGGTAAGGTAGCTTCTAATTTATACTTCCCCACAACTCAAAGTTTGGGGTGCATATTAGTTGAGGCATGTCATAGAAACATGGCTTCCATATTTTTCATAGTTCAAATATTTAAATATATAGTGAGAGTGTGTTATGGAAATATGTTCTCCACACTTGTCATAGTTCACAAATTCAAATATATAGTGGGGGCATGTTATGAAAAGATGTTCTCCATAATTATACTAATTATCAATTTCAAATTTCAGTGAAGGCATGTTTTGTAAACATATTATCCACACTTACATAGTTGAAAATTGGCCAAATTGTATAGTTATATGATTCAAATACACATTTGTGGAAATATTATACAGATTGGTACCATTGTTATGCCCATGTTTCAATATGAAATATATATAAGGTACACATTCAATGAAAAGATCAACTAAATTTGAAAAATCAAAATTAGTTTTAGATTTTAAAGTACCTTTATAGATTTTAGCTCACTGAGTTAGACTATTACATATTATTAGTGAGCCAATCTACTATAGTAGTTAATTTGATTTTAGTATGGTTGAGGTAATTAAATCACTCAATATTTCCAATTTTAAAAGTTAGACTTGATTACGTTAAGAAACCTCACTAGATTTATCATGTGGCTTGACTTGGATCAACTCACGTTCACCAGGTTATAAATATGTTTAGGTTGGATGATTCAGCTAATCTTAACTGCTAGGTGGAAAATAACCTTTTCTCAAGGTTTGGGGATAAGTGTTTCCTTTAACATCTATATCTATATATGCACATCACGATTTACATTTGTCCTATTCTCAACATAAATGGTTCATAATGATACATCTTTTCAAATCAAGTTATCAAAAGGCGAGACAATTGCATTGATACACAAGTTCCTAAACCTTGCTCTTTCTATTTAAATACTTTAAATACTTTCAATTTAAGATTATATACACTGATTATATATTGTAATAATCTTTTGGTTGTAGGCTAGTCACCATCAAAGCACTCAATTTGGTCTCATGCAAATGCAAGGTGTGTTATACACACCTAGGTATGCATTTATTTTACTTTAAACTAACAATAAAATTACTAGAATAAAAGAGGAAATGTAGACAATAAATATGAATTTTATAGCACCTAAATATTATACACTTTTAAAATACATATCATGGGTTTACCTTCAAATTCTAGACCTTCCTATTGTCAAAAGGATCACATACACTATCTCTCTATACAAAATTAATTATCTTTGAGTTTGACCAGTATTATTCTAATGACCCAAGCCTTATATCTTTCTTGTAGTGATATAAACCTTATTATCTATTGTACTTATAAGTTATGGACATGTATTTTTTTCCTATCTTCTTAGACACTTGCATCCTAATCAGCTGTCTATGTTGATGCAAGTGTCATGTGCCAAAATAATCGTCCAATGTCCTAAATTCCTCAGATTTTCAAATTGTAAAATGTCACTATGTTTGGCCCAAGTGATTTAATGTGTGATATTTCACACATATATATATATATATATATATATATATATATATATATATATATATATATATATATATATATATATATATATATATATCAACCATCATTCATATATATATTCATTCATATATATATAAAACATCATTCACCACCTAACAAATTCACACCTCTCACAAAGAAACATACCGATAGCATTAAATAAAAATTTCAATCAAGTATTCGAGTGAGCAAAGCTTCTCATATCTTCTCTTATTTCTATATCAATGATAGGGACAATCCATTTATAGGTCTAAAGTAATGAAGGAAAAGCTCATGAGTCATATTTTCTAATTTATAAGCTAAGTCACTATTGTACTTACTTGTAACATATTTAACCCTTTTACACACACAATCCAACACATTATGGGATAAATACATCAATCTAAGCCCATTTTTAGAGTAACTTTTATTTAGGCATCACCCACTAATAAAGAGGTATTTGGGTTTAGATTGACACTATGAGTCCACTAACCCACTTTTATCAAGGTCACTATGAAGATGAAGAGCTAGCATTTTGATGATTTGAGTGAGAGTGATAACTAATGATATAGATATGAATTTAATAAAGTGAATGTGACACAAAACCCAAAATATTCTAGTTAGTCACTTTGAGATCTAGTAGGTGTTTTTTACTAGACACTTATGTCCAATTCAGACAAAAGCATCAACATAATTGTCCAAGGTGGACATAAGTGTATGAGGCCATATAGGTCAAGTTTATATAATTTTATGATTGATCCAGAATCTTGATCTAGTATGTTTCCAACTTATTCTATATTAGATATGCATGTACATAGAGAACTAGCTAAGTACTCTTGTTTTCTATTTACTACAATATTGATCAATAGTTTTACTTATTATTTTAGCATATCTCAGTATTTAAATTATTAATATTATTTATCTAAGATTGAGATTAATTATCTTGCTATAGAATTTTTCTTCACTGTTGTCTTTATTCATTTTTGAATTCATAACCTTATACTATAATATACCATCTCAATTTAGGGTTAATCAAATTTCATGTTCTTTTAGAACCATATATTAAGGAAACCTGAATTTTTATACAAACCAAACATAAAGTACATTCAAATGATATTATGCACTCTAAATTCAAAGACTCTGCTCTTATGGAACATTGATAAATCACTAGCCTCCACATTTTGTTGAATATGCCAAGTTGATTTCAAAACGTCAATACTAGGAGAGAAAGGAGAGAGATACTATAGAAAATAAAAAATGAGATAACATATTAACAATGAAAATGGAATGGGCATATGTATATTTCGACATCCAATAATAGGTCACATCATAAAGGATTTATGGTAAGGAGGAGGTTATTATTTTAAATTTATAATTTTAATTTAGATTTTTTTTTAGGTTTTTGGGTTTTGAATGGTTAATCTAGTATATAAATTATTAACAATGTATTTTAATCAACATAAATACTTAAAGATATTATATTATTTACATTCAAAATTTTGAAATATCATTTAACTTTACTTTATTACTAGTTATAATGGTTTTGCATTTCTATTTAATAGATAACATGTAATAGATTTTTTATTGTTTTGATTTAGATACTCTATTTATTATAAATCTTGACTTTATTGTTTAGCACAACTTAGTGTATTTTTTCTCATTTTTAACCTTGATTATGGGTAGACATAATGTACTCAAAACATTAAAATCTATTTCTTCATACACGATGAATAAAACAAAACCTCATACATGATGAATCTATTTCTTTGTACATAATGTTTTTCCTTTTGATCATGACCATATAATAAATTTCCTTTTAGGGGGAATGACATTAGTAGTTTCATTCTACATAATTTATTGATTTTACATACATCACATTTGCATGCCATATTACTCATATGCCTAGAATTTCTACATTAGATGAGAATTCATATCCTTGACACCAGTTCCATCTTTGCATTGATTGATTTTCATAATCATTATTAAATTGAATGTATCTTATACATTAAATTCCATGATCAATGTATTCCTATGGGGGCATTTCACCCATACATATTTATCAAATAATTTAATACTAGATAATCTTAATTTTAAACTCTAATATCATACACATACATTGGCATATGATTGGCTACCACCAATGGTTCATTAATTTCCATATATATCTATTTTATAGTCTTTTTAGCAATTGGAGGTTTAGAATATTCCATATGTACAACATTACCCATAACTTATTATTCATTTACTATTTGGTAATGCCATGTATTCAATTATATCATCTAATGATGACATTTAAAATTTACCATATATTTTGGGAATTATATTACATATTTGACTTGCATTATTAAATCAATAGACTAGGATGCTCAATAAAATATTCATGCACTTTACTAAACTATGATTTTCATTATACATACATACATAGATAATATCTTACCTATCAAAGGGAAAAAACATATAATATTGAATAAAAACATTAACAAAATAAAAGTATTTAAATATATTACAAAATACAAGAGTACAAACATTTATTTATACATGTTACATGTTTATCTATAATATAGGTTTTCATTATCCATGGCTTACATATATTATTTTCATGGTATTTTCCTGAGTGGGTACTATTCAGATTCAAAACTTACATGATACTATATTTCACAGTACGTACACACATTTTGGAGTGACAATCTCATATATAACATGTCTTAGCCTAGGGGAATTTCTATTTTAATAGATTTTTATGTAAATATCTATAATTTATTATCATTTATCATATTTATATAGATATTATTAGTTACTACATCTCTTTATACATATTATACATCTCTTTAGATGCATATTATATATTCTGATAGTTACAGTGTTACATTGATTATCTGTATGTGAATGTTTTCTTATGTGTGCATGTTTGTGGGTCCTTATCCATAGAGTATCCTATGACATCATGTCTTGTGCATTGAGTAATTTGGTATCTTGTTACTAACATGGGTATTTTAACTAACATTGTGTAGTCTTAATTTGAGTGAACTATATCACTATTCAATGGGTGTTACCATGATTTCCATCATGATTATCTACCTACATTGTGGTATTATCATTTTGTGCCTAAATTTACATAGTCTCTACCAAAAATACATAAGGGAATACCACTTTTTATTATTATCATTGATTTATTTATCCTAGCTAAATGGCGTGATTATTAAAATTTGGGGCATAATACTTGCATCCTATTTTACTTCAATAAATGATGAAGCATACCCTATTGCATTGTGTTTGATATGATGCTATATTTCCTACATTTTGAATATTAAATTATGTAATGTGACCATAAAATTTGATCTTTACCCAATGGTCAATCACATGGGTCCCTTTAGTATATAAGTTTCACAATATTTCTATATTTTATTCATTCCACACAAAAAAAATTATTTTGTATGGTCTAAATTAGTAGTATTCAAATGTAGACAACCATGTTGTTGGTAACTCAAGAGGCTTGCACTAAATTATTTCATAAATTTCTCAATGGATGTGATCTAAAATGATATCCTCTATAAAAAATCATATTATTATGGCTTCTTCCTACTAAAACTTATGACCCATCCTTGTGTCTATCTAATTTACAAGGCCTCTTTGACTAGGTAACCATTATAACATATTTAGGTCCTGAAAATGCAACCATTGTTAATGTAGGTCCTTGGAATCACTCATCAATACATACTAAATTTTTTAGTCTACAAATGTTTCAATAAGACTTTGAATAATTCTATAGATTGGAAATAGGTTGATGCTAAATGAAGTACATATTTACATGCCAATATTTATTCTCCTTCACTGTTAGTGTATGTCCACTTATTTATATTTACAAGGAATATTTGATCAATTTAAATAAGATTTAAACCATTGAAAAAAAATAATGATTCCAATAAATTATCATAAGTGGATCTCCATTACATTATATTATTTTCTAATACAAGTTCAAAATATATATAATTTTGTGAAGATACTATAGCTCTTCATATTCATGACCATTCACTTTCAAGATCAAAATAACCATTAAACTTTCATACACTTTGTTATCATACTGAGACCATATTTTATGAAAAATAGACTATGTCAGTCACTTTTCCCATTCTTATCAATTAAAAATTTGTGTGACTTATGTTTCACATCTTCCTACTATCATAGACATTAAAATCATTTGGGTTTAAAGAAGATATTTTTTCAACACAGAACCTTTCCAAAATAGTACAAGAAAATACTTATCTTGTAGCTAAAGTGAAATAATTTTGTCATAAATGAAAATAATCAAAAAATTTGTATTCATCACCTTTCTAAAAACAATAAAAAGAAGAATAATTTTCATAACTTAAAAAAATTAAGGTGTTATTTACAGAGTGATGGGAATCATAAAAATTTATTTCCATTTTCATGAATGCTATATAGAAGTCAATAGGAAATGTCAAAAAAAAATTAACCTAGAAATTCTTAAATTTAGAACCTTTATGTGCTAAGAACACCAAATGAAATCTAGACTGAAATCTGCTATAAGAAAAACTTTTATAACTAACAAACAAAAACCAATATCCATAGTCAATATATAGAGTTTTGATATATTTAAAATAAAATTATAATTATTAAATATATTATTTGTTCAACCATTCAAATATAAATCTTCATATGAAAGGAAACTACCACTTCCATACATATAGGAAAATTTCCAGAGATCAATATTCATAGATATGTGAATAAAAGGGATTTTTCAACATAGGATTGGCTATGTGGATAATGATAGGACACACAAAAATTTAGAAAAACACCCATGAAAGTTATTATTTCCCACTGGAATAGCCAAAAAATTTCTAATCCTAATGGGTTTTTATTGTTGTATTTGTAATAAATCAATGTCTAAGATTTTTGAACAATGTTTATATTTCCACACATTTTATGCACCCTAGGATCACACTCGCCAAAATTTTAGAGAGAAATTTTGAAATGTAAGTAAAATTTCCATTACCCAATGTTTTAATTGTACTAAAATAATCAATAAAAAATAAAATCTATTTTTCCTCTTGACTATATTAAAATTTAGATTATTTGGTGATTGGGCAAGTATAGAAGGACCCAAAAAAATCAAATAATAATGGATGCAATATATATGTGTGTACATATACATATATATATACACACATATATATATATATACATATATATATATATATATACATATATATATATATATATATATACATACATATATATATATATATATATATATATATATATATATATTGATCCAATATAAAGCATAGTTGCGAATATTTTTGAAATTGAATAGATTTACTAAAATTTATTAGATAGAGATTCTTTTCTAATCAATGATTCTTTTCCATCACTATAATGATTACTATTTTATGATTTTTTTATATGTTTGCAATGTTTTTATCTTTCAATGAATTTACATCATATAAATGTATTCACATCATTGTGATGTTATCATAATAATGCTAGGGTTTTCTAATATATATATATTTTTTAAACTCACTATTATTTAGTGAGCTAGCGATTTTTTATTAATCTTGTTATTAATTTTTGAACCTATGATGCTTCTCTATGCCTATGATGATTTTCTCAACATATGATTCTTTTATAAGCCAATAATGACTTTGTAAGCCTGGTATGATTTTTTGACATTTTGATGCATATCTAATCCTATGATACTTATAAAATTAATTAATAATTTTACAATTTTGTGATGCTACTCTAACAATTTATTTGCAATTGTAGCATAAAATCTTTCCTTACAATAAAATGGAAATTAGCCATAAAACCTTAGTAAAGTAAACAAGTGAGACACCTTATATGATATGAAGTATTGCATCTTATTTTGAGAAATCATCTATGTTAATTGATCTATTTACACCATTTCCAAGGTATAATTATAATCTTCAAAATTAAACATAGAATGAGTTAAATGATAATTTAATGACTGACATCATCAATGATTATGATAATGAAATGCTTCTACTTTAATATGTCCCATTAACTAAGCTTGATTCCACATCACTAAAGTAATTAGAATTAAAATTTACTTATGGGATAAAAACATCTAATTTATTTAATTATATAAGTGGAAATTATAGCAATAAGGAAATTAAATCACCATAAATACTACAAGGGCACCAAATTCTACTAGAAATGGAAAGAGAATAAAATGGGATTTGAGAATGAATCTTAGGTTAGAGTGGGTGACCAAGTTTCCATTCATTAAACCTAGTAAAATGAACCTCTAAAGGAACAAAAGTTCACAATTTGTAGAATTTTTTTTTGTAGGGATAATAAAAATCAACTTGAATTGGATTCAATTGAGAAGCATGCATGAAAGATATACAAAAATAAAAAATAAAATAGAGTTGTGAAGCATGTTTCTAGATGTAAAACTAAAGATTTCTATTTTCATATTAGGAATGTAAAATCATATGAGGATCACATGATAACTCAAATAATACTTCCTGAAAGTAGAGGGATAATCACATCACAATTTTTAAAGATAATTGAAACTAATCATTTAGGTAAATGAGTTAGCGAGTTGTTTCTTTTCACACTCTAAAAAGAGGACATCATCTAATAAATTTTACTGAATATAAAGCCATTCTCAATTTTATTGGTTTCCCAAATTTTCATCATTCTCATTTGTTTAAAATAAGTGGTTGGGATTGGGTGAAATTCCTAGCTAAGGCTAAGAAAAAACACTTGAAAGAGAAAATGAAGCATGCACGATATGTGTCATTATATATTATTGAGTTTAAAATAATAAATACTAATTATTAGTTATGTATGCATGTTTATACTTTGAAAATCATGTGATATATAATAATTTACTCATTGTTTAAAAGATGACATAAAGATACAATGCTAAAAATATTTATGAACTGGTAATAAATAGTTAGAAGGAGATTGGTGGCATGGATGATTATGAAATTGAAATAATGCAAGGTCACTAAAATGGTATGTTTGAAAGACTAAAAAAATACTATTGGTTGTATATTATTTTCATTCATTGTATGACTCACTGACTAAATCTAACATTAAAAATAATTTAAAAAGTTTGATATGTAATGAAAGTTGAATAAATTATTTGTGAGGTGCATGCTTATTTTTTCCATAGTACTAAAAGTTTCATTGACTTATAATACTTTTTATAATTCTAATAGATTGGTATAAACCATTAAAATGTGTTGACACCCAATGGATCTCCTTATATCAACTATTATGCACG